>JAPPVO010000017.1:363967-754974 GCA_030407325.1 Camellia japonica | reverse complement strand
CACCAAACCCCTCCATTCAAACGGAATGTAAGGGTGGTTTCTCCTAACTTCATATATGGGGATGGGTTGCCCTCACAAATACAACTCAAATGGGGAATAAATTTGCAACCCCAGCAGTACTATGTCCATCCCTTCCATTCTCTCTCCTTCCCACAAACACCACAGTAGAATCTGTCCAGCATAGGTTCAGTAAGGATAAGGGGATGGGGGTGGGATTCATGATTTACTGTTGTAGGAAAAAGAGCACATTTGACATCAACAGCGATTTCACATTTAAAACAATAGTAGGCTGTGGTATTGACTTTCTTTTTACGGGCACAACAATGAAGATGATTGATCTTGGTTAGAATGAGTAGGTGCTCATGACATTTATGCGTAAGGGTGAATAGTTTGTTCAAAGCAAATCAACATGGTAGACAGACTTAAAACACAGGACAGTGGTAAGAGAACCCATCACTTGGAGCGGAACAAATTTGACAAATAAACACATTATTGAGATAAAGTGGAGAAGGTGCCAGTGTGAGGAGGAGAGGGCATTCACGTTGAATTGGGTGATTTATCTTATCGAGAAGTTCTGTACACAATTTGTGGAGGAAAAACTAGCAATTAGTGCAACTATAGTTCGCACCTGAGATAAGTAGCTGGCACACATTGCATCTTTCATTGTTCCATTGCACATCGGAGAACTCCAATGGATGTTGGTTGCTCTGTTTATCATTCTCCCTATTATTGTCTTTCCCATGCTCTATTTCTTCTATTCTCTCAATGTCTTCCACTTTTGCTCTCTCTTCTTTGAGTATTGGCGTGTCAAAGTAATTTTTCAGGCACAGCTAACATCAATGTTGTAATTTCAGTCCTCACAACGCTAATGAGGGCTATGATGATTAGACTGTACACAAATATCACACTTCATAAAACTCGACGGCTTGAGGGTGAGAATATGATCATGATTTCCATCTTTGAATGTTGCCAAAGAAGACTTGCTTGCGGGAGTCAGTTGAATTGAAGAGACAATGCACGGTGCATGAGCAACAAAGTCACACTCTTCGCAGAAATAGAGCAATCCATATGGCAATCGTGATTGTTCACAAGCATCACAATAGTACTTGTCCACATCCTCATCCTCATTCTTGTTGCCATCCTTGTCCTCATCCTCATCCTTATGCTCGTCCTTGTCCTTGTCCTTGTCTTCAGGATTTTCTTTCATGCAAGGATAAAAAGAGAGTTTGAGTTTGTCTTCATCCTCGTCCTCATCCTCAGGATTTTCTTTGATGGGAGGAGGGCAAAAAGTGAGTTGAGTTGATGTATGTGTGTCTTGTGTTTGCCTGTATATGGCAAAAAGGCTATACCAAAGTCGAGGTAGGTACGGCAATTGGGAGTAGTACAATAATAGTATATCTCGGGCATAGAAAAATAGTTCAAGTAGGATGCAGAGAATGAAAGGGTGGGTGTGACTGGAATGTTGAAGGGTGGTTGGTATGCTTAGGTCACAGTGGGAGTGGAGAGAAAAATGGCACTCCGCACGGTAGAAGGAGAAGCTGTCATCACGAACATTTCGTGCACAATTCACAGAAGAAAATGTCATTAAGGGCAGGCGGCCAAGGTGGTTCTGCAAGAGTGAGAGGGTGATTGGGATGAAGTGGGTGATGAATCTCATAGGGCAATTCCACGCACGATTTGTGGATGAACAATTTGCAGGTAATGCAACTATAGGTAGGGCCTACCTATAGTTATACCACCTGCACTCATTGCAGTTTTCACCACTCATCAACCCATCATCAAACAGAGTTAAAGGATGTTCATGGATGAATCTTTTCAGCTTTAATATCCGTCCCTCTCTTTTTCTTCTTCTGTAGACATCTCTCTCTCTCTCTCTCTCTCTCTCTCTTGGTTGCTCTGTACGTGCTTGAAGAATTGTGTTCTCGGGTAAATTGTATTGTATGAAACATTTTCTATAATAGAAACCGCAATGAATCTACCACCATATGGATGGTCAATGCTCTCACCAGATAAACCTTGTATTACACAAACAAATGAGCATTAACAAACCCACTCCCTCAGTACAATTCTACCAATATTTTTTTGAACAGGAGGGAGAAACTATTGTCAAAGTCATAAATGGGCGAATCCATAGTTCTTACAATCACATATCTCTAGAACTAGTTTAAAATCGAGCGTGGAGCATTAGATACAAATACCATTCATTACCCTTTATGCAAAACAAAACAAAAACAAAAACAACAACAACAATAATAATAATAATAATAATAACAAAAAAACAGATCTTGAAAGGGGTTTGTGAGAAGTAGTGATACCAGTAGTATATATCAGATCAGATTATTATGATGGAAGCTGGGATATTTGCTGTGACAGATCCTACAGTATGTTGTTCCGAATGCAATTTCTTTCTCCACAAATCCTATAGCAGCGGCCTATGGATTGGACCCCTCTCTCTCTCTCTCTCTCTCTCTCTCTCTCTCTCTCTCTCTCTCTCTCTCTCTCTCTGCTGCTGATTTCAACAACCCAGTTTCCTCAATACCACATACATTTAAACCCTCCAAACAATTAAAGGTCACTTTAATCAAATACCCATCAAGTGAAAAATCAAAGGAAAAATGCTATACACTCAAATGAATTATGAAATATTTTATCAAATCGGGTGAAATTTACACACAAGTAATTTGCGTGGATTTCACACCCATGTCATATGTTTGATAAAATATTGATAAATCCTTTAGCATAACTCAAATCAAAGATCGTGGATGTTGATGAAACTGGTGGGTGTTTTGCATCTAAATTCTTGGATCGGATAAGATCGGATCGGATCGGATCGGATTCACACAGAACTGCGAAGGATTTGTGAGAAAGAAATGCATTCAGAACAACAGTAGGTCGGATTCGACAACTGGGCAGCGGCCATGTATCTCCAAGCTTCTGCCTCTCTCTCCTCTCTCTCTCTCTATCCCCTATCCCAAGGTGATAACGAAGAGTGCGCATGGTAAGGTTGGAGAGATTTAAGAGTAAAATTATAAATTAATTAAGGGATTAGTAGATTGAGAATTGATAAATTATAGATTGAGCAGTTTTGAATGGGTTGATTGATTGAAAGAATATTTTAATCCATTATTAAGATTTTGTTATAATATTAATTTACATAATATTTTTCACATATATAATTATTAATTTGTAATAAATTTTACATATTAAATTTCTTTTATACTTATTTTTATTTTGATATTTCATTATAAATTAAAAAATATATATGTATTAACTTATGCGGAGCAATTTCTAAGGCAAATTATAAATTTTAAAATTAAAACTGTGATTAGCAGATAGAGCAGTGCAAATTGATACGGATCGATACGGATTGTGTATTATTTTGCACAGCCACAGTGATAATAAATTAAAGGATAAATTGCACTTACCTCCCTTCAGGTTAAAACACAATAAATATGATAATTTTGATATAATTATATTAAATTTTAGTATCAGACTTCTCTCAATCCGAAATGTTAAGCCCGTGAGAGCTCACCATGGGTTTTGTGTTTATGATCTAAACCGTTGAATATGTAGAACTCGTAGAGTACTTTATACCTGTGAAAAATTACATTAATCGAATATCAATAGCTACTTGATCAGATCACATTTCTGTGAACGGTAAATATAATTTTAAAATAAAATTATTGACAAAAATCTGATCCAATCAAGTAGTTATCAATATCTAATCAATGTGATTTTTTGTAAGGATAAAGTAATTGATGAGTTCTATACATTGAACGGTTCAAATTATCAAAACAAGACATGTGGTGAGCCCTACGAGCCTAACAACACCATCTAGTCCACTTTGACAAGCTTGATCATAAATTTTAACTCACATGATACTATCCTATTTTCATTAATATTTTGTTAGCTAAATATGATGTTCTCATATCTTTTTAAAGAGGGAAGATTGTAACAACCCCAACCTCTGATTTACCTTAATTCGTGGTTAAATAAGCTTAGTCGGTACTTAAGAGAAATTTCGAATTAAATTACATGTGTGTGTTTCCCTATTTGTGTTTATATCTGTTTAACGTAAAAAAGACTTGTTCATGTTTTCGATACGGATTGCGAATTGAAGGCCTTATCGGCATCTGATTCAGAATTTGACTTGATTTATGTGATAGTTAGAATATTTAGAATTTTTTTGGTAACTTTAATTGAAATTTGATTTGAATCAAAATAATTAAAATAAACTAATTGAATTAGTTAGAATAAAGCCTAGTTAATTAACCTTAATCATACTTGATTGGACTAACTTAATTGCACCCTATATAAGGCTCTAATTAAGCCTTGAGTTCACATGTACACACTTTTGAGCTGAGAATTTGAGGAAGGAAGAAGAAAACTCAACACTTTAGAGAGAAAAAAGGAGACTTGAAATGAATTGCTAGAATTTTGGTGAATTGAGCTAGGCCAACACTTGAATTCACACATTAGGTATGAGATTCATCCTAAATTCTTTGAATTGAGTCATGTAGAAACTAAGTGCATGGAGTTATAGGATCATTTGCTTGAATTTGAGTAGGTTGAGCATGAATTACCATGAATATGATGAATTTGAGTTGAATTATGCACATGCATGCTTAATCTTTCATTTTTGGGTTAAGATTTCTTGAAATTCATACATGCATAAAGCTTAGGAGGCATGAACTTGAAGATCATCCATGGATTCATGCATTTCATATCACTTTGCGGTGTTTTAACATGAAGATGACTTAATCCATAACATGCATGGTTTTAACTTGATAGGTACAAGCTCAAATTTGGACAATTGGAGCATGATTTTGAATAAATGGTTTCAAAAGTATTTTCATGTTATACAATGTTTTTCCAAGTGTTTGTACCAAAAACACAAGTTTTGGACCTTTAAATATCAACTTTGAAGCTTAAAGGCAGTTCTGGAAATTCCAAAATTCGCATTGTCCACTCGAACGAGGAGAGTGCCGCTCGAGCGTGAAAATCGAGCTCCCAAAAGTTTTACAAAATTTTACAAGTCACTCGAGTGACCAAAGTAGCGCTCGAGCAAGGACCCTTTTACTTAGTCTTCCGGTCGAACGACCGTCGAACAGGAATTTCACACAACTAGTACTTTTGCCATGTTTGCAGTACGCTTGAGCGACTGAAACTACGCTCGAGTGACGAAAGCTATGCTCAAGCGACCACTCTTATTTTTGAGCCCCACTCGAGCGAAGGAAGTTGCGCTTGAGTGAAGACCCCGTTTTCAGCAACTTTTGACTAACTCTTTTAAATGCATATTTGTATCCTCATGCCACCCCAATTATTCTTAAGCACCATTTGGACTAACATAGTCATGAAATAAGCTAGAAACGCATAAAGAGAAAATTGAACTAAAATGAAATGGTGCTTCAATTGTGCTTTTGTTATGTGTTTTGTTTAGGTGGACGTCTGAGGCTTAGTGACAACACAAACCACTATAAGTAATAACTTTGTAAAGTTATATTTGACTTTAATTATTTTCAGATGATATGAATGATCAGTTTTCTGAAATACTACGATTATATGAATGAATGATTATTTAAGTTTCTGAAATGTGTTCGTGGCATCCTTAGCATCATATGATATGCGTCCCTTTATGGGTCATCGGTATGCCTTTATGGCTGTCCCTTTATAGGTCATCAGAAACGTCTCCGTGCACATGAGTCATCGAAATGCCTTTGTGGCCGTCCCTTTATGGGTCATCAGAAACGTCTCTGTGCACGTGAGTCATCAGAATGCCTTATGGCTGTTCTTTTATGGGTCATCGGAATGCCTTCACGGCCGTCCCCTCGCGGGTCATCGGATTTACTAACACTAATGGATGTGCCACGCATTATAATGTGTATTATACAAACTTTGATTACAAATACGAACATGTATAAGAATCTGTTTCTGATTTGAAATCTGAATATGCATTAGACTCTATCCCTTTATAGACATCATTCATTAAAAATTTTACTCTGTTATTATTCATTGGGCTCCAGCTCACTATTTATATTATATATGTAGGTGATCTAGCGTGTGACCAGGCCCAGAGTTGATGGCCTAAGATCCTGTTTTGTCAGCCAGCCTTTGTGCCTCCCGAGGAGGTTCCGGATTAAGTCAAGTCTAGTAGTTGTGTTTTTATGGATGTATAAGACTTTGTTCTTTTGACTCACAGACAAGTTTTATGTTTATATGTACATGCAGGGGCGTGTAAATACTGTATCTTTTGATGTCACTCATATGTTTATAAAAGTTTAAGATTCTCTGTCCCATGTATGTTCTCACGGCTCGATAGACT
This sequence comes from Camellia japonica, assembly GCA_030407325.1. Taxonomy (NCBI): domain Eukaryota; kingdom Viridiplantae; phylum Streptophyta; class Magnoliopsida; order Ericales; family Theaceae; genus Camellia; species Camellia japonica. The sequence goes on along the minus strand of JAPPVO010000017.1, from coordinate 748,652 downwards.
ATGTATATTTTATGTATTTGCTTCCGCAGCCCCTAATTATATGTTATTCTGTTAAAAGGCCTTTGGTAATCCAAGGATTACTGGCCAGTTACGACGCTAAACCTTTAGGGATAGGTTAGGGTCGTGATAGTCCCATAGCTAGGTCTCATAGCTCGGTCTCGTAGCTAGGATCCGTAGCTAGGTCTCGTAGTTAGGTCACGTAGCTAGGTCCCGTAACTAGGTCCAAAAATATGGGCATTTACTAGTTCGGTCAAACATCTTTGACCGCCACTCCAACCTAGCTTGGCCCAATTTGGCTACACAAATTACCCTCTCAATTGCCTCCTTAATTCCATCTACAATGCATGATTGGGATTACTCTGTCAGCCGAGCTATTTTGCTCCATCCAACTGAGCTCACCAAAATTGATCAATCATAGATTTCTTATAGTTAGACAATCTTGCCAATACTACTTTGCCAAGCTAACTAGCTCTGCAAAGATTTTCCAAAGTTGGTCAAACTTGCCAACCTACTTTGTCGAGCTAACCAGCTCGACAAAGATTTCAAAAAGTTGGTTACACCTGTCAACCTTCTTTGGTCGAGATAACCTTCTCAGTCAAGAAGTGCAAAAAATTGGTCACACATGCCAACCTTCTTCGGCCAAGATAACCATCTTGGTCAAAGAGTGCAAAACGTTGGTCACACTTGTTAACCTTCTTCGGCCAAGATAGCCATTTTGGTCCAAGAGTTCAGAAAATATTGGTCAAACCTACTAACCTCGCGTTAGCCGAGATAACTGTCATCTCGGTCAAATAGTGTAAAAAGTTGTTGGTCAAACCTGCCAACCTTATTTGGCTGAGATGACCATCTCAGTTAAAAATCCAAAAAATGTGTTGGTTAAACCTGTCAACCTTCATTGCCCCCAATTAGGCAAAGAGTGAAAAAAAATTTGTTGGTTAAACATGCCAACCGTCTTAAGCCTAGATACTCATCTTGGCTAAAGAGTGCAAAAAATTTTGTTAGTTAAACCGGCCAACCTTCTTGAACCTAGATACTTATCTCAGCTAAAGAGTGCAAAAAAATTTGTTAGTCAAACCTGTCAACCTTCTTTGTGTATTTGAGAGTAAGAATTGTAATACTTATCCATAAGTTCTGTCATGAGCTTTTATAGATTCCACATAGCACAGTCCTAGCTGGACTCTAGCTCTCCTTAACAGAGTCTTCCTAGGAGTCTTATACCTAAGGATAATGCTTATCCTTAGAACACCCTCCTCACTGCAAGCCAAGTGAGATGACACAAGTCTTTGCTCAACTTTCTACCATCCAACCGGACTACCTTTGCTCTGTCCGCCAATGGCTTAGCCGTGCAACACACAGCACCGTGAAAGCTAACATTGCATGGCTCTCCTCTTAGCTCGGCACTCCTCCTAGCTGGGTTCTCCTTTCTGTTTGACTACCTTGCTTAGTTGCTCGGCCATAGCGTTGACCACCACTAGGAAGTAGCCAGGTCCCATAGCTAGGTCCCGTGGTTAGGTCCCGTAGCTAGTCCTCGTAGTTAGGTCTCATAGTTCGGTCTCGTAGCTAGGTCTCGTGGCTAAGTCCCATAGCTAGGCCTCGTAGCTAGGTCTCATAGCTCGGTCTCATAGCTAGGTCTCGTAGCTTGGTCTCGTAGCCAGGTCTCGTAGCTAGGTCCCGTAGCTAGGCCCCGTAGCTAGGTCCCGTAGCTAGGCCCCGTAGCTAGGTCCCATAGCTAGGTCTCATGGCTAAATCCCATAGCTAGGCCTCGTAGCTAGGTCTTATTGCTAGGTCTCGTGGCTAAATCCCATAGCTAGGTCCCATAGCTCGGTCCCGTAGCTAGGATCCATAGCTAGGTCTCGTAGTTAGGTCCCGTAGTTAGGTCCTGTAGCTAGGTCAAAAAATATGGGTCTTTACTAGTTCGGTTAAACATCTTTGCCGCTACTCCACCCTAGCTCAGCCCAATTTGGCTATACAAATTACCCTCTCAAATGACTTGTTTGCTCTTCTATTCTTTGGTTTGATTCGACTATCCAATAAAATTAAGAACATTATTAGTTTTTCTCAATTTTAAAATTGAAAATATTATCAATTTTGCATAGTAATGTTCCAAATAGTTGTTTTGCTAACTGAGGGAAAAAAAAACACCAGAACATGAGATTAAATAGGTGATTTTATTCTTATGAACTCTAAATCTGAGAAGATTCGCAACAAAGATACCAAAATTAATGTTGAAATTGAAATCAAAATAAAAAATAAGAGTTTCAAAATTGAAAAGATTCCTTAAGAAACTATGGTTTAAGATATTTTAATCTTACTTGTTTTCACTATTTCGCTTCTTTGAATATGAAAAGTCAAATTCACTTCCATCAGAGCATCGAAACAGGTCTCTTGATATATAATAGCAGCGCTCAAAAATGTTTTTAGATCATCGATGTTTGAAATTGTTAAGATCTTCTCTCCTATGTTCGCATCTATAGAATTGATCGAATCGTGGAGTCAATCTACATCTTCGTCGATCACAATTTTGCAAATCTCAGGGTATCAGGAATTGAGGTGAACCTTTCCAACATTCTTCAGGCGAGGAATTTACTCCTCCAAATTTATGAAGCCGACGTCGCCAGGGATGGAGCCAAAGAAGGCCCGAGGGGGTCACGCGCCCCCCCCCTTCAATTTTGAATATTTTTTTTTGGTGGTCATATACACTATATTTTGTTCATTTTTTTCTTAACATTTTATTTGGCTAACATTTTCATTCAAAACACATCATTTATAAACAATATCATCTCTATAATATTTTCTGTCAAATACAAATTAAATAGATTTTATAATAATTTGTGCTATAAATGATGTGTTTTTATTTTATAAAATCAAGAATTTGATCAATAATTTTTTGTGCTAAAATTACAAACTTACATCACCATCTCGTACAAAGCTATAACTATAGAATTTTGTTAGCCTCATATTAATAATGATTTTTTAATTTGTCATGCTTAAATTTAGCCTATAAAATTATTATTATCTTAATATTGATCATATATTTTTTTTTTAAATAAAAAATTGTAATTAATAAGTGCTCTCTCTAACTTAATTTCCTGGCGCCACCACTGGCCGATGCAACATCAAGCTCACCTCGAATAGAAGTGAACAAAGCCGAGAAGCCAGTAGTGGAGGATCCACCAGCTCCAATCCCTAGCCAAAGAAGATCAAGCGTGGTCGGCTTGTTCCCATAGAAAGACGGTGGACTGACCATCAAATTAGTCAAACTGGTGGCGGCTCGATCGGTGTGGAGCCCTAGCCTAGCAGCTACCGATGAGTTGCTCTCTGGTATCACCACCACAAGGCTTATAGTCAGATGTGCCAGCAAAGACCGCCGGTGGTGTCGGCGATGGTGGCAAAGACATACAGAGTTACTTGAGGGATTGAGATCGATGACCCACAGATGAGGAAGAGAACTGCTTTAGAGAAACAGATTCAATTGAGGGCATGGGGAAAAAAGAATATTTATATATATATATGGTTATTGGAAACTAAAATAGTTTTTTAGTCACTAAAAATAATTTATAAATCCCTCCAAAATTTGAAATGTCCCTCTGAATATTTTAGTTCTTTTGCGACTAAAAATTATTTTAGTCGCTGAAAATAAATATTTGGCGACCAAACTTTTGGCCGCCAATGATAAAAAGTAAATTTTTATTTTTCATTCGGCGACTAAATTATTTTAGTAGCTAAAACTACCTATACAGCAACTATAATATTTTTTAGTCGCTGAAAATAAATATTTGGCAACCAAACTTTTGGTCACCAGAAATATAAAGAAAATCTTGATTTTTTATTCGACGATGAAATAATTTTTGTAGCCAAAACTTACTATACAGCGATTAAAATATTTTTTAGTCGCTGAAAATAAATATTTGGCGACCAAACTTTTGATCGCCAAAGATAAAAATAAAATTTTGGTTTTTCATTCAGCGACTAAATAATTTTAGCAGCCAAAACTAACTATACAGCGACTAAAATATTTTTTAGTCGCTTAAAATAAATATTTAGCGACCAAACTTTCAGTCGCCAAAAATAAAAAGTTAATTTTTGTTTTTCATTCAACGGCTAAATAATTTTAGTAGCCAAAACTAACTATCTAGTGACTAAACTATTTGTTTAGTCACCAATTGTGGGAAATTTAGTGACTAAAATTTTTTTAGCCGCCAATTGTGGCATTTTTAGCTATTAAATTTTTTTTTTAGTCGCCAATAATCAATATACCCCGACTAAAAAAATTTAGTAGCTAAATATTATACTTTTGCCGACTAACATAATTTTTGGTTGCCAATTCCACAACTTTTGGCGACCAAAATTTTTTGAGTCGGCAAAAGTGATCGCCAAATGTGTATTTTCTTATGGTGGCTCTTACTTGTTTTCACCATTTCGATTTTTTTAATATAAGAATATTCCAACTGAATCAATGCTTGATGATAGTAGATGATTGTAGACGTCCCCAAATGTCCCGGGAGGGAATCCTGTTTTGTTCATTTGGGCTCACTACAGTTCATGACTCAATTTCACGGTCCTGTATCTAATCTCGTAGAGTGCAATGCAAGACCGATGAATCATCAAAGAGTCCAAATTCGGCAAATCGTTTTTGAAAATAGATTTTTTGAAAGAAGTGCCAAACATGGACTGCTTTGCCAGATACATAGTCGCTACCTAAATATTTATTTTGGGGGAATTTAGGAAACCCTGACTCGTTGCCTAAGGCCACGTGTCCGTCATCACCAAAGTTGCCTCGGTTCGGGAACTTGGGTACGATTGGGGAAGGTCACTTCGTGAGCACCCCCGCTCGCCCGATCAAAGATCGGCCTTTACTAACCATGATATCGAGTTTTGAAAACAATATGAGCTCTTATTCCGGTTATTAGTCTAGAATTACTATGTGATGCGCACAGCATACAAGTATAGACTGGATCGCCTGAGTTGGAACAAAACATTTCATGTTTGTTTTTAAAGCGGTTTGCTACTCGCAAGTAGGCTAAAATGTGGATTTTGCCACCCTCAAGTGGGCTTAGAAAACATGGTGATTTGCCACTATCTAGTGGGCTTAAAACTCGCAATCAATGAATTGTTCCAATTCAGATAATCCAACCTCCACCCACGAGCATTCAGGCAGTTATATCACATAAGCACATAGCCACATGGTAAGCATGCTATCATGGCAGTCACTCACACGCATGCAAGGATGCTAAAGTATATACACTCACCGAGTACTCCAAGCCAAAACAGAAACTAGATAGTAATCAATGCATGATCCTAGTTCATGTTAAGATGGCTAATGCAACACATGCAAAATGCAACTAAGATAGACTCGGCTATTCTAAACATGGCATATGAAATACAACAGATAACATGTATTCAACTTGGAATTAAAATACAATGCAGTTAATATGATGCGCCGAGCCCGGTGCATGCAAGACAGATAAATGGATGCAAACATGCGAGCATAAGTATGCTAATTGAAACATGCCCTAAACTAACCATCATAAGCTGGTAAATAAAAGGGAGAAAGACGTGGGGTTAGAAGACATACATCACACACACTCACACTTATTACACAATTGCCCTTGCACGGAGGGTCTGAATAAATAATACAGACCGAATAAATAATTAACTACTCTAGCTAATTAAATATTATATTGTCACACTCCAAATCCGGGCATGACCGGCCGTGGCCCACAGGGACTTAGCCCAAGGCACACGTAAGCCTAAACATGAACCCAAAACCATAAAGAAAAAAATGTGATGATAGCCCAGAAATAAATAAATCAACACTCAATCCAGTGACATACCACAAGTGAAAAACAAGTCATAACCAACTTCCTAAAAATATATATATACTAAATGGGACACAAACCGCCCACAAAATAAAATAATTCTAAATAAAACCCAACCACAATGTATGCACAAAACTCGACAAGCAGCCTAAAACAAATTAAATAAATGCCCTAGAGGTCCATGCAATTGAGTCCTCGCTACGCCATGAGTCCACTCTAAGTCCTTCTAATACCTAGAAATGGTAAACAACTAAGTCAGTTGATAGCTCAGTGAGTAGCAACATGGATAGTAAATACAGTTTTGAAAACAGGGTTCAATTCCAAAATAAGATATATATCACAGAAACTAGATTGGCATACATTTTGGTAAATACAATCTGTTTCAAAAAGAAGGTTCCACAGTTCAACACTTAAAATACTCATATCTCGCAAGAACATGATAAACGACATTTTCCACTTAAAACAGATTATAACATGAACACCAATAATTTTCTGGGTACCAAGAAAAACAAATAATATGCCACACAGTTCTCAAGGCTATAAGCCCCGTTGGATCCAATACCGAACTAAGAGTCATCCTCAGGGTGGCACCTGGGCCTTTTCTCAAAGACGATCCGATTGAAGGTCACCTAGTTGTTTTTAAAGGTCTTTTCCTTACAATCGTTGAGCACTAGAGTCATCACGGCCCAACTCGGATCTGTTCCCTAGTGGCCAGAGTCACCACACACAGTGGAATAAGTTCTCTGGACTAAATACACATATGGTCCCAATAATCAATACACATCAGTTTCGCAAAACATGGTAGTTCATCATTATAAACATGAGACCAAAACAAATAGTTTACAGTATGCCAAATTCACACATGTTTCATAAATAATTTGATTCCATTGATAATATAATAATTTATCAAAACAGTTTAGTCATGAAATAACAATTTAATTTTTCAACAGTTCAGGGTAAGGGAACATTTATAAAAATACGTAGCATGAAACCACTCACCTGAAACGAAATAATATAATCCTTGAATCGAATAGAGTGTAAAAGTCCAATTAGTGCCCTGAACCAAGTATAAAAACTACACATCACAACTAATTTAAAAATACTAAAAAAAATAGGAACTAAGTAACCTCAACTAAAGCGCACTAACATGGCTCAACCCAAATCACCGTTACTCTTAAATATTACCTAAGTTTACGTTCTTCAAGGTTTAAAATCACTCAAGACATGGGTTCCGGTCAAAACTTAATTAATTGTGACTTTAAGATAAAACAGGATTTCAAACAAGCCTTCCCAACCTATTCGCTAACTTTGAAAATTACAAAACCCACTCCACGGTATTCGAAAAATTCCAATAACCTCCAGATATGATCTAATATATCCTAAGTTTCAAACCCAATTGGTTTCACTTGATTTGCTTATCAAAATAATTATCTACAATTTATTATATCCAAACAGGTTGTTTTCTGCAGCACTTTAAAGAAATTGACGGTTCTCTTAATATACACGAGCAATCAATGCAAGGCCAAAAACGTACGAAACTAGACTCGTAACCGGTTCTAATGACACTAATTTGAAAATTTTTGGATTTATACCCAAAGAGAACAACACTCCCGAATTTACTGTTTCGGACTGGTTTCCTGGACAGATTTGAATACCTCAATTTATATGGATTTTGACTCCCAAAAATTATGAAAAAATTCAGATATGCAATTCAATATGTAATTAATCTACTGTAAAAATTTCAGTTCAAAATTCATCTGTTTGATATAGTTTCTTGATTTTTAAAATCTATGATTCTGCACAGAATTTTTTTTTCCTTGAATACTATCCCTTCTTTAAACATGAATGTTTGAACCTTAAACATTATATCTAGACCTTAAGTAACAACACCAAACAGGAGCACCAGTGACCTGACAACACAACACACAAAAGATAAAGCCACATCTCTTCCACAATGAGATTCATGCAACCACACAACACCTGTTCTTCCATCATTAATTCCCAGAACCCAAGTTTGATACACTAAACTTCCCTTCACACCAGCCTCTTCCATCATTAATTCCCAGAACCCAAGTTTGATACACTAAACTTCCCTTCACACCAGCCCATAAATTAATATATACCTGAATGATTAAACCATGCGTTTCACAAACTCAACTATGGAAGATCAAAAATAATAATAGAAGTGAGAATAAACAATTTACTTACCCACACAGTAGATTACGCAGGATTCCTCTCTCCTTGTTTGCCACAGACTTCTTCGTCCCTCTCTCTCAATGACCCACGGCTGCTAAGCCTAAAGTGGCTGCTGTGTGTTGTTTAGAAAAGAATTAATATCTCACCATTAGGGTTTTATCCACTTATAATAAATTTTCAAAATGACCCCTTACTAAATAGTTTATTATTATTATTATTGTTGTTGTTACTATCATTAAGATTATTATCAATAGTCTTAAAAATTGTGGACTTTCATAAAAATTTATTTATAGTTTAAAAATTAATTAAAGATCCCCCAAATATTTAATTTGCACTTTAGGATTTACCATCAAAATATTTGAGATTGTAATATTATTATTTAATTATTTATTTAATTTTTATATTCGGGTTCTCACAATTATAAAACCCTAATTAATTAACAAATTAACTAGGAAAGCGAATAAACTAGCATGCAAGCTATAAAATGGACTGCCTCAGCTCTTGTTCCGAATGATGAAAGATGCATGCGTGCTCGGGTCGCTTTGTTGGGAAATTCTTTGCGATGCCCCGATTTGCCTCTATTTTGCAATTGGTCCTAGAACACTGTACAAAACTTCCAAAGGCTGCTGACTAGTTTTTGCTGCTGGATTCCGATTTGCTGCAATAGAGAGCAAGAAAGGGGCATGGCAAAGTATTTTCAACATATGTGTGCATGACCACTCTCCCTGTCATTGCACAAGCTCTAGGGAGTGTAGACCTCGATCCTCGTGCCACCAATCACGCATCTCGATGCATGATGGCCGATGAGTTGAATTGCACGACTCAATGTGAAATGAATGCACATATAAGCATAACAAGGCCTAAACTCCATCATAGGTAATCCGGAGTGTCGGCGACTGGGAATTGAGACACGTTTCGTCACTTTGAGTACGAAACGCCCCTCGTTTCCCGTGTTTGGACTAACCCTACTCCAAACACAATGCAATGAGATGGCATACACAATGCGACTAATATGCAACCCTAAATGTAATGCAACCTAATCATGCTGGCATACGAGGGATGATATGCACACATGCAACCTAGCATACGCAATGCTATGAACTGAGAATGGCATAGTCAATGCACACGAACTATATGGCATACGTAATGCAATATGGACTTAAACTAAAGTGAGTGGACCTCAGCCCCACTCAAATCAGTGGCCATACATGAAAATGAGACAACCGAAATACATGCAAACATGCACGAATACAAAGGACCGATCCTAAGGCACAACATGCAACTCTAACTAAGCATGGCAAAGGATGAAATATGGCATGGAAACACACATTCTCCAGCTCTGAAACATGATGCACAATGGTCCCGAATCATGCAAACACTTCACACAATGCATGCTAGATGGCACAATTACCGAAACTAGTGAAGCGGATTACACTAGAGGTACACAAAATGATGCACAAATGGCAAGAACAGCCCCAAACAGACCCTAGGCAGGTCCAAGACAGTGGGAAAATGGCCTAAAATGATGGCTCAATATGCAAAGAAATGAAGCTCATTCAATGGTCTGAAAACAAGGCATACAAGCCCAACTCTCAAACGCATTTAAAGAGCGAAAATCATGGGAATATGGCATACATGTAAGCTCTGAAATATGATATTCAATGGCCCCAAAACATGAAATACCTCAGTATATGCATGTAATAGACCTCGAAACTCAAAACTAAGCATGGACATTGAACTACAAGCACGCAAAACAAACATCATTCGACCAAGAGACCCAAAAATAGAGCTAAGGTAGTCCAAAATATGCACAACATTAGTTTAAGGCATGGCCAAAAAGTGCTAACATGAAGGGCCAAAACAACATGCAACATAGGCTAGTAAGCATGGTTTACACTACATGTATATGAAGCACATGAGGGGCCACCAAACCAGCCAAAAACAGAAACACGGCATGCCAAAATATGACCAAAAACCCACTGAAACTCAGTCAACACATGTTAGAATGAAGTGTTCCTTTGAAAGGCCAATGAGAGGGTTGTTCTACACATGTATGATGGACACACAAAATGGCACAAATACCTCTGGATAGAGGTTATGAGGGCCCTAAAACTCACTGAAAAGGGGCCTGAAATGAGTCTAGGAAGCATGCAAGTAAAGGCTCCTTTGGAAGGCCTTGAAGAGGATTACTCTACACATGCATAATAAACATTCAACATGGCAAAAAGGGCTCTGGACAGAGTCTATGCAGGTCACAAAATTCACAAAAAGTGGCCTGAAACATGGCTTTGAAACATGCAAATAGGGGCTCCTTTGTAAGGCCAACAAAGCTAGTAAGCAAAACAAGGGGTGAGAGGGTCACCCCTCTCTGATTTTGAGGCTCAAAAACACATGTTAGCCACTGAAAATCCGCTGGATTTTAGTGGCTAAAAGGCCAACATAAATGCTATAATGCATAGCTCAAAACAAGAGGAAATGAAGCATGCAAGGGGGTAGATGACCCCCAACAGAAAAATGACCTTAAAAAAACATGTTTAGAAGCTCAAAACAAGACTTTTTTTCAGTTTATGACAAAGCCTAAATATGCTTGCAAATAGAGCTAAATTATGAAGCAAAATAAGGCTACAAAGAGGGAAATAGAGACTTACCCTTGTAGAGAAGAAGGCTAGCAGCTTCTGGACCAAAATAGGAAGCCTTCAACCTTTGAAAACCAACTCCAAGGTGCTTAGAGTGATGGTGGAGGTGTTAGGATAGGAGGTGTAATGCAATGGTGCAAGAACAATGGAGCTTTGGAGCTTGGATGTAGAGAGATGGAGAGAGGTGTATGTATATGCCTTAGCCAAAATTTCTCAACCTTGGCGCATGAGGGAGAGGCTCCCTCTTATAGAAGAGGAGGTCCATAGCTTCTCTTAAAAGCTTGGAGCAAAGGGGCCAAGCTTCTTAAGGAAGCTAAACCAAAAGGGTCAAGGGGTGTTTTGTGTTTTTGAATTTATAAGGATAGATTGATCATATAAAATTAATAGAGAACTCATGAATTTAAAGTTTTGTGAGTAGAATCTTTTGTCAAAATAAGACTTGATTGTAAATTCTTCATTTTTTTTTTATATTTATTTTTGCATTTTCGCACTATAATAAGTCTCACAAGTTTGATATAATTAGACTAACTTTTTTAAATAAAATTAAAACAACATAAACTAATGCAAATAGTATGAGAATATAATGATAAATTAAATAAAATATATATTTCATTATAAAAGATATATTCAATATATTTTCTTTAAATATTTTTTTAAAAAAGGGCGAAATTTACCATTATTTTATTGTTAGAATTTTTGGTAGCGAAATTTTCACATAGCAAATTGAGTTCTCAAAAAAAAATTATCAACTTGGTGCATATAAATAATATAAAAAGGAAGGATTTTTATTTAAGATGCTGATATTATAATTCTATAAGATAAAAGATACGTGACATTTTCATAATAATTGGAATTTTTTAATATTTTCACAAAAAAAATTTTGTTGGACAATCTTCACTGTATTTAAAAGATTTAATTCTATTGTGTACAAAACAACAACTAGAATTTAAAGAAATAAAGAAAATGAGAGAATTTGTTTGATTACAAAAATCAAACTTGAAATAAAAAATAAATAAATAAAAACAGATTTTATTTTGTTACAAAAACAAAATTAAAATCTGATTAAATAAACAAATAAAAAACAAAATAAAATTAAACAACTTACTTGGTTAATTTCTTTGAATAACTTTTCTGATCAAGTCTAGTGTTTAACACTGTGTCCTTAAGACAGATTTGTCCTCTCCACGGTGCTTTCAGAATTTGGACGTCTATATCCCAAGATGAAATGATCTATCAACGAATAAATGCAGCACTACAATTTATTCGTTCGTCGAACACACAAAGTGTTTACACTCTTTCTTTCAGAAATAAAATGCAGCAATATGGTAGAGATCTAAAGCAGAAGATGGAGTACGAAAATTGGAGTGAAAATCCAAATGGGAGGCTGGTCTATTTATAGATGTATAGGTGGCTCTTGGTTTTGAATTAAACAGGTACTGTACCTGTTCAATTTGAATTAAACAGATACAAACAGGTTAGGCACTGTTTGGTTTGAAATTCAAACAGATTTAAATCTATTGGGTTCAAAAACGGGAAGGACCCTGTTTGGATGAACAAAAAATCAAAACCAGTTTAATTCTGTTTGAAAACGGGAAGGGCCTTGTTTGGATGAACATTAAATCCAAACCAATTTAATTTGAATTCTTTCAAATGTTTTTGGCCCAAAAAGATTAGTATTGGGCCGAACAAGCCCAACCCAACCGCACACCACGCACCCGCGCCCAGCCCGCCCGATTGGACTGCGGCGCGCGTGGTAGTTTTTGGGTCCAATGAGTCTAGCCCATTTTGCCCATAACCTCTCCCTCTAAAACACTTGGGTACCCCTTGGGGCACACCCCAAGTACCAAACCCATGCCTTATAAACCCTTTCAAAACCTCCCACCAAATTAATGTGGGACAAGCCTTATTCAAACCTTTAAGGTATTTCCACCAAAACTCCATTTCCATGGAGCATACTTTGGCTTCAATTTCTCATTCACTCGGTAATGGTTTTGAGCAACCAAATATACCACGTGAATCACAACGCGGCATAGAACGCGTTACCACTTTGACCCGCGTAAATCGACGCACGGGGCCCACCTAAAAATTAGACCAAATTTAGAAAAAAATTCTGATTTTAACCAAAATTTTATAACCATTTCCAACAATTTTAACTCCACAGAAAAAATTATCTAATAATATTATTGAAAGACCTTAATAAATAAAAAAAAGACATTTTAGACCTCTCTTACTATCTAAAATTAAAGAGAAATATTTTATAATTTTCCTCGAAGTAATGATTTTTATTTATATATCTATTGTTAAAAGGCAAATTGAATATTGGGTCATTTCACATGGGCGGTTGTTGATTTCAAAATAAAAAAAGCATGGGTGGTTGTTCAACTTGATTGGTGCATCAAATTAATATTTAAAAAGATTAAAAATCAACTTGATTGTTCAATTGATATTTTTTTCAAGGGTTTCGATTATTTTTCTATATTTAATTAATGTGCCAAAAAAAAAATAATAACAAATTTAAAACATCTTATAGTGAAGGATAATATACGTTAGGATTAGAACTAAAATACAATATTATCCATATATGAATGAATGACCCAATCAAAGCCATCGGGTTTGAAACTCAACATAGGGGTCCTCACCACTTGTGTGCATATAAAGTTTTATTATGTTACATATACAGCCAATTAAATAATTAAAACCTCGTTGGTGAACTATATTTTTTAGTCAAAAAATTTAAAAATTATTATAAATTATCATATAATATATATATATATATATTTTTTTTTTATACATATTTTCATAAAAAGTCAAAAAATTATTAAAATAATATTGTAGAGTCAGTAGTCATATATGTACACTGCACAGCTGGTAAAAGTTGCATCTACTTGCAGCATTCAATCAGAAACTGAATTATGATAACAAATTTTTTTTTTTTTGAGAAAGTCTAGGTGTACAGAATAAAACAAATAGAGAATACACGACACATATGTCCATATCATTGCAACTATAAATACAAATAATTTTTGTCTCACATCTATGCATTTTGTATCTAAAACATTCTATACGTTCATTGTGTATTCTTGATCTTTCCTACAATGATATTCTATGAAAGTATCCTAAAAATAGAAACCACTTCAATCATGTGAGCAAAGGGGAATGCACATGTGATTTAACAAAATGTTGACTTCACAATTAATTTCACAACTTTAAAGTTTTTGAAAACCAGAAACTCTTTGTCAAACCAACCCACCCTACAGACTTGCGACATTCAAATAAGTTCTTCCATCATGCATTTTAATAATTCAGTCCAAAATAAATTATTAAAGATTGAACTCTGCTCAATTCTTATCCATTTAAGTCTAGTATTTAAGCTATAGCCCTTCCTATCACATTCCACAACAACATCCAAGATTTACTCAGACAAACAAACATCCAAACACACAAACAGAGGGACAGAGAGAGATGGATTTTGAATATTTTGGGCATCCACATCCCATGGTCTTGGTTGAAGATCACAATGCTGATGCTAATGAGGATCAAAATTGCATAGGATGCACAAAATCAATATTGGGTATAGATTCAATCTACAGTTGCAATGAGTGTTCATTATTTCTCCACAAATCTTGTGCAGAACTACCCAAAGAAACTAACCACCCTGCCCACCCACAACACCCTTTGTCCCTCCTCTTTGAGCCTGACCTCACACAAAAATGCGATTTTTGCTTCGAAAATTGGGGCAATTTACTCTACTACTGTTCTCTCTGCGAGTTCAAACTTGACATTCACTGCGCTACATTGCCAAACACCATTGAACACATCGGTCACAACCACCCTCTAACTCTCCAATTGAAGCAAGCATCGTTCTCTTGCGATGCCTGTGGCAAACCACATAATTATGCGGGCATTTCCTACCAATGCACCACATGCTACTATTGGGTGCACCACGAGTGTGTTTCATTGCCAAACAGTGTCGCACATAGCTCTCACAACCACCCTCTTACTCTGTCTAATGCTTTTGAGTTAGAATTTTCCAAGTTCAAGCTCTACTGTGATATCTGCTCTGAGGTGGTGAACCAAAAGAATTGTGTTTATAGTTGTGCAGGATGCAGATATGTTGCCCATGTTAATTGCACAAAAGAAGAAGAAATTGATGAGTATGTGTATGTCATTTTTAAAATTTGCATATCCTTAGTTTCATTGAGTTACACAATTCATGCTTTTTTATTGCATTTTTGTTCTTAACTTTTTTTTTTCAGGGATGAAAAGAGTGCAAATGAAGAAATTGATGAATGTATCAATTTCAACTTTTTCATGTTCTTATTCTTATTCCATGATTTCTCAATTCATGGCTTTTTGATTACATTTTGTAATTCTTAAATTCTTGGTTTCAGAGACGAAAAAAATGAAGGCGATGAACCTGAACCATCCGATCCAGTCTGCTTACCCATGGCCGATTCATCAGTAAATCTAGCAAACCATCTTTTACAACAACTCAGCCGTAAAGACAACAGCAAACCAACTGCGCTCGAGCAGATCTATCACGATCACCCACTAACCCTCTTCGAGGTCTACTCTGGGAGAAACAGAGAACAAATCTCGAATGAATTAAAGAACACTGAAATGTGCAATTCATGCCTCGAACTCATCTCAGCTCCTTACTATGGTTGCTCTGAGTCCGACTGTGACTTCCTTCTCCACAAATACTGTGCTGATCTGCCAAGCAAAATACAACATCCACTTCACCCAAAACACACCCTCAATCTCCTCACTAGCTGCTGTATCTCCTGCAACGCCTGCGATACTCTCTGCAACACATTCGCTTACCAGTGTGGCGAATGCTACAACTTTAACATTGATGTCAAGTGTGCTTCGTTTCCACTCACAATCCAGCACGATGCGCACGAGCATGTCCTGGCTCTTGATAAAGACCCAGGACGTGCTCGTTGCAACGCGTGTCAAAAAGAATTTGGAGGGTATGCACTCCGATGCAGTGGCAGACACTGCAATTTCAACCTCCACATTGGTTGTGCTTCTCTTCCGCGTACAGTTAAGCACAGATTTGACAAACATGCCCTCGTGCTAACCTATCGTCCTCTTGACAAAGAGTACTGTTGTAAGATTTGTGAGAAGGAAATGAACCTGAAACATTGGTTCTATTGTTGCGCGGATTGTGAAGTTGGTTTGCATCCCGATTGCATTTGTGACCTTGCTGAGCATCTAAATTTCAAGTTTGAGGCTAAGAACCATAGCGATCATCCTCACCCTCTGAGTTTTGTGAGGAAATCGAAGGACAATCCACCTCCGTGTGATAACTGCGGCAATCCATGCGATGACCTTGCCTTTCAATGCGAGGAGTGTAATTACAACCTCGACTTCAGCTGTGCATCCAGGTTTGGGTAATGTCAAGCAGTATTAGGATACGTATCAGTATCGGCAATACAGTCATATATACCATATAAACTGAATTTTAAAACTCTGGTAATGTGTGCAAGTTTTTAATTTAATTTACAGTATGTTTTGAGTGTTTATTGTTTGTAAATTTGTTGGGATCTTTCTCCCATTTTTGGTGTTTTGAATTTGTTGTATTTTATTCTTTACTGTAAGTGCAATTTGTTGTACTTTTTATCTTCATTGTAAGAGCGATTCATTGCCTCCATTGTATTGTGTGATACAATGTATTGGTAAAAATAAATGTATTTTAATCAGTTCATATCTTTTATGTTTCCTCTTCTTTTGCAATTTCCATTTACAAGGAATTAATTTAATACTAATTATATTGACAAGTCAATCAAGTTGCAGAAGAAAAAGAGATTGAAAAAACCATATCAATTTTTTACAAATTTTCCATCTCTGTGTAGAAGTTCAAATTTGTTTTCTGTATTATGAATGTTGTTTAAAAACAGGGATTTTAATTTGGTGGGAATGGTAAATGGATTATACATCAGAATACAATGAAACAGGTGATCGCTTGATGTATATTTAGAAAATGAAATAGAATAGATTTATGAATAATCCGTGTACAATTCAATCTCAATTTAGGAAATAGTGAGTGTAGCTTTCCTACCCCTATTCTCTCGAGTCATGATTTTCTAGAGTAATTTTTTTTTAACTGATCTTAAAATGATTTTTTATATGATTTTAAGGTTTGAGAGTTTGAATGTGAAATGACTGTTGTACTCTTCATTTTTGTAGAATTAAATCTTAACAATCTAGAAAAATCACTTGGAGATTACTCTATAAAAAATCACTCAAGTAAATCTAGAATGTTCCTCTCAATTGTAATAAAATAAAAAATAAAAAATAAAAAATTAGACTATACATTTCTCACTTAAGAAAATCTATGAATAAACTTTAAAAATTCATAATAATACTATATTTTTCCTTAAATATTTATAAGTATACTTAGGGTTGGCCATGGGTCCGATAACCCACCCAACCAGACTAGCACAACTTAGTACTTTTCAGGTTTGGAAAAAATATTTAGCCTATAAGATCAAGTCAAATAGAGATTTTGAAGTCATTTAATTTTTAAACTGGGCTTCTTAGTCATAAGCCCTCACTTTATTGTAGCAATAAATTATCCAAGGATTGAGTTTAAGGGGAGTTACGGGCCAATCCTATTTAGGAAACTTCTTACCTGCTAAGACTAGCCCAATTTAATGAAGTCATTTTTACAATTTTACCCCTACCCTAAACCCCTACCTAGAACACACAACCGGCAACGCGCTACCCATCTTCATCTTTAAACCATTCAACTCTCTTTGAACGATGCTCAGGCGACTCAAACCTTTTGTTGGCCATCATCTTCCTCCTTCGCCGTCAACATCACAAGCCTCAACCACCGTCCTCATCTATCATCGTCAACATCACAGGTGTCAACCACCATCCTCGTCTTCTTCCCTTGCTGTCGCTCACCTCACACTACCATCCTCCTTCTTCGTTGTCATTACCGCCACTCCTCCATCATCCATGTATTATCTTCAACACCATCATTGCCACCACCATCCTCCTCCATTACTGATATATTATCTTTGATGCCGATCTTCACTAGCGACTTCAGATCTGGCCAATTTCAATGTCGATCTACAATCTTCAACTTTAGAACCAGATATATTGTGCATAAAAACTGAAAGAATCAGCCTGAATAAATTCATTATTGATAAATTTATCAATAAATTTGTTGAATTCTCTACTATTAATTCATCAGTATTTTGGTTATACAGTGTTAGTGATTGTTGAATGATGATTGAATCATAAATTAATTTGATTATTGATCATAGAATGATAAAAATGATTAATTGACCATCCTGCATATTTATCTCTTTACCTTGACAAAAATGATAAGTTTATCACTATATTAATATTAAAATTCCATCACAGCAACAACCACATATCGAACAAAATTAGTGATAAATTTATCATTGTATTAATATCAAAATTCTAGCATAGCAACAGTTCATAACATATTGAACAAATTGGCTTTCAGTGATAAATTTATCACTGAAATTATAACTAAAAATATATAATGCTGTAAATATATACACAATAATCTCCAACAAACACACAACAATCTCCACATTGTGATTAACAAATAATTGAAGAAAAAAAATTACACAAACAATCTCCGCATTCATTCAGAACAATATATAAACTCAACGTTGAATATAACAAATTGATGATGGAAGAGAATGATGGTGACAGCGGCGGTAATGGCAATGATGGAAGAAGCTCGTGTAAGGAGAGTGATGACGACAGTGGTTGAGGCAAACGACGTTGAAGGCAACGGAGAACGACGATGGTTGGCGTTAAAGGTGACGGAAGACAATGGTGGTTGAGTCGGGTGGTGTTGAAGGCGATGGTTGAAGTGAGCAGCGTTGAAGGCAATAGAGGGGGATGTGTGCCGACT
Organism: Camellia japonica; assembly: GCA_030407325.1. Lineage (NCBI taxonomy): Eukaryota > Viridiplantae > Streptophyta > Magnoliopsida > Ericales > Theaceae > Camellia > Camellia japonica. The sequence goes on along the minus strand of JAPPVO010000017.1, from coordinate 730,095 downwards.
AGAGAAATCATTAGAGGAAGAGAGAGAGAGAGAGAGAGAGAGAGAGAGAGAGAGAGAGTGAGAGTAAATAACGAATAGGGGAAAAACAGAGCAGAGGTAAAACAGAAAGAAAAAAAGAGCCCCAGGACTTATTAGTGCATAAAATCAAACATCAGGACTAAAACAAGAATAACTATTGAAAGCAGGACCGGCCAATAAAAAGGCCATTGAGTTTAATCGGAAGGAGACTGAAATCAATATTACACATAGCTTGACACAAAGAGTTTTAGCCTAGTCCTACACGGCCGACCCATTTATAAAATTTTAATTTTTATATTATTTAATAGCCCTTCAATACCACACCAAAAATATATATAGTTCATATTTGTTAAGTTAAGTGGACAGATTTGAAATTTGAACAATTCTTTAAAACTATGCCTGAGATAGCTAAATTCAACCTGATGTTGGGCCAAACTAAACTTAAAATCACATATATGCTCTTATGCAAGTCTAGGCAAAACACGACCCGGCCTTGTGTTTGTGCACTCCTAGGTGTACGTATAACCAACTCTTATATTTGAATGACCAACACAGACAGACAGAAAACACTAATAAGTCAATAGAGTAATGGTAGGGATTCTAAATGTTTTACCAAATGTTCTACCAAATAGTTTTTGATTCTAATAATTTATTTTAATTCAAAAAATTGGTTGTGAGAAGTTGCTCACTCTCTATTTCTGATTATTAGCTTTTGCTATAAGCATATTAATTTATGATTATACACTTAATTTTTTTTATTTTTTATTTTTTGGTGAAAATAAAAAAGACCCAAATGGATTGTGGATTATTTATTTATTCTTTTAATGAGAAATGTGGACTAGTACTGAATAACAAAAAATAAAAATTAATTCAATTTACAACTAATAATGATTAATTCAATTTACAATTAACAGAGTAAAAATAATATTTGTACATCCAAAAAACTATTTTGCAGTTTATTTACCAAATATTATTTAGCAACTTAAATATATAATCCAGTAACTGCATCAAATAAATTAATAACTTGTGATTAAAATTAAAATTTATAATCTATAATTTGTTGCGTATAATTTATAATATGTTTTTAACAGTTGCATCAAAACAGTCACATTGTGGTGTTGAGAGAGAAAGAGAGATGGCGACGATGACGAAGAAGGCTATTAGGAAGCATTTCTTACACGAGCATACATTAGAGTTGAATGATAAGATGGAAGAGTGTAGAGAAGTGATTTGTAAATACTCTAGGATCCAGTCAGACGTCCTTGATCCTCTGATTGCTACCTGAAAAATGGATGAACACTCCGGTCAGTGGTGCCGGAATTGGCACTCCGACGGATAAGTCAGTATTCTCTCAAGTTTACTTTTATCTCAAGTTATTTCGTCTATTCTCATATACCTCTTTTTGGTTGACGTTCCTCTTTTTATACTACCTCTAGGCCCAAGGGTCGAGCCCACTCTTAATTTCGCACATGATTGCTTACTCGGCCTTCCAGTTGTGTGTTGTTTCCTACTTAACTCCTTACATGGCCGATTCGTATATTCGGCTTCAAGAGCCCCTGGACAGGGCTGAATTGTCTTTGGCGTGATTTGGGACAAATTCCTTGGCCTTCCTTAATTAATTTTATTCGGCCACTACAATTGTCCCCCGAACATCTGACAAACTCTAATTAGTCGGCATGTTTGGTTTTATGTATGGGAAGTCGAAAATATGGCACTTGCACTCCTCCTAATACCGAAGGGTTAGAATGACCACGGTTTAGAAATCATTATAATTTCCTGCCCTTCGTACGCGTTGCTTATTTAATGCAATATGAAACCACGCTATCCCTTCGAATATTTTTTGAATATGCAAGGCTCTTTGGTTATCTCAGTACGTCTCTCCTTCACTTCACGACCTCTGCAATTTCCATCTGCTCCCCACTATCTTTCTCTCCTTAACCTGTAAGTTCTTCTCTTCTTTGCATTTCTTCCTCATTCGAACTCCCATTTTCTTGTTTGTTTTTAGTTTAGCGTATTTTCTATTCCGATTCAGATGGCGAAACATTTAAAAGCTCTTCTTTCTGCGAACGCCATTTTTCGATTCTAGACGACGTCCATCTATCACTTGTGGCAAATAGCATAGTTGACATGGAGAGGACTGATGTGAGTACGATCATCTTTCCCCTCTTGTCAATCGCTGAGGGCGGAGTCCGTTTCCCCCTTCATCTATTTTTGAGGGTCGTTCTTCGCTACTGGGGTCTACTCCCTTCACAACCAAACGTAAACTTTTATCGAATCATAATGGGAATAGTAGAATTAAATCGCCGACTTAGGATTAATCTAGGAATCCCTGCTATTCGGCATTGTTATGCCTTGACGAAATCTTCTGGTCGGCAGGGACACTGCTTTCTCAGGGCCAAGGACATCGATCACCATTTGGTGACTATGCTTGCCAGCTCTGGTAAGCGTGTTGACGACGTCATAGTCGTTGTCCGAGGCAACTAGGAATTCGACAAAGGCGAAGATCGTCTAAATCTTGTGCCTAGACAAAAGGATGAACCAAGTGGCCGTACAGTCCCATTTCTTTGTGCATTTCTTATACGTTTTGTAATAACCCGACCCTCGTACATGTTTTCTAGTATGCTTTCAGTCCCTTATTATATGCATTTATATGTTTACTGTGAAATTAAGTTTAATTGAGTGAATCTTATGATTATAGATTTATATCTGTCAATTATGAGACATATCTGTTATAACTGCGATGTTTGGATCATAAATTGAAAGCCTTAGAGGCTTGATAATCCGAAATTGATTTTATAATTGTGATAAGCATGATTTTTAGATCATCATAAGAATTTTTGTGAAAATCTGATTCGGAATGATTAAACTGATTGAATTTCGCTTAAGTCAACTTTTATATATAATGTTCTTTAAACTCTTGACTTGACAAAAAAAAGGGTTAACACATAAAATATCTCCTGAGAGAGAGTTAGAGAGGAAGAACAAAGAGGAGAGAACTTCAACAAGGAAGAGATTGGGAGATTGAATAGAATTGTAGGAATTTGGGTTCAAGGTATGTAGAATCCACTTTGTATAACCTGTCTCTTGGACTTGAGTAGGAATTTCTTAACCTTCATGCAAGTTAGGGTTTATAGTTGACCTCTAGAGTATATTAATTGATTAAATGAAAAGATGTCCTTACCATAGGGTTGTTTTGAAGTCTATATGAACTATAAAGAGTGGAATTACATCTTATTCCCTTATTTTTCATGTTTGTGGACTCATCCTTATATTTTGAAGGTTATATATATAATTGATTACCAAAATAGTAATAGCTTTGAAGGGATTGAGTTGTGTATGCGAAATTGAAGTTGATGGCAACTTAATTAAACTTGTGATTCATGTTTATGGTGATGTTGAGCCATTATATTGCATTAATTTCCCCTATTTCGTGCCTTATTATGCATTTACCAAGTTGCGGAAATGTTTTGCTTCGGATTGCACAAACAGGGACAACGACCGAACGTGTGGGGCTCACAGCTGCACGTGCGGGAAGCACCACCGCACGTGTGGGGCTCATGGCCGCACGTGCGGAAAACAGGGGAATTTGAAGTTTGCATTCTGAAATAAATGCATGTGCGGGGCACACGTGCGGCCCACCTTCCCGCACGTGCGGCCCATGTGGAAAAATTATGTGTGCTTCGTTTCCCTTGTTTGACCCTCTAGGATTGCTAAAATGTGTATTTGAAGCTTTTAAAATGCATATAACTAAATGTATGTCGAGCGAAGCGGATATTGATTAAAAAGGGAATTAGACTAATTTCTGAACTGCATGTGTATGTAGGTCACATACAGGAAGGGACTACCGCTCCACCACAACATTGTGACTTGTAGTACTGTAGTGATATGTTTCGTTCACCGTTAATTATTATTATTAACATTCTGTTGTTCAGAAGTTAACTATATTGCCTTGTGGTGAACAATTGGAAACCTAGTATGCAATATTGACCACTGATATCCCTATGGATCTGAGATTATTCTTCTTCGCTAATCTTGGGCCTAAGGCCGTTCTGTATGATATATTGGGCCTAAGGCCATTTTGTATGATATGTTGGGCCTAAGGCTGTTCTGTGTGATATTGGGCTCGAGGCCGTTTGTGGACGCGCCCCGCGTGAGGGCCTCACCCCATAGTTCGGACCCAATTTGTCACGGTTCTTAATCTGAACCAAAGAATCCAAATCCGGCAAATCGTTTTGAGAAAACAGATTTTTAAAAAAGAAGTGCCAAACATGGACTGCTTGCCAGATACAGAGTCGCCACCTAAATATTTTTTAATGGGGGAATTTAGGAAACCCTGACTCGTTTGCCAAAGGCCACGTGTCCGTCATCACCAAAGTTGCCTCGGCTCTGGAACTTGGGTACGATTGGGGAAGGTCAGCTATGAGCACCCTCGCTCGCCTGATCCGAAGATCAACCTCTACTAACCATGATATCTCGTTTTTGAAAACACATGCGTTCTTATTCCGATTAATTAGCTAGAATTACTATGTGATGTGCACAGCAAAACAAGTATAGACTAGATCGCCTAATTTGGAACAAAGCATTGCATATTCGTTCGTTTGGAAAATTATTTGAGATTTGCTACTCGCAAGTAGGCTAAAACACGGATCTCAATGAGTTATCCCAACTCAAACAATCCAACCTTCACCCACAGGCATTCAGGCAGTTTACATCACATAAGCATTTAGCCACATGGTGAGCATGCTGTTATGCTTAACATTCACACTCATGCGAGATGCTAAAGCACAAATACTTACATCGTACTCCGTGCCAAAACAGTGAACATGTTAGCAATCATGCATGATCCAAGTCTATGTCAAGTGGCTAATGCAACGCATACAGAATGTCACTAGAATAGGCTCGGCTAATCCTAGGATGGCATGTGGGATGCAACAAGTAGCACGTATTCAAGTTAGATATGGAATATTATGCTATTAGCATGATGCACCGAGCCCGGTGCATGCAATACTGATGAATGATGCACGCATGCATAGTATAAGGATGCTAAATTAAACATGTCCTAATACTAACCACCAAATCAGGTAAGTAAAAGGGAGAAAGAAGTGGGGGTTGGAAGACATACACACACGCACCCACACTTATTACAAATTAGCCCTCACTCAGAGGGACTGAAAGAATAATATAGATTTAACTAGCCTACAAGCTAATTAAATATTATAGACCAATTAAACTAGTTAAGCAAATTAACTAATCTAATAAAATAGTAAACAGCCTCGGGAAGAGGGCCCAATGCAAGGCGTGCTCGGCTCTGCTCGGAAGTCCACTGCTATGCACAAGTTGCCTCTGTCCACATTGTTTTCCTTCTTTGATCAGTGCAAGATTCCCAAGGTGCACTCTATGAACCCTGAGGGACACCACCGGCCAAGGGAATTGGTCATCGGCCAGAGGAAATGATCACCGGCCAAAGGAAATGATCACTGGCCATCAATTGTTGGTCGGTCAGCACTAAAGATGGCCGGCCGGCTAAACCTTCCTGCAGAATCTTGTTTTGACAGCAGCAGAGGGCAAAACAAGGCATAGCAATGCATTTCAAGCAAATGTGTGCACCATCACATGCCTTATCATGTTTATGATTCAAAGGAACATGGTTCTTGGTTCTCGGACCAACAATCGCGCATTTTCATGCATGATGGCCCAAGAGAACCAAGTTTGCATTTTAATAACAAATGAAATGCAATGCACAAAACAAACAAATAAGGCCCAACCTCAATCATGGGTAGTCAAGAGGCAAGGCATACATGCTCATGCAACGCAACCTAGGCATGGAGGCTAAGTATGCAACAACATGCAAGGCTAGCATGCAAACATGCAAGCATATGGGATGCAATGCCAACATGCAAGTGTGCAAGACATGTGGGATATTTAGCAACCAAAGCAAGGAGAAGAATGCATGCCAAATGCACTAAGATTTAAGCATGCAACACATGCGATAGGCCAAGTATGCAACAACACACAAGGTGAGCATGCCACAACATGCGAGAATGGACTTAGACTAATTTAGGAAGCCCTCAAACAAGCCTAAAACAGTGGTTAAATGCCATGGAAATGATGACAAATGTCATACAAACATCCATGCACACATAGTCCAACACTTAGGCATATAGAAGCAACCTTTAAGCACACTTAAAAGAAGATAAATATAGACACATGTCAAGCATGCCAAACTCTGAAATTGCATGGAAAAGAGGTGCCAAACCAACTAAACACAACAAGCTAAGCATGCAACCAAGACTCACACATCCGAGGCCAATCAAGCCAAAATGCAAAGAGACTACACAAAGCATGTTGAGCATGACCAAAGCAACTGAAAACAGAGCTAAAGCATATTAAAACAAGCATGAAAGCTTCACAAAGCTAGGCCTAAATCATGCTAGAATAAGGGTCAAAGCCTAAAGCATGTTAAGGCAAATTTAAGGCATTACAAGACAAGTGTGCTAAGCAAGCAAGGTGTGTCTAAACCAAGTAAAAACAGAGCTATATTATGACATAATAAGCATGAAAAACAGCTAAGGCATGGCCATCATACACTTAAACATGGTGCTCATACATGAGGCAAAAATGGTCCTTTTCAAGGACAACAAGGAGAGGGGGTGGCCCTCTCCTTCTTAGGACCTCAAGGCACCATCCTCACCACTGAAATCCCTCAAGATTTCAGTGGTGAGGAGGCCCAAACAAGGTGGTCCCGGAGCTCACCAAAATGGCACAAAAATAAGGCCTAACAAGGCTTATGAGGGGTCAAACAACCCCAAACAACCAAACACTCTTAAACAACTATTTAGAGCAGGCAAAAAAAAAGACTTTTATATGTTATACACAAAGTCTAAAAATAGTTGCAAGATAGGTGAAAAAGCTATGCAAAAATGGGAAAAAAGGGGTAAGATTGTTACCCTTGTAGACCCTCTTCAAAAATGGATGACCAGCAGCTTCCTTAGGTTCAAACTAGTCCAAAACCTCCAAGAATAAGCCCCTTATGCCTCAGCAACTAAGGTATGGTGTAATGGTAGGTGTTTGTGTGTAAAACTAAGACTAAACACACACAAAACACTCAAGAGAGGGAGAGATATAGAGATAGAGTATGAACAAACCCTAACCCTAAAACTCAAAACTCTGAAAAAAAATTGTTCAACCCAAATAAGAGAGAAGAGGCTCCCTCTTATAGACAATCGCTCTTGTAAAGCTTTCCAAACAAGCTAGTCAAGAAGGAGATCCCTCCATACGTGTATGGATGGGAGCAAAGTGTATGCTAGCTAGCACAGTTGGCATAAAAATATTTGCAAAAGCAGATGAACAGTAGTCGGCCAGCCAAAAATGCAATTTGACCAAAATAGATGGTCGGCTGGCCACAAATAGTGCCGGTCGGCCACACATTTGGTTGGTGGCAACAAACTAGTAGCCGGTGGCCTCAAGCCATGGCCGGTGGTGTGTAGGGATGGCCAACAAGCCATTCCCTGCCCCTCAAAGGCAAAGCACAAGTGTTTGGTGCAAAACCAGACACAAAACAGTCAAGCCGAGAGATCCTGAGGCAAGGCGCGTGACCGAGACCTTCGGGAACTCAGGACGAACACAAACATGGATGATCACTGAGTGCTCAAGTGGTGACGTCCAAGTCTTGAGGATGGTCAAAAATGGGGTGTCTACAGTTGCCCCTCTTTGACAGAACTCGAAAGTCATAACAATGACGGGAGTGAATGTCAAAGCCCAGAGACGACCCATTTTTGACAAGGCCGATGACTTAGACAAAGCATGCAAGACAAACAAGATATGCACCCGAAGGCAGGGGCAAAATGCAACTGACAATGCAAGAAGCCGAGCATAACTTATGATCATGCAAAGAAAGCTGTAACGAAGCATAACAATGCGACAGTTTTAAGCTAGCAAACACAAATCCAACTACACTACAATGCAGGGAGAGTGTAAGAGAATCATGCAATTCTCGATACGTCTCACTCGGAGGATACAATACCTGTGCGGCTCATCTGGTTGCACCAGCTTCAAATGAACCGTACATACAATATCATGCCTGAAAGAGAAAGAAGACTCAACAGGTACAAAATCGTTAGTAACATGCATAACAATGCAATCGAAAGCTGCGCGACAACGCGAATGTAGGATTTAAGGTCTCCTTAGACCAAGGGGTGCACAAACAGTGCGATGATATGCAATTGAATTTAATGTAATACAAATGATATGTGAAATTACAAAACAACTGTAAATGCAAAACATACAAAACTATGTATAAACAATGCAAACGATATGCAATGCAATCGAATCATGATCCAATGATGAGCGGTTCAAAACCACACAAATGTCAAATAGAGTGATGGAGACGCAAAGTCTGTCTACCATAGAAAAGGTGCCGCAACCCTCAAACCAAGCTCAACATGGAATAAGCGCATACACATGCAGAACTATGAGTGATGTAATGGACACAAGGACAAGTAATTGGGTGGAATGACATAAGTGGGGAATGACCCGCTAACAAAAGAACATGATCCTAATGCTGGATGCAAAAATTACACTACAATGTATAATACAATGGATATGGCGCGCGGCCAAACCAAATCCTGCCTAGGAAAGGCATGTACACAAACGAACCGCGTCTAACACAGAAAAGGTGCCGCAACCCTCAAACCAAGTTTAACATGGAATAGGCGCGTACACATGTAGGACTGTGCTTTAACATGAAAAGTATGGGCACATACCAGACCAAGCTCAACATGGAAAGGCGCAAGCCGTAAATGGAGGTGATGCAATGGATGTATGCAAGCTACAATGCAATATGTACAATATGCACTGGAATGGAATATATACAATGGACAAGGCACGCGGGCCAAACTAAATCTTGCCTAGGAAAGGCATGTACACAAACGAACCACGTCTAACACAGAAAAGGTGCCGTAACCCTCAAACCAAGTTCAATATGGAATAGGCGCATACACATGCAGAACTATGTTTTAACGTGAAAAGTATGGGCACATACCAGACCAAGCTCAACATGGAAACGCGCAAGCCGTAAATGGAGGTGATGCAATGGATGCATGCAAGCTATAATGCAATATGTACAATATGAACTGGAATGGAATATATACAGAAAAATGCATGACATATGCAATATTTACAGTGGAAATGCATGACATATGCACTATATACAGGGGAAATGCATGACATATGCACTATATACAATGGTATGCATGACATATGCACTATTTGTTTTTGTTTTGTTTTTTGAATGCATGATAATGCATGATGAAGGGAATATGCATGATAATGCATGCTTTTGAGTTTTTGTTTTTGAGATGCAAATGATGCATGTTGTTTTTGTTGTTTTCTTTCTTTTTTTTGAAATGCAAATGCATGATGATGCATGATTTTGAAACGCGAGACAACGTGCGGTTTTCGATGTGTATGACAAATGCAAATAATCTTGAAATGCGTGACACCGTGTAGCTTTTGAAATGCATAGCGATGCAAACTATTGGAATACGCGACAATGCAAACTAAACTCAAATGTGCGTTACAACGCACGTCCTTTGAAATGCATGACGATGCAAATGAAGTGCGCATGACAATGCGACACAAGAATGTGCACACTAACGCAAGTATGGCATGCGCATGACAATGCGAGATGTGTGCATAACGGTGCAAGTGCGATGGCATATAACTAACACGCGTTTCACGACAAAACGTTGTAACGTATGCATGTAGGGCAAATTTTGAATCTCTCAAGAGACAAAAGGATACAAAAAGGATACGCCACGTACGTACTCGAGTGCTTCGCACAGAAAACACGGTCCGAGGTCAAAATGGAGTCCGGTTGAGCTTTGGAAATGCACTGTCTTGCACTATCTTGAGAAATGGAGGCCCCAAACCACATATCTGACCCAAACAAGGTTGCAGGAGGCTCACCGGCCATCATAAAAGGTCACTGGCTGTCCACCGGCCACAAAAACATGTCACTATCCAAATATTTGGCCGACTGGCCAAAAGTGTGGCCGACCTGCCAAATCTGCCTGAATCGGGGCAGTTTGGTCTTTTGGCCTTGGGTCTTATAAAATAGGGCCTCAAACCTTATTTTATCCACTTTTCCTTGGCCGAAATTTCATCCTCTCTCTCTCTAGGATATTTTCCTCCCATCGATCCTCCGTTTTCTTGTGTTTTCGCGCCCGTTTCGTCGTTTGATTCACGAATACCTTCGCGTTTCGAACATTTTGAACCGAACATTTCTTCGTTTCGGTGTTTCTTTTGCGATTTCCACCTTTTAGGGTTTGTTCCCCTCGAGTTTTTCTTGGTTTCTGTGTCTTTTCCATTTTCTGGCTTTTCCGGCCATTTTTCGCCCTCCTAGGGTTGACTTTCCGGTTGACTTTTCGCATTCTAGCCCGGTTTCCACATTTTTGGCCATTTTTACACCCTCTCTGAGATGGCGGACGATCTTCCATAGGGCGGGAGTCCCCCGAATCATGAGATGGATCCCGAGGCCGAGCTCTTGCCCTTGAGCGTCCACCCATTCGACCCGGCGACCTACCGGCCAGCGATCCACATACTGCCTCCCGACGGACTTCGCCAGTTCTGGAGTTTCGAGAGGATGGTGGCTCCAGAGCTTCTCCTGCACGAGCCAGAGTCACACTTATCATACGGCGCTTCTGAGGTATATTCTTTCCCATTTCATTTTCTGCAATGTAGAACACTTAACTGCCATAATTGATTCTGTTCTTTAACTGCTTAACCTGGTGTAGACACCCCATTTTTGACCGTCCTCAAGACTTGGACGTCACCGTTTGAACACTCGGTGATTATCCATGTTTGTGTTCGTTTGGAGTTCCCGGAGTTCTCGGCTACGCGCCTTGTCTCAGGATCTCCGAACTCGACCGTTTTGTGTCTGGTTTTGCACCAAACACTTGTGTTTTGCCTTGGAGGGGCAGGGAACGCCTTGTGAGGCATTCCCACACACCACGGGCAGTGGCTAGAGGCCACCGGCTGGTTTTTGTTGCTACCGGCAATATATTTTGCCGGTCGGCACTCTTTGTTGCCGGTCGGCACTCCATTTTGTCAAAATGACAATTTTGGGCGGCCGACCACTGTTCATCTACTTTTTGTAGATATTTCTTGCCAACTGTGATAGCTGGCACCCACCACATTCCCCTCCATACACGTGTATGGAGGGATTTCCCTCTTGGATGGCTTGTTTTGTAAGCCTTACAAGAGGGAATTGCCTATATAGGAGAGAGTCTTCTCTTGGCATTAGGGTTAGACACTTGTTAGACATTTTAGACAGCTTTGGAAAAGCTTGAGTTCTAGGGTTAGGGTTAGATATATTTTCTATCTCTATAAGTGTGTGTTTTGTGCCATTTTTGCTCACATACACACACTAACACACCATCTCTTGGACTTGAGACCCTTGGAGGCTTGTTTGAGTGTTTTGGAGGTGGATTCAAGCCAAGAAGGGCTGTTGGAGCATCATTTGTGAAGGTGGTCTTCAAGGGTAAGAAACTTCCCTTTTATTCCCCATTTTTGCATCCTATTTCTACCTATCTTAGAGCTGTTTTTGTGTTTAGTGTATAACATAAAAAAGTTCTATTTTTAGGCCCTCTTGATAGTTTATTAAGAGTGTTTTGTGTTTTGGGGAAGTTTGCCCCCTCTTAGGCCTTGTAAGGCCCTTGTTTTGTGCCATTTTGTGCAAGTTTCGAGACTTTGGTGTTTGGGCCTCTTCACCACTGAAATCTTGAGGGATTTCAGTGGTGGGGATGGTGCCTTGAAGTCTCCAAAAGGAGAGGGCTACCCCCTCTCCTTGTTGTCCTTGAAAGGGACCATTTTTGGTCTCTTAAGGGAGCTTATGTTTGGGTGTGTGTTGAGCATGCCATGATTGTTTTTCATGCTTATATTGCCATAATATAACATGGTTTTAAGTTGGTTTTGGTACTCCATGTATGTTTAGTATAGTTACCATGTAATGCCTCCTTGATCCCTTAACATGCCTTAGGTTGTGTGCCTTTGTTTTAGCATGTTTTAGGCTTAGATTTGTGAAGCTTTTGTGCTTATTTTGCCATGCTTTAGGTCTGTCTTAGGTTGTTTGAGTCAACCCTAGCATGCATTATATAGCCTCTTTGCATTTTTGGGCTTGTTGGCCTTAAGTATGTAAGTGTATAGCATGCTTTGTTTGCTTTGATTTAGTGGATTGGAGTCATTTTCCATGTTATTTCAGTCCCTTTAACATGTTTTGTATGCTTGCCTTGCATGCCTCTTTAACGCCTTATAAGCATGTGTTGTATGCCCTATGCTTTGACCATTGTGCATGCCTTTGAATTCAAACCATTTAGATGCCATCTAAGTGGTCCTTTGGTTTTGATTTTGTGTGCTAAAACTCTGATTTTAGTTGCTTAAGTCTTGCCATGTTAGGTCTTGTCAAGTGTAATTCAATGCCTCTTGGCTTGCCTCAAATACTTGGGCCATTTGCATGCTTTTGTTTGTCTTGTTTGAGTTGGTTTGGCACCTCTTCTAACATGATTTCAGAGCTTAACTCGCATGCTAATTGTTCATATTTGTGCCCTTTTAAATGTGTTTAAAAGTTGCCCCATTATGCTTTAAGTATTGGACCATGAGTGCTTGCATGTGTGTGTGCATTTTGGCCTTTATTTCCTTGGTTTTGGCTACTGTTTTTGGGCCTATTTGGAGTTGCCTAAGTCATGTTTAAGTCCACCCCTTTGCTTGGTTTGCATGCTTACCTTGTATGTGTGTTTGCATACTAGCATTCTTGTTTGCATCCCATGTTGCATACTAGTTGACATGCTTAGGATTGCACACATAGACATGCATGCCTTGTTCCTTGATCTAGTGATAGGAATTGGGCCCCTTTGTTTGATTGGTTTGCATTACATTTGAAATGAAAGTTGCACACTTGATTCTTTAGGCCATCACGCATGGAAATGCGTGATTGATGGCCCGAGAATCGAGGCACATCCTCCCTTGAGTCATTAACATGATAGGGAGTGTGATTGGTGCATACATAGTTTGAATTACATTGCCATGCTATGCCTTGCCCTCTGCTGCTGTCAATTGCAGGTTCTACAGGCATTCTTTGCCGACCGGCAGTATTCAGTGCCGACCGGCAATCAATTGGTGGCCGATGGATGCATTATCAGCCGATGACCACATCCCACTGCCGGTGGCAATTCTACTCAGCCGGTGGTGTCTCCCAATGTCCAGGAAAGCAATTCAGAGACTTTGGCAGCTTTCAGAGGAGCAAAGTAGGGAAAACAGAGGCAGACTACGCATGGCAGTGCGATTCTGAGCAAGTCCCGAGCATGCGCTGCATCTGACCCGCTTCCCGAGGGCTTTTCTGTTTTAATTAGATTAATTAATTTGCTTAGTTAATTTAATTGATCTGTAATATTTATTTGGTCCCTCCGGGCGAGGGCAAACCTGTAATAAGCGTGTGTGAGTGGTGTGCATGTCTTCCAACCCCCACTTCTTTCTTCCCTTTTATTTACCCGCTTACGATGGTAGATTAGGGCACGTTTATTTTAGCATACCTTATGCAATGCATGCGTGCATCCATACATTTGTCTTACATGCACCGGGCTCGGTACATCATACAAACTGCATTGTATCTTCAAATCTAACTTGAATACATGCACCGAATGATTGCATTTCACATGCCATTTTAGGGTTAGCCGAGCCTATCCTAATCACATTCTGCATGCGATGCATTAGTCACTCTAACATGAACTAGGGCATGCATTTTTGCTAACTAGTTTTTGTCTTTGGCACGGAGTACGATGTAAGTATTTATGCTTTAGCATATCGCATGCGTGTGAATGTTAACATAACGGCATAATTACCATGTGGATAAATGCTTATATAAGATAAACTGTTTGAATGCCTGTGGGTGGAGGTTGGATTGCTTGAGTTGGAAAACTCGTTGAAATCCGTGTTTTAGCCTACTTGCGAGTAGCAAATTCCGAAGCGCTTTCAAAACGAACGGATATGCAATGCTTGTTTCCAAATTAGGCAATCTAGTCTATACTTGTTTGCTGTGCGCATAACATAGTAATTCTAGGCTAATAACCGGAACGAGAACACATAACGTTTTCAAAATCGGATATCACAGTTAGTAGAGGCCGGTCTTCGGGCCGGGCGAAAGGGGGTGCTCATAGCTGACCTTCCCGATCGTACCCAAGCTCCCGAGCCAAGACAACTTTGGTGATGACGGACACGTGGCCTTCGGCACCGAGTCAGGGTTTCCTAAATTTCCCATTTTAAAAATATTTAGGTGGCGACTCTGTATCTGGCAAAGCAGTCCATGTTTGGCACTACTTTTCAAAAAAATCTGTTTTCTCAAACGATTTGCCAGAGTTGGACTCTTTGGTTCAGATTACGAACCGCAACAAACAAAAAAGGGGAGTCCGAACTGTAGCATCGAGGTCCCTCGCGGGCGCTGTTACACCTGGATACACTGATACACTGTATATTGTAGTTAACCGTGAACACACTTGCACTTGATATCTGTTTGAATCTAAACACGTGCACACACACTGTATTTGCTCCGAACCATTCAAACACACTGACACGTCATGCACTGTAGTTCACTGCGAGCACACTGGCACTCGATGCCTGTTTGAACTTGAAAAACGTGCACACACGCCATATCTGTATTGAACCACTCGAACATACTGACACATCACATGCTGTAGTTCACTGCAAACACACCGGCACCCGATGTTTGTTTGAACTTGAAAAACGTGCACACACGCCATATCTGTATCCATGTTGGCTGTTCTTCAAACTATACATTGAATATTGCTTCGCAACTGTTTGTTTTTGAATACAGGGAGATTCCCATGCCTTCTGGGGGTATGGGAATGTCGCCGCCAGAGATTGGTACATGGAGTTACCGGATACAGACTGCCACATCGTGGAGCCGCCGGCCTTCGGCGCCTTCTGCAGAGGACTCTCGTGCCTCACTGCGAGCAGGCCTCTCCTTGCCGCTCTAGTGGAGAGGTAGTGGGACACCACCGACTCCTTCCACTTCT
Source organism: Camellia japonica (assembly GCA_030407325.1). NCBI lineage: Eukaryota > Viridiplantae > Streptophyta > Magnoliopsida > Ericales > Theaceae > Camellia > Camellia japonica. Next base: position 714,991 of record JAPPVO010000017.1, on the reverse strand, counting down.
CTGCTGTGGGAGACATGACGATGACTCCCTATGATTTCTCGATGCTCCCGGCATTGGGATAGGGGGTGATCCGATCCCCTTCGACACCGACATAGATGAGTGGGAGGCCGCTCAGGTTTACTTACTCGGTGAGATGCCACCTCTTATACGGCCGCGCTTCGTCAGATACTCATGGTTCGAGAGCCGCTTCCAGGCTCAGCCAGGCTTGCCGAGGAGGCACCGATGGCTCAGGAGGAGGTGGAGCAGTACGCTCGCGGCTTCCTGATGTTTCTGCTGGGGATGACCATTTTCGCCGACCGGGCGAACATCGTGCCCCTCTACTTGTTGAGCGCGCTAGTGGACGTCACACGGATTTTGCGCTTCGACTGGGGTGGCGCTGCCCTAGCCACTCTATATGGATACATGAGCTCGGCATCCCGTTGCAGCAGGCAGTTGCTTGGAGGTTACTGGCGGGCTTGGGAGGTACATCTTCTTCCTATTTTACATTTCTGCTATACATTTTCTGTACTCTGTACACTGCACACACTGCGGTCTACTTCATGCTGACTGTATACTGCACACACGGCACACATATACTCTGTTTTACACTGACTGTACACTGCACACACTGTACACTTTACACAATACACTGCTCAATACACGGTTATGCAATTTCTGCTTTATTCTGTATTCTGCTTTATCTGATAAGCATACTGATATTTGCTCTGCAGTTGTGGGTCTACGCCTACTTTCCGAGACTCGCCCCAGTGCCAGACGTGGAGACCCCTCTCGGCGTGCCATTCTCCCGCCACTTCGATGTGAGATGTGTGCGGAGACCTCGGGAGATGTTCATCTTCTTCCGCCGCTACTTCGACACCATCACTCCCGCAGAGGTATGTTCAACCTTAGAGTTTATTTAAGCTTCGCTTTGCACTGTATTTTCGATAACAGTAGATAACAAACTGCATGTCATTTACAGATCACCCGGCAGCCTTGGGCTCCATTGCCAGCCGTGATTCGGGATCGATTTGCCGGTGCAGAGGAGACTGCACATTTCAGGATCTTACTGGAGGGCCCGGTCTGTCGGGCTTGGTACCTGGGTGAGCGTTTCTTACGCCAGACCTTAGGTTTACCGGAGCAGATAGTCCCGGGTCCGCCTCCCACACACATGAGGGAGACAGAGAGGTTCACTCCCGAGGAGATGGCCGATTACACGATCGGCTGGGACGCGGGGGGCTTCAGGGGCGAGGGCGACTACGCAGAGTATGTCCGGACCTACATCATGCGGCCCTTGAGCAGTGGCCGTCGAGCTGAGAGAGAGAGAGAGAGAGGCCTGTGGCGCCAGTAGCTGGAGCGGGAGCAGGGGCAGGGACATCGAGGACAGCTCGAGTCCGTGGTAGGAGTGGAGCTCGGAGGGGTCGGGGGGTTAGTTGGCTAGCATTGCCCACGACGATGACATGTAGAGGGCGAGGTGGGGCGACTTACCAGATTCCCATTGCTCCCCTTCGGTTGATCATGAGTTAGTCGGGTTCTACTACGGCTTACCTCCGGTATGTATTACTGCATTTTGCATTCTGCACAGTCATTTCATTTCAATTTATTTGATATTCCGCAGAATACTGAGACTTTTGACACTTTTGCAGGCTTCCTCCGAGTACACTCGCCAGTCACTGGAGTTGACTGCTTCGTTGATGGGGATGCTTCAGCAGAGCCTCGACCTTCTGGCTATTTACAGTATTCCGGTATGTTCTTCTGACCACGGTCTCAAACCATACATAAACTGTTTCACACAATCTGATGCACAACTCGACACTTGATATATGACCCTCACGGCATCTGACACACTGTAGCCCACAGACTATTCACAGCACTACTCATGGCATTCATACACTGTATTCATACACTGCATTCTGCACTGATACACTGCTCACAGTATTCACACATTGTATTCATACACTGCATTCTGCACTGATACACTACTCACAGTATTCACACACTGTATTCATACACTACATTCTGTAGCATACTGATGCGTCTGCCATTTGTACTTTTCAGCCTCCCTTCCAGCTTCCTACTGTAGGAGGTGCTTCAGTTGGACCTTCTGCTTTCACTCGAGACGGCAGAGTACACCCCTGCACCAAAGTGGGGCGCACTCACATTGGGAGTAGCTCACGGGCACCAGTCCCTGATGACGATGAGTCCGAGGCGGAGGATGAGGCAGAGGCGGAGTCATCTGAGGAGGAGACCGGAGATGGCACTGACTCAGACTTAGACGACGACGCTGCTGACGATGCTCCTGGACCTTCGTCTAGAAAGAGGACGAGGACAACCCCCTAGACCCGAGGCCATTTGATCTAGATTTTGCTGCTTTTCTTCTTTTTGTTTCTGTTTTTGTACTTTTCTTTTTGTTGGTAGCCAGAGTACTTTGTACTACCGCAGGCAGGTTTTGTTTTCTCCAAAACTTTGTACTTGAAAAAGATGATGAAATGAAGCAAAGCTTTTTGTTTGAAAAGGTGTTACATTTTTGGTACATTTTCATGCTTCGCATTGCATTACATCACATCACATCACATCACATCACAATGTAGATGGAATTGATCTCCTGTCTGAAAATCAAACATTTGTATTGCAATAACCAAGTAACAAACCGGCCAACGGCGAAACAACTCAAACAACCACTGCTTATTCTGAGCACACAGCCCATAGCATAGTATTCTTAGTTCATTATGCGCACGGCGAATCCTGAACAAACAGTCCAATCTGAAAAGGTAGAATACAAAGGTGGAAGCTGGTGGAGCTGAAACGCACTTAGATGCAATCCGGAATCCACATGCTCACTGTTTCCAAGTGTCCCGGGTTGAACCCCTACGGTTTTATGAAAGAACTAGATCACGTTTTGCACAAACGTGGAAAATGGCACAGCACTCTGAGCACACAAAACGATTAATTTTTGAAATTGAAAAAAGGTTTTTTTTTTTTCAACCGGGGTTTGAGCCTACAACCGAACATAGTGAAAAAGACTCATAGCGAAAGCAAAAAGGTAGACTACCTAAACACAACGAGGCACGCTTGAAACAGACTCAAAACAAGAGTTGAGGTAAACAAAACAAAAGGCACGACAAATAGACGTGGTTACCAAAGTGAGAAACCTTAAATCATGAGGAGCCAGTTCCTTCGGGCATTATTTCCCATCCTTTCTCATTTGTGATTCTCACATCACTCGGCCCTCTGGCTCGGTTTTTCTCTCAAAACCCTTTTACTCTCACTTTTCTCTCGCCTTACACCTCTCTATTCTTTAATCTCTTATTTTATATCCCTCCCCTGAGTGGTTAGTGGATGAATAGGAAGTTGTGGGTTCACGCCCAACACTATTAGCTCGCGGCTATTTCCTCCTGGGCGTCTAGTTGATGTTCCGGATGGAGTATCTTGATCCATTCCAAATTGTGCTTCGCACTTGACTTGATACCTCGTTGCTTGGAGGTTGTTGAGATCTTTCAGCCCTTTACTGACAGCTTCAGTTGTGTCTTCTTCTGGCGAATAGAGTGCCCTTTTGGCAAGCATTGACAATCGAGGGAAAGATAGAAAGCCTGACTCAACTGTGCCCCTATTTCATCATTTTGACCAGTTTTTGTTTTGGTTTTCTACTAAAACAGTTTTGACCAATATGAGAGTTAGATTAACATGCTCGTTCGATTTTTGATTTGAAAATCATGCGAGTTAGGCTATGAGCACCGAAAATTTTCCTTTCTTGGGTCCAAGAAAATGGTCCAGTTTTGGAAAAGATGGAATAATTTTCGAGAAAATAGTCAACCTCAGTAAAAATTCTCAAAACCTATTTTTGCAAATGGTCAATGCTCAACGAGCATGGAACTTACTCTCGAGATGCGCAACCCCGGATCGGAGGCAATGAAAATTGCCCTTGCGTGAAAAGAGCTGCACGGCAACGGAAAGTTGCCCCTGGTTTGAATGACGACTCGTGGAAACGGAAAGTTGCCCCTTGTTGGATGAACACCGCAGCATTTTGTAAACAGTCCTCATTAGTGATGATCACGACCGAACTCTCGACACGGAGACGACGAAGATGGTCAGAACCAATATATGGACACAGTCACTTTGAGAGTGTTGGTGGCTGGACTTCAGGATGAAGTTGCCTATGTATCCCAAACATGGGAATCAAGCCTTACGTAGTTCCGGTGTCACAAACGAACCATCGGATTCAGAGAAGGCATTGATGATCAAAACCATTATATGGACAGAGTCGCTATGAAAGCGTTGGGGGCTGGACTTCAGAATGAAGTTGCGTACATATCCCAAACATGGGAATCAAGCCTTACGTAGTTCCGGTGTCACAACCGAACTATCGGATTCAGAGAAGGCAAGGATGATCAAAACCATTACATGGACAGAGTCGCTATGAAAGCGTTGGAGACTGGACTTCGGAATGAAGTTGCCTACGTATCCCAAACATGGGAATCAAGCCTTACGTAGTTCCGGTTAAGGTACACTCGGGTATTTTAACCTTCACTTTTTTTTAGGCTCTAACTTTTGCCAAGGTGCCCGTTGCGGATTTTCGACCTTGCGAGCTTCTGTCTTTCTTCTTTTTTTCAATTCTTTTCTTCTTTTTTTTTTTATTTTTATTTTTCTCTTTTCTTTGTATTCTTTTTTTCTTTTTCTTTTTTTTCTCTTGCTCTAACTTTTGCCTGGGTCGTCCTTCCAGATTTTCGGCCCAGCGAGCCTCTCAAAGGGGAAAAGTGTAACAAGCCCATGTCAAATGGTTTTAGGGTTTTAAAGCCATCCATATCCAGTAGAGCGGCTGTTGTTATTGATTTGCAAAAGGATCCATCTCCGGCTTTTTAAGCACATCGGACATTTTTGCCCCTAGTTTAAGGGGTGCTTCTGTTCTAGCTTCACAAGCTTCTGTTGACGACGTCTGACCTCTTGATCTGACTTTGGTACCTCTTGTTCGAGGGCTGCTTCAAATCTGGCCACACAGGCCTCTCTTGATGATTGATCGTTGAACGTTCTGAATGGGTTCAAGGTCTGAAAACAGATGGATTGAATCTTGAGGCTGAGAGCGATCCTAGGCTGCACAATCTCAAGAGCGATTCCACACAGGTCTTCACAGGACTGCGCAAAACATTTTGTTTTTGAAAGTTTTTACAAAAGCGACAAATCGCTCGCGCCGAAGATAGTGTGGAACCAATCTGAATCCAGCTAGGGTCCTTCTCAGTACTCACGCTAACAAGCATGATTTCAGTCATTAAAGGCTTAGCATGCCTCACTTTCTCTCAAATTGATCAAAGTTTTGTAAAACTCGAGGAATTCCTTCCTCTTCGTTTTCATCACAACAGTGTTCAAAAAAAAGTTTTTAAAAACTTAGGTCAATACAATGAGTTTAGAGCAGAGGAGAGTAAGTGAGATGCTCCACCGTTTCATTCAAATCCTCTGGTACAACCAACTCAAGGTAGCAATAAGCACGGAAACATGATAGCCGCAACTGTTTCATTTAGATTTCCTGGTTGCAACTGGCTCCACAGCAGAGACAGACTCAAAAGAAAACAAAAACGGTGTTCGAGGCAACAACCCCGGAATCACCTGACATTCTATACAAGGGGACCGACTCGCTACAACAAGATAGACCCTTAAGCAAAAAGAACTGACTCAAGACAATGAGACAGACTCAAAACAAAACAAAGGACTGACTCGACACCCAAGCCAGAAATTACAAAACTAGCCTTCGCAGATGCTCAAAAATGCGTGCCAGACGCCACATCCAAAATACACCGAGGGTCGCGCAGGTGGTTCACTCCCTAATCACATACTCGCAGTATCCTCAAAATATAACAACCCAGCAGTGACAGACTTCGCTGAGGTGGGTGGGAGGATAACCTCATTGTCGATCAAATCTTGCACTTCGTGACAAAGGCGAAAACAGTTATCGGTAGCGTGACCGGTTTGCTGGTGGTACGCGCAGTATAAAGCAGCATCATGTGTGGGAGGGAGATTCTTTGGGAGAGGCCTAGGCTCGAGGGGTTTAAGGTGCCCCCTTTCGGCAAGGATCTAGAGTGCCCTAGACAAAGGCATGTAGAGTGCGTGGACGACTCTGCGCCCTCAGGGCAGATACTTTGAAGTCTGAGAATTTTTGCTAGACGCACTAGCGAAAGGGTCGGCAGGCACTGCCTTGACTTTCTGATCTTTCCCAGGTGCAGAGTTGGGAGTGGAGGGAACTGTTCTGGCATGATGGGGCCTATCCCGGTTTTCTGCCTGGCTTGAACTGCCTTCAGTTGGAGTGGGGAAGACATCATCCACAGTCTTGGCCGCGACTGCGAATACCTGTTGCTTATTCATCCCTCGGCTTTCAAAGCCTCGACTGCCCACAACAGTTGTTGATGGGATCGGCATCTACCTGCATTTTGTTCTTACCTCTGGCCTCAGCCTGATCGAGGGCTTGGGTTGATGTTGACACGTCATTGCCATAACTTGAGATAACCTCAGGTTGGCTGAGCTCGATCACAATCGTCCTAATAGCGAGGCTCCTGCGGTACAAAATTCCCAGTAGATGGTGCAGCTTGTGGCGAAGCCGATATTCCATAAGCGAGATCTGCCATAGACCTCGGGAGGTCACCAATCATCCCCATCAATTCGAACGTAGTGGGCTCACGAGCCTGATACAACTGGGGTTCCCAGATCGGGCGCGCAGCAGGCGACTTAGGCGGATGCGGTACATCAACATTGGTCTCACTTTGCAGGGTGATTCCTTGATCTAATGCGGCTGTCATAACCACGATTTCCTCTGAATTCTGTGTCATGATGAGTCCTCCAATCCTGAACGGTGACTAACGGATCAGATACTCGCCTTGCCTCAGCGAGGGAGAACACTGGCAATTCTGCACTCAAATCCTTGAACTGAAAGAGAAAACATGCAGCATTTCAGCCCAAACGGAACAAACACAGGCGTAGCTGAACAGCTGTACTCTAATACTGATCACTGTTCCCCAAAAATCACTGCCCCAAAACACTGAATCAGATACCCGCAGATATAACTGTTTCTCAGAAACACTGATACGGATGCCCGCAGGCTTGATGCTCAAACTCGCAGACTGATATGTACGTTCCTGTAGAGATACACTCGAAAAGCACATAACAAGTAAAAGAGAGCCAAAACACCCCTACGTTGGGGTAGGGTTTCCCTGTTCTATTTTGTCAGGAGCTAGGGTTTCACTACGCACGCAACGGTTTCAAACAACCTATATTGGGTAAGCAACCTGTCCTAGTTTGGAACGATCACTATGGATTCCGATTATGCACTAGGTTGAATGGTCAAAAGGGTGCCCTGCTAAAACCGGGGTTTGTGTTCCTATACTGGCAGAGCCCGCAACCAGCCAGCCTTATGGCATGCTTTGACAAAGTCAAGCCTCCGGCAAACCGCTCAGGAATAGCAGATGGCCAACACGGTGTCCTAGGCGCACTAATGCACATGCAATGCAAAGAAACACATAAGTGAAATAAAAACAAGATATCACGAGTTCGAGTCAAGCACTCTAAAATCCCCAGTAGAGTCGCCAGAAACTGTGGACGCGCCCCGCGTGAGGGCCTCACCCCACAGTTTGGACTCAATTTGTCACGGTTCTTAATATGAACCAAAGAGTCCAAATCCGGCAAATCGTTTTGAGAAAACAGATTTTTAGAAAAGAAGTGCCAAACATAGACTGCTTTGCCAGATATAGAGTCACCACCTAAATATTTTTTAATGGGGGAATTTAGGAAACCCTGACTCGTTTGCCAAAGGCCACGTGTCCGTCATCACCAAAGTTGCCTCGGCTCTGGAACTTGGGTACGATTGGGGAAGGTCAGCTATGAGCACCCCCGCTCGCCTGATCCGAAGATCGGCCTCTACTAACCATGATATCTCGTTTTTGAAAACACATGCGTTCTTATTCCGATTAATTAGCTAGAATTACTATGTGATGTGCACGCAAAACAAGTATAGACTAGATCGCCTAATTTGGAACAAAGCATTGCATATCCGTTCGTTTGGAAAATTATTTGAGATTTGCTACTCGCAAGTAGGCTAAAACACAGATCTCAATGAGTTATCCCAACTCAAACAATCCAACCTTCACCCACAGGCATTCAGGCAGTTTATATCACATAAGCATTTAGCCACATGGTGAGCATGCTGTTATGCTTAACATTCACACTCATGCGAGATGCTAAAGCACAAATACTTACATCGTACTCCGTGCCAAAACAGTGAACATGTTAGCAATCATGCATGATCCAAGTCCATGTCAAGTGGCTAATGCAACGCATACAGAATATCACTAGAATAGGCTCGGCTAATCCTAGGATGGCATGTGGGATGCAACAAGTAGCACGTATTCAAGTTAGATATGGAATATTATGCTATTAGCATGATGTGCCAAGCTCGGTGCATGCAATACTGATGAATGATGCACGCATGCATAGCATAAGGATGCTAAATTAAACATGTCCTAATACTAACCACCAAAGCAGGTAAGTAAAAGGGAGAAAGAAGTGGGGGTTGGAAGATATACACACACACACCTACACTTATTACAAATTAGCCCTCACTCGGAGGGATCGAAAGAATAATATAGATTTAACTAGCCTACAAGCTAATTAAATATTACAGACCAATTAAACTAGTTAAGCAAATTAACTAATCTAATAAAACAGTAAATAGCCTCGGGAAGAGGGCCCAATGCAAAGCGTGCTCGGCTTTGCTCGGAAGTCCACTGCTATGCACAAGTTGCCTCTGTCCACACTGTTTTCCTTCTCTGCTTAGTGCAAGATTCCCAAGGTGCACTCTATGAACCCTGAGGGACACCACCGGCCAAGGGAATTGGTCACCGGCCAGAGGAAATGATCACCAGCCAAAGGAAATGATCACCGACCATCAATTGTTGGTCAGTCGCCACTGAAGATGGCCGGCTGGCCAAACCTTCCTGCAGAATCCTGTTTTGACAGCAGCAGAGGGCAAAACAAGGCATAGCAATGCATTTCAAGCAAATGTGTGCACCATCACATCCCTTATCATGTTTATGATTCAAAGGGACATGGTTCTTGGTTCTCGGACCAACAATCGCGCATTTCCATGCATGATGGCCCAAGAGAACCAAGTTTGCATTTTAATAACAAATGACATGCAATGCACAAAACAAACAAATGAGGCCCAACCTCAATCATGGGTAGTCAAGAGGCAAGGCATGCATGCTCATGTAACGCAACCTAGGCATGGAGGTTAAGTATGCAACAACATCCAAGGCTGGCATGCAAACATGCAAGCATATGGGATGCAATGCCAACATGCAAGTGTGCAAGACATGTGGGATATTTAGCAACCAAAGGAAGGAGAAGAATGCATGCCAAATGCACTAAGATTTAAGCATGCAACACATGCGATAGGCCAAGTATGCAACAACACACAAGGTGAGCATGCCACAACATGCGAGAATGGACTTAGACTAATTTAGGCAGCCCTCAAACAAGCCTAAAACAGTGTCTAAATGCCATGGAAATGAAGACAAAATGTCATACAAACATGCATGCACACATAGTCCAACACTTAGGCATATAGAAGCAACCTTTAAGCACACTTAAAAGAAGATAAATATAGACACATGGCAAGCATGCCAAACTCTGAAATTGCATGGAAAAGAGGTGCCAAACCAACTAAACACAACAAGCTAAGCATGCAACCAAGACTCACACATCCGAGGCCAATCAAGCCAAAATGCAAAGAGACTACACAAAGCATGTTGAGCATGACCAAAGCAACTGAAAACAGAGCTAAAGCATACTAAAACAAGCATGAAAGCTTCACAAAGCTAGGCCTAAATCATGCTAGAACAAGGGTCAAAGCCTAAAGCATGTTAAGGCAAATTTAAGGCATTACAAGACAAGTGTGCTAAGCAAGCATGGTGTGTCTAAACCAAGTAAAACAGAGCTATTATGACATAATAAGCACGAATAACAGCTAAGGCATGGCCATCATACACTTAAACATGGTGCTCATACATGAGGCAAAAATGGTCCTTTTCAAGGACAACAAGGAGAGGGGGTGGCCCTCTCCTTCTTAGGACCTCAAGGCACCATCCTCACCACTGAAATCCCTCAAGATTTTAGTGGTGAGGAGGCCCAAACAAGGTGGTCCCGGAGCTCACCAAAATGGCACAAAAATAGGGCCTAACAAGGCTTATGAGGGGTCAAACAACCCTAAACAACCAAACACTCTTAAACAACTATTTAGCAGGAAAAAAACAAGACTTTTATATGTTATACACAAAGTCTAAAAACAGTTGCAAGATAGGTGAAAAAGCTATGCAAAAATGGGGAAAAAAGGATAAGATTGTTACCCTTGTAGACCCTCTTCAAAAATGGAAGACCAGCAGCTTCCTTAGGTTCAAACCAGTCCAAAACCTCCAAGAATAAGCCCCTTATGCCTCAACAACTAAGGTATGGTGTAATGGTAGGTGTTTGTGTGTAAAACTAAGACTAAACACACACAAAACACTCAAGAGAGGGAGAGATATAGAGATAGAGTATGAACAACCCTAACCCTAAAACTCAAAGCTCTGAAAAAAAAATTGTTCCAAAAATAAGAGAGAAGAGGCTCCCTCTTATAGACAATCGCTCTTGTAAAGCTTTCCAAACAAGCTAGTCAAGAGGGAGATCCCTCCATACACGTGTATGGAGGGGAGCAAAGTGTATGCTAGCTAGCACAGTTGGCATAAAAATATCTGAAAAAGCAGATGAACAGTGGTCAGCCAGCCAAAAATGCAATTTGACCAAAATAGATGGTCGACCCGCCACAAATAGTGCCGGTCGGCCGCACATTTGGCCGGTGGCAACAAACCAGTAGCCGGTGGCCTCAAGCCATGGCCGGTGGTGTGTAGGGATAGCCAACAAGCCATTCCCTGCCCCTCAAAGGCAAAGCACAAGTGTTTGGTGCAAAACCAGACACAAAACAGTCAAGCCGAGAGATCCTGAGGCAAGGCGCGTGGCCGAGACCTCCGGGAACTCAGGACAAACACAAATATGGATGATCACCGAGTGCTTAAGCGGTGATGTCCAAGTCTTGAGGATGGTCAAAAATGGGGTGTCTACACCGTTTTGTATGATATGTTAGGCCTAAGGCCATTCTGTATGATATGTTGTACCTAAGGTCGTTCTGTGTGATATTGGGCCCGAGGCCGTTCTGTATAAATATTAGGCCCGAGGCCGTTTTGGAAATGTTTACTGAAAACGATCAAATATGTGACTTATGCGCGTATATACGTTGTAATTCAAGTTTATTCATTTGAATTCTTTAAGTAGTATTATTCACTGAGACTTGCTCACTCCGTGTTATGTTTGTCTCTGGAGGTCACCAACCCGAAGGTCAGTCTTAGTCCAGCTTTGGCCGCTTCCCTTTTGTCAACTTCATTGTGTCCAAGCAGTTTGATGAAGCTTATGCATTTTTGTAGAGTTCCTTTCATAACCCATAGCTTTGGCCACTAGTCTTTTGTCAAATTTTATTAATCATGAATAACCTTCTTTATCAATGCTTTTGTTACACCCCCAGTTGCGGGGCTGGGTCTGTACACATGTATGTATATAATTGCCTCTTATATGTTTGTGCGTTATGTGGTAGACTGTGTGACCAAATGTTTAGTGATCTTGGCATGTAAGTGTTAGCTCAATGGATGTTGTTTTAAATTAATAATTGCTTCCGTTCAGGCCCCATATGTTACACTTATCAAAATTTTATGTCCGTTCGAGTTGGTCATGCCCAAACTTTAGGGGCGAGTTTGGGGTGTGACACGCTTATTCGGCTTAGATTCCATGTACGTATCGTTTCATTTGTGCAGGTAACGATTTGAAGAAAGTACTTCTTTCGGCAGACGAGGTTGTGCTTCACCAAGTCAAAACCATGCTCCAATTCTGTGGCCGTCCAAACCTCATAAAGCAAGGGCGGGCCACCCACGTGCTGTTGCGATACGAACCAACGTACGCTACTTTTCAACTACGGATCACATTCTGATTCCAAGGGGCGAACAGCAGCTTACGACACTCATTTTCCCAAACTTCAAGAGCCTTAGGGACATTGGTCTTGAAGGTTCGGATTGAGAGCCAGGTGGTGAAGTCGGCGATCAGGCCGCTGAATAGCTGAACCAGGCCAACTTGGATGGTTCTGAGGATCGTTTAGAGGAGAAAGTCGACGCGGTTCTTGATTTGGTTTTTGAGGAAGTCAGCATCAACCTCCCATCCACTTCAGGCCAAGTTGACACATCGTTAGAAAATGATATTTTCACCAACCTAGGAGACCTTCCCAGCACAAATATTGAAAACATGGTTGGGGAATCGCTCGCACAGATAGCCAGAAGAAAAAAATGCCGAGAAGATGGCAGCCCGAAGAAGGAGCAAGTTAAGGAAATGGAGCAAGTTGTTGTGGCTGAGTCAGTCATTGAACAATCGGACGACCGGGTGGCCGAACAAAGAGGGGAGAAATGCCCCTGCCCAGATTGAGGCCGACTCTCTTGAAGACTTAACCGATAAACGGCCATACATAAAAGAGTCGTAAGACTTGGCGGCGTCGTTTATCATCCAACCTAGAATAAAGAATGCGCCGGTTTCTGCTGATGTGTCGGCTTTGAAAGACCCTGTCGTGGCCCTAAGCGTGGCCTCGTCGGTTTCCTTGCCGATGGACATGGCTACATTCTGCGCAAAACCAGATGTGGTGTCGATAGCACTAGCTGCTCAGTCAGCGATATTGGTACGTAATTGACATAACCATTTTTAAGTTCATTTTTTTTTATACTGATTAACTTACCCATGTTCTGTTTCAGGCGGTGGACAGAATCGCAGAAATTGGCCGCTGTCACTATGACGTCATCGAGCAAATCGACTTACTTAAAGCCAAGATCGAAACTAAAAAAGGGCAAGGCTAAAGAGATGTTGGCCGAATTGGCGGTGGCGTCTCCTAGGGCCAAATCTGAAGTCAGGAAAGCGGAAGAAGAGCGAGCGAGGGCCAATGCTGAGGAAGAGAAGACTAAACGTTTCAATCTACTCAGGATAGCCGCTGAGGATAGGGCGAACGCGAGTGACGAAACGCTCAAGTTGGCCAAGAAGGTGATTGTGAAACTAGAGGCCGATTTGGAAGAATCGAAGAAAGCGCAAAAAATAGCCGACTCCAAGATTTCCAAGGCGTTCGATGCTGGAGAGAACGTGGCCTTGGAAAAGTATGTGGAGGAAGTACCCAAGTTTGAAAATCGGGGATTCAAACATGGCTGGCTTAAAGCCCTGACGGCCGCTAATGTGATATTGGAGCAGCCAATTCCATACGAGCAGCTAGAGGTTGAGCCATTGGAGTTTGACCATGAAGAATAAGTAGTGTTAATGTAATTTTGCTTTTATGTTTGGTATTTTCTATATGTAGTTTTTGTAGATTTTTGCTTATTTTGTTTAGAAGTCCTTTATAGGGCAGTTTTTATGTGTAAAATGACGATTGTTTGTACTTAATTTATTAATGAAAATCACCTTTTTGTCTCCCATCTGTATGTGCTAATTAATAGCTAAGACAGTGCAACTCCATTCGTCGATAAATAATTTAAATTAATGCAAGACAATGTATCACAATTCGACATTAAATTAACGGCCAACCCATGCAACGTTTGGTTATAACATAATCCTCTATTATGTATGTGCTAATTAATAGCTAAGGACAATACAACTCCATTCGGTGATAAATAATTTAAATTAATGCATGACAATGTATCACAATATGCCGAATTAAATATACGGCTCTGTAATAAGCTCGTCTGCCGAGTACAATGGAATATTTGCCCCAGTTGGATAAGTCGTTCCAAAGCCGAATAACATATGGCTTGCAACATGTAACCTTATTTGTTGAATAAAATATTCGGCTCAATGCCAAACTCATCTTGTCAAGTGGGGTCATGTATTGTAATTCGGCAATAACATCAGATGCCGAGTATATTTTCCCTTGCCCCATTTGGGCATGTCGTTTAGAAGCCGAATAAAACATATGGCTTGTACCAATTTGGACGTGTTTCAAACCCTATCACAGACGCGAAGTTAACTGCGGGGCGTATCAGAAATGCTGCATCCGTAATTAATGAATAAGGTATCTAGTATTTAAGAGGTCCCAAGCATTGTGGAACAGATCTGGCACAGACGACGAAAAATGACAAGCGATAATTTGAGGAAGAATAGAAACTTGAATTGGGCCATAGATGTCTTAGAGATTGTTCTTCAATAGTAAAGGGGAATGAAGAATTTGGCTGAACTAGACACTAAAATGCATCGCGTTGTTGGAGGCAAAGCTCAAAGAATGGGGAATATGACAGTAGACGAGAGAGATAGACGTCGCTCGCCCAGACGTCGGAGCAGGACCCCAGAAGAGGTGAAGCAGCAAAGTCCCCCAGGGATGGGGTGCAACAACGAGGGGGATCAAAGAGTCATACTGCTGGTCATAACGTTGCATGAAGTGAGCCGAGCAGACCTCCGTGCCTGTTGAGCTTTTCGGTCTTTATTGGGAACAAACCAATGACCAAAGCGGACTCAATAGTCCATAACCCCAACATGGCGGTGGAGTTCACGTGGCAAATATTTTTGCCAGAGGTGAAGCAGTCCATCGCTGATCGTCGTGATTACGAAATTTTCAGGGATGGTATACATGGGTTGATCTAAGGACTTTACAGCACGTATGAAATCGGCATGCGCTTGCGCGAGGTGAAAAGACAGCTCGAGCAAAAGAAGGGGCGCATTCGAGATTTGGAGCGCCGAGCAGAAAAAGCTAAGAATGAGCTGAGAAAGGCTAAGGCAACTGAGACACAATCGGTGTGTGTTGCAAACCTGATTGTCACAAACAGAGTCAATCAGCACCTGCTGGATCATGCTTTGGCCGATAGAGAGACGACAAACATGTTTGCCAAAGAGGCTATAAGGACCCAGGCTTAAGAAGAAGGCTTTTTTGATGGCCGAAAAATTGGCATTGAAAAAGACTAAGAAAAAATTGGCAGAAGACGTCTGTCGATGCGAGAACCGCGGCTTCAACCACGGTTGGGTTCGGGCCTTAAAAGCCGCGGGCGTAGATTCGGTGTCACCATTATTTCAGAATTACAAGTTTCCTTTTGAAGCTTACAACGCCGAGAAAATCGACGACGAAGACGATGTTGAGCCAGAGAAGACTTGGATATTAAGAAACACATTATTTGTACTTTTCAATTTGTCCAACGTTATGTATTTGTACTTCTTTGGTGAAATAAATAAATATTTGTTACATTGCAATGTTTAATATTTGTATCAATTCATATGATAATTGCATATATGTGGCCCTATATGGCTATATTGTGAAATACTCGACCGTTCGCGGCCATGTAGTAAGGTTGCTCCGAATTCGTAGGCTTATTCAGCCCAAATGTGATATCCACGAAGGGTGCTTTGAGTTCGAAGTCTTTGTGTTAGCCAATTATGATATCTATGAGGGGCGCTCTGGATTCAGAGGCTTATTCGGCCCAGATGTGATATCCACGAAGGATGCTCTGAGTTCGGAGTCTTGGTGTTGGCCAATTGTGATATCCACAAAAGGCGCTCCGAATTCGGAGGCTTATTCGGCCCAAACGTGATATTCACGAAGGGCGCTCCGAATTCAGAGGCTTATTCGGTCCAGACGTGATATCCACGAAGGGCGCTTCGAGTTCGGAGTCTTTGTGTTGGCCAATCGTGATATCCATGAAGGGCGCTTTGAATTTAGAGGCTTATTCAGCCTAAACGTGATATCCACGAAGGGCGTTCTGAGTTCAGAGGCTTATTCGGCCTAGACGTGATATCCACGAAGGATGCTCCAAGTTTAGAGTCTTCATGTTGGCCAATCATGATATTCACGAAGGGCGCTCTGAATTCAGAGGCTTATTCGGCCCAAATGTGATATCCACAAAGGGCGCTCCAAATTCGGAGGCTTATTCGGCCTAAACGTGACATCCACGAAGGGTGCTCCGAGTTCGAAGTCTTTGTGTTGGCCAATTGTGATATTCATGAAGGGTGCTCCAAGTTCGGAGGCTTATTTGGCCCAGACGTGATATCCACGAAGGGCGCTCCAAGTTCGGAGTCTTTGTGTTGGCCAATTGTGATATCCACGAAGGGCGCTCCGAGTTCGGAGTCTTCGTGTTGGCCAATCTTTATGTTCACAAAGGGCGCTCCGAATTCGGAGGCTTCTTCAGCCCAGATGTGATATCCAGGAAGGGCGTTCCAAGTTTGGATTCTTTGTGTTGGCCAATCGTGATATTCACGAAAGGCGCTCCAAGTTCGGAGTCTTTGTATTGGCCAATCGTGATATCCATGAAGGGTGCTTCGAATTCGAAGGCTTATTCAGCCCAGATGTGATATTCACGAAGGGGGCTTTAAGTTCGGAGGCTTATTCAGCCCAGACGTGATATTCACGAAGGGCGCTCCGAGTTCGGAGGCTTATTTGGCCTAGACGTGATATCCACAAAGTGCGCTCCGAATTTAGAGGGTTATTCGGCCCAGACGTGATATCCACGAAGGGTGCTCCAAGTTTGAAGTCTTTGTGTTGGCCAATTGTGATATTCATGAAGGGTGCTCTGAGTTCGGAGGCTTATTTGGCCCAGACGTGATATGCATGAAGGGCGCTCCAAGTTCGGAGTCTTTGTGTTGGCCAATTATGATATCCACGAAGGGCGCTCCGAGTTCGGAGTCTTCGTGTTGGCCAATCGTGATGTTCACAAAGGGCGCTCCGAATTCGGAGGCTTCTTCGTCCTAGATGTGATATCCAGGAAGGGCGTTCCAAATTCGGATTCTTTGTGTTGGCCAATCGTGATATCCACGAAAGGCGCTCCAAGTTCGGAGTCTTTGTGTTGGCCAATCGTGATATCCATGAAGGGTGCTTCGAATTCGAAGGCTTATTTAGCCCAGACGTGATATCCACGAAGGGGGCTCTAAGTTCGGAGGCTTATTCGGCCCAGACGTGATATTCACGAAGGGCGCTCTGAGTTCGGAGGCTTATTTGGCCCAGACGTGATATCCACAAAGTGCGCTCCAAATTTAGAGGGTTATTCGGCCCAGACGTGATATCCATGAAGGGCGCTCCGAGTTCAGAGTCTTTGTGTTGGCCAATCGTGATATCCATGAAGGGCGCTCTGAATTTAGAGGCTTATTCGGCCTAGACGTGATATCCACGAAGGGTGCTCCGAGTTCGGAGGCTTATTCGGCCCAGACGTGATATCCACGAAGGGCGCTCCGAGTTCGGAGTCTTCGTGTTGGCCAATCATGATATCCACGAAGGGCGCTCCGAATTCAAAGGCTTATTCTGCCCAAATGTGATATCCACGAAGGGTGCTCCGAGTTCGAAGTCTTTGTGTTGGCCAATTGTGATATTCACGAAGGGAGCTCTGAGTTCGAAGGCTTATTTGGCCCAAACGTGATATCCACGAAGGGCGCTCTGAGTTCGGAGTCTTTGTGTTGGCCAATCGTGATATCTATGATGGGCCCTCCGGGTTCGGAGTCTTCATGTTAGCCAATCGTGATGTCCACAAAGGGCGTTCCGAATTCGGAGGCTTCTTCGGCCCAGACGTGATATCCAGGAAGGGCATTCTGAGTTCGGATTCTTTGTGTTGGCCAATCATGATACCACGAAAGGTGCTCCAAGCTCGGCGTCTTTGTGTTGGCCAATCATGATATCCATGAAGGGTGCTTCGAATTCGGAGGCTTATTCAGCCCAGACGTGATATCCATGAAGGGCGCTCTAACTTCAGAGGCTTATTCAGCCCAGACGTGATATTCACGAAGGGTGCTCCGAGTTCGGAGGCTTATTTGGCCCAGACGTGATATCTACAAAGTGCGCTCCGAATTTGGAGGCTTATTCAGCCCAGACGTGATATCCACGAAGGGCGCTCCGAGTTCAGAGGCTTATTCGGCCCAAACGTGATATCCACGAAGGGCACTTCGAATTCGGAGGCTTATTCTGCTCATTCATGATATCCACGAAGGGTGCTCCGAGTTCGGAGCCTTTGTGTTGGCCAATCGTGATATCCACGAAGGGCACTCTGAATTCGGAGGCTTTTTCATCATTCTACCATTGTTAACGAGACGTTGGTAGAAAAGGGAAATGCATTGTAGAATTTGTAGACAAGTACATGTTAGCATATCAACAAAAATTAGAAACAAACTAGCACGCCGTACAGGTTGGCTTAATGATAGAATTTACGCAAGTGTGTGGAATTCCAGGGTCGTGGTAAGCTTCTGCTAGCCATGTTCGAAAGTTGGTACGCCCCTATTCCGACAATTGAGTCAATCTGATAAGGGCCGTCCCAGTTGGGGCCAAATTTTCCGTCTGCCGGATTCTTAATAGTAGGAAACACTTTCTTGTGGACCAGTTCTCTAGGTATATAACATCGCAGCTGCACTCGCTGGTTATATGACTTGGCAAGCTGTTGTTGATATCGTGCCATACACGCTAGAGCGCGATCTTGGCGTTCTTTAATTAGACTCAGATCTAGGGCCAACATCATATCATTACGGCCCATGTCAAAAACCTTGGATTTCAACGTGGGTAGGCCGATCTCAAAGGGGATAATTGCCCGTGTTCCCAAGCAAAAAGCAAACGGTGTTTCCCTAGTAGATCGTCTTGGAGTAGTGCGATGAGCCCACAACACACTAGGCAATTCTTCAACCCACCCGCCTTTGGCTTTTTCCAGCCGTTTCTTGATGCCATCCAGGATCACTTTATTATAAGTCTCCGCCTGACCATTGCTTTGTGGGTATGCTGGCGAGGAAAAGTAGGGCAAATACCATATGTGTTGCATAATTCCCGATAGACGCCACAATCGAATTGGGTGCCGTTGTCGGAGACAAGTGCTCTCAGTATGCCGAATTGTGTTATGATGTTTTTCCATACAAAACGTGTAACATCAACATCTCGAATATGTGTTAGTGCCTCTCCTTCGACCCACTTTGTGAAATAATCCATCGCAACAATCAGGAATCGCTTGTTCTCTGGAGCCCGTGGTAATGGTCCGACAATATCGAGTCCCCATTGAGCGAATGGCCAAGGACTAGTAATGGAGTTTAGTTCTTCGGCAAGTAGATGATTTAAGGGGGAAAACTTCTGGCATTGTTCGCACTTCTTTACGTAGTTTTCCGCATTTGATTGCATGGTCGGCCAATAGTATCCTTGTGTTACGACTCTGTGGGCCAATGAGCGTCCTCCAAAGTGGGCACCACAACTACCTTCATGTATTTTAGCCAGGAGTTCCTCAACTTTATCAAGGTGAACACATTCCAGGTACGGCCCAGAGAGAGATGTTTTGTAAAGCTTTTCCTGTGGATCCAGGTAGTATCGCAGGGCTTTATTTTGCAGTTTGTGGGCTTCTTTCTTATCCATTGGAAGCTGTTCTGATGAAAGGAATGCAGCGATAGGGTCCATCCAACTAGGTCCTGGTTCAATGATGTTACTTGAACTGGTTCAGAAGAGGTGATGCTCGGCTCTGGGATGAACCCTACTTCGATTGTTCGTTTGATTTCCGAGTTAATGGCAGAGGCTAGGCAAGCAAGGGCATCCGCATGTGTGTTCTGATCCCGAGTTATTTGATTCAATTTGCGGTGGTCGAATTTCGTGAGCAAGGAATTCATCGTTTTCATGTAGGCTGCCATGCGGTCATTTTTAGCTGCATACTCCCCTTTTAGCTGGTTGATGACTAATTTTGAGTTACAAAAAACAAGCAACTGCTGTGCACCAAGGTGACCTATGTTACGAAGGCCGGTTAGCAATGCTTCGTATTTGGCCTCATTATTTGATGCATCAAAGCCCAGTTTGACCGCCTGCTCGATTATTGCCCCTTTGGGGGTCATGATTGCTACTCCTGCCCCGCTGCCACATTGGTTGGATGATCTGTCACAGTACAGCTGCCAAATGTCTCCAACATATATTCACCAGCCAAATTTAGGTTGCAACTGATCGGACTTGAGGTCTACCTGGCTTCCCGTGAACTCGGTTACAAAGTCGGCGAGCACTTGTCCTTTGATGGAAGTTCTAGGCAAAAACTGGATATCATATTAGCCGAGCTCCAAAGCCCACTTTGACACCTACCCTGATGCTTCCGCACTGCGCGACATTGATCGGAGGGGATAGTCCGTCAATACCCCTATGGTGTGAGCTTGCAAATAGTGCATCAATTTTCTTGCAGCCACCACGAGAGCAAGGATGAGCTTTTCCAGTGGTAAATATTGCATTTCGGCGTCGACCATGGCCTTGCTTACATAATAAATTGGTTGCTGTTCCCTGAGTTCTTCTTTTAGTAGCACAATGCTGATTGCCCGGTCAAATACTGCCAGATACAAGATGAGTGGATCGCCTGCCGATGGAGTTGCCAAGAGTGGTACTGATCGGAGATAAGTTTTCAAGCCGTCTAGCGTGGCCTGCCACTCGGGAGTCCATTCAAATGCTTTGCCCTTCTGAAGTGTATGAAAAAATTGCCAGCAGCGATCTGAAGATCGGCTGATAAACCTATTCAGGGCGGCGGCCATCCCCATCAACTTTTGAACTTCTTTGACCGACCTAGGGGAGCCGAGTTATAGAATTGCTGTGATTTGCCTCAGGTTGGCCTTTATTCCGCGATGGTTGACAATATAGTCGAGAAATTGGTCGGATCCGATGCCGAATGCGCATTTCGAGGCATTCAGCTTCATCTTGTACTTTCAGAGAATGCTGAAGGTTTCTGATAAATCGGCTAGATGGGCGTCCTTTTCCTTGGATTTCACTACCATGTCATCGATGTATACTTCCATGGTGCAGCCTAGTTGTTCCTTGAACATAGTGGTAACTAGTCTCTAGTAAGTTGCCCCCGTATTCTTCAGTCCGAAGGGCATGACTTTGTAGCAATAGGTTCCCCTTGGGGTGAGGAATGCAGTCTTTTCTTGATCTTCCAAGTGCATGGCAATTTGGTAAGAACCCCTGTAGGCATCCAAGAAACTCATGCGCTGATGATGTGCCGTTGCGTCCACAAGTTAGTCGATTCTAGGCAGAGGAAAACAATCCTTTAGATAGGCCTTGTTCAAATCTGTGAAATCGACGCAAATGCGCCAAGATCCATATTTCTTCTTCACAACCATGGTATTGGACAACCATGTGGCATAGGTGACTTCACGAATTGCCTCAGCATCAAGCAATCTGTCAACTTCATCAACAACGACTGATGCATGCGCCGCAGCCGACCACCGACTTTTTTGAACAATTGGTTTGACTTTTGGATCAGCGTTTAAACGATGTTGGGCCATGACTAGATCCACCCCCGGCATCTCGTACGGTGTCCATGCAAACACGTCAAGGTTGCCGAGTAAGAAGGATACCGGCTCGCGTTTATCAACTTCGCTCAAGGAGGTGCCGATCATGAAGAATTTGTCTGGACTCCCATTGATTTCAATCTGATCAAGATCTTCAGTGGCCTTTTTGCTAGGGATTTTCCCAATATCTTTGAGGCTCTCTCGATCCGATACTTCAACCGAGTTTACTTCCAGTTCCTTTGGCCTCTTTGTAGTAGTAATAAGATAGCATGCTTGTGTCGATTTCTGAAAACCCCGAATTTGCTCGATGCCATACTCAGTTGGAAAACGGAGTAGTTTATGGTAGGTGCTCGGCACAGGCTGCATGGTATGTAACCAAGTTCTTTCCATGATGAGATTGTATGGTGATGGGAGTTTGATGACTAGAAATTCTACGTCTACCGATCTGGTACCCGTCCATACTGGTAGTGTGATCTTACCCAAGGGATACTCAGGGTTGGCGTTGAAGTCGAACAGTGGATAATCGGCCGGCAACAAATCCGAATAAGTGAGGCCGAGTTTAACAAACGTCTTGTAATACATTATTTTCGAGGTGCTTCCTTGATCGATGAGGACGCGCTCAACTGTGAATCTGTTTACGCGTAGCTCGACGACGAGGGGATCGGTGTGGGGAAGAGTTGCTGCAACTAAGTTGGTGTTATCAAAGCTAATCCTCCCAGTTTCATGGGGCCGTTTGGCTAGTTTGATCAGCTTGGGCGGGCTAGGTTGCAACTGAACTGTATGTACCTCGATCGACGGCAGTAGGCTATATATCATGTGGATTATGCCAAGTGGCGATGAATATGGCCGTAGGGCTACCGTGTTCGATGGATTGTTCTTTGGAACATATTGCGCCAGCCGGCTGTCTTGTACCAACTCTTCCATGTGATTCTTCAGTGCATAACAACTATCGATATCATGGCCATGGTCCTTGTGATATTTGCACCGTTTATCCCTTCTCCTTGTATCAGGAGGCCCCATTATTTTGGACGGCTATTTAAAGAATGGATGATGTTGGACTTTGGATAAGATCTTACCAATCGGCTCTGCCAATTTTGTATACTTCTTATTTGAACGTCTTGTGCGCTTGCTATCTACTTGATATTGTTCGTTTGATCGGTGCGAACATTGATTGCTTGAACGGCGCGAATCACGCCTTTTGTCTCGTTTAGCTCGAGTCCGAGGTTCGGGGCTCCTTGATGGCACAGTGCTTATCGGCTAAACAGGGCCAGACGGGGCCGATTTAGCAACTTTTTGTTCGGCCTTGACCCACAGGGCATCGTCTTCCACCTTACAATATTCTTCAACTTTCTTCATTAGCGCTCAAACTGTTTTGGGGGCCCGTCTGGTCAATGAACTGCGGAGAGGACTATCAGGATGTAGCCCCATCTTGAAGGTGGTAATGGCCATGGAATCATTACAGGCATCATCCACCAAGTTGAAACATTCCCAACAACGTGCCGAATACTCACGAAGAGTCTCTTCTGGTTTAATTTGCATGGCCCAAAGAGAGTCGGCTTGCTTTGGATGAACTTCGTTGGTGATGAATCTTGCCCTGAAGGATTTTTGGAGTTGATGAAAGCTTCTTACTGACGCAGGCTCTAGTTTATAGTACCACCTGACGACCAACGGTCCCAGGCTACTTGGAAACATTCGACACATGAGGGCTTCATTGTTAGCATGCTACGTCATTGCTTGTTTATAATGATGAATATGGTCAGTGGGATCTGATTTTCCGTCATATAAGGTGAATGACGGTGCTTTAAACTTCTTGGGCAGCAAAGCCCTTGTGATGCGCTGCACGAAAGGGTCATGCCTGTCTTCTTCATCCGAATTATCACTTCTTTTCCCTCGCTTGTGCCATACGTACAGACTTCTTTTGGATGAGCTAGATATATCAACTCGTCTCTTCTTTCTGGGTTCTTGGGATGGTGAGTCAGAATCACTGCCATTATCATGTTTTCGAAGTCAACGTTGTCGATCATCATTCCTTCCTGGGGACCGACCTCGGTTATGGCATGTGGCCTGCTCGGATTTGGCTAACTCCAAGGCCAGTTCCTGGCGCAGCCGCTCATTTTTAGCCATCATATCTTCTAGACGCTATTCATTTTGCTTTGCTTGATCCATGATTGTCTGCATAGTCTCTTGCATCGAAGTTAAGGGTGAGGCCTGAGCTACTAGGTCAAAGTTCAAGGCCTGTCGTGCGGTGATATTCTCCGGTCCAAGCATGTTTCTTGGAGTGATGTCATCTCTTGGTGTAATATTGTCAGCAACTACCGCAGGATCATCTGTTACGCCCGCCATGGATGCGCTTGAGTATTCCCACAGACGGCGCCAATTGTGGAGAAGTGATTTGGAAATACTCCGGGATCCAGTCAGACGTCCTTAATCCTCTGATTGCTATCTAAAAAATGGATGAACACTCCGGCTAATGGTGCCGGAATTAGCACTCCGATGGACAAGTCAGTATTCTCTCAAGTTTACTTCTATCTCAAGTTATTTCGTCTATTCTCAAATACCTCTTTTTGGTTGACGTTCCTCTTTTTATACTACCTCTGGGCCCAAGGGTCAGGCCCACTCTTAATCTCGTACATGATTGCTTACTCGGCCTTCCAGTTGTGTGTTGGTTCCTACTCGGCTCCTTACATGGCCGATTCGTATATTCGGCTTCAAGAGCCCCTGGACAGGGCCAAATTGTCTTTGGCTTGATTTGGGACAAATTTCTTGGCCTTTCTTAATTAATTTTATTCGGCCACCACAAGGAGTATGAAGTTAAGTGCTATCTGTGCAAACAAGGAATCTTGGATTGGCACTACTATGGTTGCAGTAAGTGCCCTATAAAACGCATCCATGAGTATCCCTACTCTGAAATTCCATTCCAAATGGATCACCACTCCCTTCACCCTCACCACTCATCCCTTTTTGCTTCTTCCAGAGAATTTTATCCAAACCAATGCGATGTTTGTGGGGAATCTTGTGAAGGAGCCTTCATGTACAAGTGTATCGACTGTCCTTTTGTGCTTGATGTCAAATGCGCCCTACTCATCGCCACTGCCACCAAGAAAATTCAGTTTCAGAAGCAGCAGTAGCAACCCAATCACTCTCATCCCTTGATATTGTGCGATATGGTTAAGAGTTTTGATTATACATGTTGCTACTGTGGCTTAAGTATTAATGGAGATTGTGTCTATGTATGCCTCCAGTGCAAGGGTTTGTTCCACAATTCATGCGCCGAGTTGCCCTTGGAAATCAAGCACCCATTTCACTCCTCTCATCCTCTCGTTTTCTCTCAGCCATGAAAGAATAAATTTTCTTACTGCAGTGTCTGTCACCAGGAGCTGCACCGTTTAAACTACCACGGCTCTAAGTGTAGGTTTGTGGTAGACATTAATTATGCTCATCTGAAACCAGAACAAGGTCAGATTCAACAATTCAGGCACCCTCATTCCTTGATTTTCTGCAACAATAAAGAAAATTTTCCTTGTACCTGCTATGCGTGCCACCTCCTCTTGGCGGATTCCTTATATTTTTGTCCAGAATGCTCTGCCGTACTGTGGACTCGCTTTTTTTCGCACCCCCTTTTCGAAAAGGTTTGAAAAGAAGGCCTCACAGTTCGGACTCCTGTGGTTTTAAATCTAATCTCACAGAATGCAATGTGAAATTGATAATCACCAAAAGGGTCCAAATCAGGCAAATCTTTTTGAAAAATCGATTTTAAATCAAATAATGCCAAAATTGGACTGCTTTGCTAGATTACAGAGTTGCCACCTAAATATTTTTTTGTTTTAGAGAAATTCAAGAAACCCTGACTCGTGCCAAAGGCCATGTGTCTGTCATCACCAAAGTTGCCTTGGCTCAAGAACTTTGGTATGAGAGGGGAAGGTCCTGAAATGAGCACCCCTGCTCGCCCGATCAAAGATCGGCCTTTACTAATCATGATATGCTTTTTATAAACATTATGTGTTCTTGTTCTGGTTATTATTCTAACCTTACTATGTGATGCGCACAAGCAAGTATAGACTAGTTTGCTCAATTTGGAACAATTCAACTCATGTTTGTTTGCGAAAATGGTTTGAATTTGCCACCTCAAGTGGGTATAAAGATTGCGGATTTGCCACCAAACATAGTAGGCTTAAAACTGATTTGCCACTCAACAAAGTGGGCTTAAAACGCACATTTGTTGAATCGTTCCAATTCAAACAACAAGCCTTCATCCATAGGCATTCAAGCAATTTATCATTTAAGCACATAACCTCATGGCAAGCATGCTAATCATGGCAACATTCACACACATGCAAGTATGCTAAAACATAAAAACTCACCTAGTACTCCAAGCTAAGATAGACAAAAGAGTTAGAAAAATATGCATGTTTCCTAACTTATACAAAATGTCTAATGCAACACATGTAATTATGCAATTAATAGGCTCGGCTACTAATATGACATATGAATGATTTGTACAACATACGATTAAACACGTATTCAAATAAATATTGAAATTGCAATACAGTTTGAATGATGCGCCGAGCCTCGGTGCATGCAATACAAATGAATGGATGCAAACATGCAAGCATAAGGTATGCTAATTTGAAATATGTCCTTAATCTAACCATCAAAAGCGATTAAATAAAAGGGAGAAAGACGTGGGGTTGGAAGACATACACACATGCACGCACACATATTACAACATTATGCCCTCGTGAAGGAGGGTCCGAATAAAACTAGCTAAGCTACACTACTTAACTAATTATTACAACGCTTGAATTGAATTAACTAACTATTCTAAGCTAATTGAATTTTACAAATCAAATTAATTAGCTAATCACTTAACTAACTAATTACAAAGCAATTAAGCTAATTAATTACAACATGAATTAATCAACTAATCTACTTAAATAATTACAAAATTTGCAAGCATTAGCTACAACTAATTAACTATGCAAGTTAACTAAACGGCCTCAAGAAATGAGGGATGCATGCATGCTCGGTTTCTCAACCCGAAAAGTCACAGTTTTGCTGCTGCGAGCCTCTGTTTGCACATTTGAACACCAAAAATTCTGCTAACTTCCAGAATACCTTTGCTCCACCTCAGGAACACACTGTGCAAATTTCATTAGTGGCCGATAGGGGGCCTGTCGGCTACCAATGGTGGCTGGTCGACTGCTAGTGGTGGCCAGTCAGCCACTGATGACATGAACTCCTCTTTTTGCTGCAACAGAGAGCAGACAGAGCAAAATAGTGTATTCTCACACTTGTTTGCACACTTTGCCTCTCCTTTTCATGGAGAAATCAAAGAAGGGGCAAAATTTGATTTCACAAACCATCAATCAAGCAATTTCATTGCATGATGGCTTGTGAAACCAATTGTGCAAGTTCAATCAATGTACAATGAGACTCAAATGTCCATCATCCTATCATGCATGATCAAGGGCAACGGAGACCTAAGAAAATGACACATTTCATCACTTTTGAGTATGAAATGTCTCATTTTTCTTGTGTTCAAACTAATGTCTGATTTGAACACATGTAATGCAACACAAAAAGACGCTTATCTTGCCTCTTTTACTCGCCAATTTTGTTTACTCAATTTAATTACCAAAGTCATTCTTTAATTGATTTGTCCATTAGTGAGTGTCCTCTAATAGTGAGTGTCCTCTAATGGAAAGATGACTCAAACCACAAGGTGCTTTGGGCATGAAAGAGGCATTACACTGTTGGTAATGAACCCCCTAAGGGATTAAACCATTAGGTGCAACACCTCCATTTCGCACTTAGGCAAGCAAGAGGTTTAAAACCACTTTCAAAGCAAACAAAAGAGTGAAGAATTGAGGGAGGTTGCAGAGATTAAAGTGTTGAAATTAAGTGCAAAACAACACTAAAACATGCTATCAACTCAAAATAATGGTGATTAAAGTATCAAAACACCAAGCTAGTGAAGGAAGTTACACTACAACTATGCAATACAAGACTCAAATGAATTAAGCAGCCCAAAACAGAGCCAAAATAGGTCAAAATAGAGCGTAAAACATGCTGGACTTGAGACACAAAAAGCTAAAATAATAAGCTAACATGTGAGGCTAACTAGGCATGCAAACAAGAGACAAGGAGGGGAGGCTAACCCCTCTAATTTTGGACTTCAAAATAAGGTTTTTGCCACTGAAAAACCTCTAAAAATCAGTGGTTAAAATGGCCAAAAAAGTTGGTTTGAAAGTGATGAACAATGGTACAAAAGCTTAACAAGCAAAGGAGCAAGGAGGATGGACCACCCCCTAATTCAAAATAGCCTCAAATCAGCACTTTTAAGTCACAAAAATAGAGTTTTTGACAGTTCAAAACCAGCCTAAAAACAGTTGAAATAGATAGCAAAACAAAGATACAAAAACAAGTATAAAGGTAAGTGCTATACCTTTGAAGTGAAGCACAAAATAGCCAACAATCCAAGCTCAAACCACCTTCTAGAGCTCAAAGAAGGTCCCAAGTTACCTCAGCCCAAAGGTGAGAATATTTGGTTAAGGGTTGGTACGCAAAAGCTAAGAATTTATGAACAAATGTGCACAAAATAACAAGAGAGAGAGAATTCGAGAGAGAGAGATATATTTTTGCTCTAAATTTTCTAACCCTCAAAAATGGGGAAGGAACCCCCCTATTTATAGAAAAACACCCCTTGAGCTTAGAAACATCCCACCATACACGTGTAAGGAGATGCAGCTCAGTGTGCAACAGCTGGCACAACTGTCAATAAATATCTGGAAAAAGGCACTGGTGGCCGTTGGCCACCACTAATAGCTGACCGGTCACCATTGGTGGCCGATCGGCCATACCCATGGCCGACAACCTTGGGTGGTGGCCGACAGGTCACCAAGGGGTCCAAGCACCAATTTTTGGTCCAAAACAAGGCACAGAAAGAACAAGGTTAAAAGGCTCAAAGACAGGGCATTCCGCCGAGGACTTCGGGCTCTCAAAATAAACACAAACATACATAATCATCAAGTGCACGGGCGATGACGTCTAAGTCTTGAGGACGGTCAAAAATGGAGTGTCCACACATACTCCACAAATCGTGTGCTGATTTGCCTCAGGAAATCGAGCACCTCCGTCACCCTCACCATACTCTCACCCTCAACTATCATTGGAGTACCGGACATACAGTTCCCCCTGATTGTAATGCATGTTTAGGCATTTGTAGTGGTTTTTTCTATAAATGTTGCAGTTGCAAATCGTACATGGACGTTAGATATGCCTGTTAACCAAAGTCCACTATTTTGTGGTGGTCTAAAATTTACCACCATCCTCTTGCTTTGATCTTCTACACTCAAGATATTCATTGAGGTTGCAATATATGCACCAAGTTCTTTTATACCCCTTTCTTCCGTTGTTTGTTGTGCGATTTCAAGCTACATGTTCATTGTATTTTAGGATTACCGCCTACCCTCAAATACATAATCATGTCCATTCCCTTACCTTTACCAATTGTCTAATTAAAGATCGTCCCGATGAAGATGACAATGCAGAATTTTACTGTGATGCTTATGAGAAAAGAAGGGACCTAGCCCTACCAACTTATTATTGTAAGGTTGGATGCTAGTTCGTTGCTCATCCTCATTGCGTGGTATCTGAGGTAATGTCTAAATTCATTCTTTACATATCAAATTAAAATTGATCAAAATGACCTATAAAGAGAAAAAATCAATGTCCCATTTACACAATTGTGTTGACCAAACGGATTGGTCCTTTGAGATAGGATCTCATGAATAGATTGGCCCTTAATAAGATCTCATGGTTTTCTTTTGTTTTAAAACAGAGATTTTTAGCTATTGAAATTCAAGTCACATATCACAAGATGAATTGTAAAAATCAACATAGAACAAATAGAAAAGTAGGACTATATTATTATAGCAATTCTGCTTTTGACCTGACTCTTGTGGCATCCCGGACCCGGGTTTAATGCTTTCATCTTGTTGTTTACCTTTTGTTCCCCTTGTATCCCTTTAGAATTGGCTTTCGGGTTGTGGTCGTGCGTTTGGAATAGGTTGGTTGCTTGTTTTGCCAAACCTTTATTGTCCAGATTTTGGCTCTTCCGCTCAAGCGGGCTTCACAATTTTGCTCCTCCACTCGAGCGGCCAATCTTGCGCTCGAGCAGGATTTGTCAAGTCTTAGTACTTTTTTGCAGGTCTGTAAATAATGGGAGAGTGCGTCGGACACTTAAGCGTCCAGTCTCACGCTTGAGCGGGGTCCTTTGTCTGCAAATATTCTAGAAGTGCGCATTCTACGCTCGAGCGCCACTTTCCACGCTCGAGCAGAACTTTGTGTCTGGCGCTTGAGCATCTCTTTCCACGCTTAAGCGGACTGCATGCATAATAGTCCGTGAGGATGATGTTTTGAATCACTTTTTCATCATTCTCTCTCTCTAAAACTTCCCATAAACCAAGTTCTTGAGTTGCTCTCTATAAAACTCACCTTCTCTCTTAGATTTCATCTAAATTTGTCGATCTCCTCACCCTTGTACCTTTGAGAAAAAGATAGAGCATCTCAAGATCTACATTTTGATTCGAATAGAAGTGGGTTTCTGTGTTCTTGGAGTTTCTCTCTTGTTTGGCTCATCTTCTTCCTTTGAGGTAGGGATCTTTTCTACACCTTCATATGATATTTAGCTTAGTTATTTGTATCTTATATAACAATGATGTGATTTGGGGGTGTTGTAAGCAAACCTAGGGTTTGGGTATATTATGGAAAGAGGGATTGTTGTTGAACACGAAATAGATGAATATGGGTTATGAAAATGAAATTATGAAATGTCAAAATGGTTGAAAATGATATTTGGGTTGATATTTGAAAAAGGGAAAATTTTGCCCTAAAACGACTATCATGATTATTTTATATAGATAATTGAAATTGATGTAATTACAGAACTAATGAGTTGTAGTCTCATTTGGGTGGTTGAGAAATGATGAAATTGGCTCATGTAATGAAATGAATTAAAGGGGAATGGCTTAAGAATTGAGTTTGGTATCTTATGACTATATAATATGTGTATGTCTTTATCACTAATGTTGTATATGCATAGTGTACTTATACCTTTGCTAAATTTCATATACTGTGTTAGATGATTTCTACTAGGCTGTGGCTCACCCTATTTGGGAATATCATTTTCAGGTAATGATGGCATGCCTCCGCCAAGGCAATAGCATGGGAGGGGGCTTTGGGAAGCAAGAGCTTCTTGTTTTGTTTTATTTTTGAGTAGCCTAGGGCTAAATTTGTATTGTGAAAAGCTCATTTTGTTGTAACCAAGTCAAGGCTTGGAAAGGTGTAAGCCAATAGGACATTTATTTACGTTAAACTCTTTGTATTCCTTTAACTTTATGTAATGAAAGCACTAACACTCTGATTTATGCTATCATTTATATATGTTTGTGGATGTATTTATGATATTATTTTGGAGGCGTTACAACTTGGTATCAGAGCGTACCGTGTTTGAATACTTTGGGTACATGGGAAGTGGTTAGTATCATAATGGGTTTGTCTCGCTTGCTAGAGACTGAAGTGTGAACGATATGTGCTTATATGACAACATGTTTTTGTGATTATTTAGGTATGGGATTGAATTTCTTGGATGTTGATTGGGTCTACGGGTTTCTAGGAGTCTTGTTAGAAAGGCACTTGATCACTGCTATTTCTAATTGGAACTCTAGCAACGTCGCGGGACGGTCATTTTTTGGAGATGAAATTCGTATTTGCTTACGTGATGGCGTGCTTATATGGAGTGAATTTGTAATAACCCGACCCTCATATCTGTTTTTGGTATATTTTCGGTCCTTTATTTTGTGAACTTAATTGCTTACTGTGAAATTTCATGTGAAATGAGGTTTAATGAAGCAAAACGTATGAATATGGGTTCATATCTGTTTAATAAGGAAGTATTTGTCACAATTAAAATGTTTGAATAAAAAATTGAGAGCCCTAGAGGCTTGATAATCCAAAATTGATTGTATATTTGAGATCAGCATAATTTTTAGGTAATAATAAGCATTTCTGTGAAATTTCAATTTGGGATATTAAATGAGTGATTTTCGTCCTCATTCACTTATATATATATATATATATACATGGTTCCCTAGGCTTTTGACTTAGAATCAAAGCCTCCAATATCCTGAGAAGGTTAGGAAGGGAATTAGGGAAAGGAGGAGAAGTCCTACCAGGAAGAGATTGAAGAATTAAGAGAGTGTTTGAGGTTGTAAGCTCAAGGTATGGAGGTTTACTTTGATTAACTTCTTTCTTGCATATGGATGAGGAGATTCCTTGAGTATTTATGCAAATTAATGCTTGTGTGTGTGTGTTATGGCACCTAAAGAGTTGAATAAGTGTCTTTCATCATGTTGTAGGTTATGTTAATTTGAACCATGTAAATAAGTTCTATTTCATCTTTTCTTGGCATGCTTGAGCTCAATTGTTGACAAATGGCTAAGTGTGTCCATGTCTAAGTGTGTGTTGAGATGGAAATATTAGGGAATTAAATTGTGTTTATGAGCCTTAAGGATTGATTTATTTATGTGTTGTAAATCCTATTAATATGAATTCTAAACCTATTTTGAGCCTTGTGAATGTTCACCAAGAATGGGATTTTGTATGAATTTTCGGACTATTTTTAGGCAGAATCGCCGCACGTGTGGGAGTCATCACCGCACGTGCGGGAACTTTGGCCTCATGTGCGGGAGTCATGGCCACACGTGCGGGAAAATGGTGCAATGTTGGGCTTGAACATTGTCTAAAAAGCACGTGCGGGGCATCACTGCCGCATGTGCGGGGGTATTTGCCGCACGTGTGGGGCTCACAGTCGCACATGCGGCCTATGTTGGAAAAAATGGTTTGCTCCATTTGACCTGTTTGGCCCCCTGGGATGGTTGAAATTAATATTTGAAAATTTTAAAGTGCTTCTTAATTTACTGGAAATTAACGAATGAAATGTGAATTTAGGAAGAACTGGAACTAATTTATGAGTTCCATGTGTGTAGGACACACTCCGAGAGGAAGTAGCGCTCCGCCACAACACTATGAGTAATAGTGCAATAAATGCACATTTATTTACCGTTAATGCTTATTGCTTTTAACATTCTGTCTTCCGTAAGTCACTACATTAACATGTATATTGGTTGGGAATTGGTGTGAATGTAAATGTTGAAGGAATTTGTGCACATCTGGATCACTCTAGAACTATTCCGTTCTGTTATTTCTAGGCTGATGGCCGTTCTGTTATATCTGGGCCCAAGGCCGTTCTGAAAGTAACACAGCATCAGGTTGACCACATGAACTCTGTAGTTACATACGCGTTGTTATGTATTATAATTTGAGTTGTGCATTAAACTGTTTAAACACTATTATTCACTGAGCTTAGCTCACTCTGTATTTTGCCTGTTTCTGTAGGTAATCAACCGGGAGGTCCGTCCTAACCCCGATACCGTCTCCCTTTTGTCAACCTAAGTCTAGCCAGGCACTTGGAGAAGCTCGTGCACTTTAGTGGAGTTTGGTTAAACTTTTGGCTTGTACTCTAATTACCGACTAAGGTTGGAATGTAAATAATGTTTTGTTATATGCCCAATCTTGGGGCCGAATCTGTATGTCCGTGTGTGTATAACAAATTTCCAGGTGCATGTTCCTTGTATGGTTATTTACTGAATATACTGTTTGTGATCCTGGCACGTCATTCGTAGCTCAATGGATATGTTTTTATGTCATTTTATGGTATTTGATGCTTCCGTTCAGGCCCCGTATATTATATATATCAAGTTAAATGTCCGTTTCTGAGTAGGTCTAAGTAGGTCATGCCGGCGAGTTTGGGGTGTGACAAGTGGTATCAGAGCACGAGTTGCCATCTCACACACGAATCCATTGAGCCTTAGGATGTCTAGGAAAGACCTAGGCATCATGCATTGCATTCTGAACGTATATGAAAGACCGATGGCAACGTTAAATGTATTTTGCTAACACTAACGATTACGATTCATGTTTATGGTATATTCTTGTATGTATTGTAATTGAATGTCTTGTAGAATATGGTGAGAACAAGAGCAAAAGACCCGGAAGATGCTACTTCTGCAAGGCTAGATAGGATGGAAAGAATGATTATGGAAATGGCGGAAACCCTACGGCAACAACAGCAACAGCCACAACCGCAACCGCCACCACCACCGATACCTCCACCCGTAGTACAAGATTTCCATGCTAAAGACCGAACCATTACCCTTACCAAGGAGTTTAAAAAGATGAAACCGCCGTCATTCAAAGGAGGGATAGAACCAATGAAAGCTGAGGCGTGGGTGTTGGGAATAGAAAAGTTATTCAAAGTTTTTCCTTGCACTGAAGCCCAAAATGTGCAACTGGCTGCCTTCACTCTTGAGGACGAGGCACGGAGATGGTGGATGCTTACGAGAACTATACATCCGGGATTAGCATGGGGCAGATTCTTGGAGTTGCTTTATGATAAGTACTTTCCTCAAAGTGTGCGAGACAAAAAGGTGACTGAATTTGAAACTCTTAGATAAGGAAATAAGACCGTTGCAGAATACGAAGCTCAATTTGTAGAATTGGCCCGGTTTGCACCTCATATGGTGGATACAGATTATAAGAAGGCATGGAAATTTGAAGGGGGATTACGGGGTGCTATCCTAGACCGAGTTAACATGTTGAAGTTACCCACTTATGTTGATGTGTTGGGAAGGGCTGTTATAGCAGAGGGAAACCTTGCTGCTCAGAATCGGATTTCTAAGTGGAAAGGGAAGAGGCAGAACAATCAATGGATCAAGGGGTCAGCTACTCCACCAAACAAGAAACAAAATTCATGGACCTCTAGCATAACCACTTCTACTTAAGATTCAGCCCCTGTGTGTTCAGAATGTGGAAGAAGGCACTGTGGGGTTTGTCACCGACTATCTGGAGCATGTTTCCGATATGGCAAAACGGGTCATCTGATAAGGGATTGTCCTCAAGGAAATCAACAAAATAACAACAAAGTTGTTACAAGTTCAGTAGGGTCTGCACCAACTTCCAACGCCAAGTCGGTTGCAAAACCTAGTAACAACAAAGATACTGCAAGGCAAGGCAGGGTATTTGCATTGGTTCCGGGGGATGTGCAGAATGCTGCGATAGTGGTGTCAGGTACATTTATGGTTCACGATTATTCTGCTCATGTGTTGTTTGATTCTGGCTCTACCCATTCTTTTGTGTCAAAATCATCTGCGTAAAATTTAGATAAATCTGAGGAAAATTTGTCATATATGTTATGTGTGTCTTCATCCTTGGGAGACTCTATGATCTGTGCTTCTGTATATTTTTCTTGTGAACTCCAACTTGGGGATATTCAGGTATATGCCAATCTGTTACCTCTTGACTTGATCTATTTTGACATTATTCTGGGCATGGACTGGTTGAGTGAATATGGTGCAACTATAGACTGTCTGAACAAGCAAATCAGTTTCCACCCTTCGGGACAACCAGAATCTATTTTTCAAGGACATGGCGTAACCTCTCCACCTTATTTGATTTCAGCAGGAAAGGCTTGTAAATTGATTCAGAAAGGGTGCCAGGGGTATTTATGCAGTATTCTGGAGGACAGGTGATGAATGGGAGTATTGATCAGATTTCAGTTGTCTGTGAATTTCTGGATGTCTTTCCGGAGGAATTACCAGGGGAATTAATAGACCGTGAAATCGAGTTTACAATTGAAGTGGCTCCGGGTACTCAACCCATTTCCACAACTCCGTATCGAATGTCACCAACTAAGATGAAGAAATGGAAGACTCAGTTGCAAGATCTCCTGGATAAGGGGTTCATTCGCCTGAGTGTCTCCCCATGGGGTGCACCAGTTCTGTTTGTAAAGAAGAAAGACGGAACACTCCAATTATGTATAGACTACAAGGAACTCAACAAGGTAACAATCAAGAATAAGTACCCACTGCCGCGGATCGACGATTTGTTTGACCAGCTACAAAGGGCCCAAGTCTTCTCAAAAATTGATTTACGGTCTGGATACCACCAACTAAAGGTTAAAGCTGATGATGTTGAGAAGACAGCTTTTCGGACTCGATACGACCATTATGAATTTCTGGTTATGCCCTTTGGAGTCACTAACGCACCAGCAGCATTCATGGATTTGATGAACCGAGTCTTTAAGCCTTATTTGGATGAGTTCGTGGTGGTTTTTATTGATGATATCCTCATTTACTCGAAGAATATAGAAACTCATGAGAATAATCTTCGCTTAATTCTTCAAACACTCCGAGAAAAGAAGCTGTATGCAAAGCTAAAGAAATGTGAATTCTGGCTACATGAGGTGGCCTTTCTGGGGCATGTTATAACACAGGATGGAGTCTTTGTTGATCCACATAAAATTGAAGCGATCGTGAACTGGCCAACTCCTACTAATGTGACTAAGGTGCGTAGTTTTATGGGGTTAGCTGGATATTACAGGAGGTTTGTTCAAGATTTCTCCAAAATCGCTGTACCGCTTACACAATTGACTAAAAAGGGAGTTGCGATTGAATGGCCAGAAAAGCGGGAATCTGCTTTCCAGGAATTAAAAACAAAGTTGACTACAGCACCAGTTCTGGCCTTACCATCTGGTACTGAAGGGTTCGTAATCTACAGTGATGCTTCGCACAAAGGGCTTGGTTGTGTACCTATGCAAAATGGAAGAGTTATCGCTTATGCCTCTCGACACTAAAACCCCACGAGAAGAATTATCCCACACACGATCTTGAACTAGTAGCAGTAGTTTTTGCTTTGAAGATATGGCGGCATTATCTGTGCGGCACTACCTGCGAAGTTTATACCGATCACAAAAGTCTCAAGTACCTTTTTACTCAAAAAGAGTTGAATATGCGACAACGGCGCTGGTTAGAGCTGATTAAAGACTATGATTTACAGATTCATTACCATCCTGGTAAAGCCAACATAGTTGCAGATGCGCTTAGTCAGAAAAATATGGGAGATTTGGCAAATCTATTTACGAAGCAAAAGGAGTTGGTGATTGACTTGGATAAAATGGATGTGGATCTTGTAATACGTGGACAGGAGGCCGTAATAGCAGCGATGATGGCTCAACCAACCATACTTGAAGAGATCAAGCTACGTCAAATGGAAGATGAAACTCTACGGAAAGTCTGTGATGAGTTAGAGACAAAACCAAAACCGGGGTTTAGTTTAGTGGATTTGGTGCTCAAATTTCAAAATAGAGTATGTGTCCCTAATGTGTTGGAACTTAAACGAAAATTAATGGAAGAAGCACATGCCTCAAGATTTTCAATACATCCGGGAAGTACTAAAATGTACCGGGATTTAAAACAAAATTTTTGGTGGCCAAGTATGAAAAAGGAGATTGCAGAATTTGTTTCTAAGTGTTTGCAATGTTAGCAAGTAAAGGTGGAGTATCAGAGACCAGTAGGATTATTGCAGCCCCTTCCAATCCCGGAATGGAAATGGGAACACTTGACCATGGATTTTGTTGTGGGGTTACCACGGACACCTCGGGGTATGAATTCAATATGGGTCATTGTGGACCGGTTGACTAAGTCCGCTCACTTTTTACCAGTAAAGACTCGGTATAATGCGGATAAACTCGCTGTGATTTATGTGAGTGAAATTGTAAGGCTTCATGGTGTTCCGGTCTCAATTGTGTCAGATAGGGACCCCAAGTTTGTTTCACGATTTTGGCAAAGTTTGCAGGAAGCTATGGGTACAGAACTCAAGTTCAGCACAGCTTTTCACCCACAGACCGACGGTTAATCCGAGAGAACGATACAGACTCTAGAGGATATGCTCCGAATGTGCGTGCTGGATTTTCAAGAAAGTTGGGAAACCCATCTACCGTTGGTAGAGTTTTCGTACAATAATATTTACCATTCGAGTATTGAAATGGCACCCTATGAAGCTCTGTATGGAAGACCTTGTCGTTCTCCCATGTGTTGGACTGAAGTTGGGGATAGATCGTTGCTAGGGCCTGAAATTGTGCAGTTGACAACTGAGGAAATTAAAATTATCAGGGAAAGATTGAAAATGGCTCCAAGCAGACAGAATAGTTATGCGGATAACCGATGAAGGAATTTGGAATTTGAAGCGGATAGTCATGTGTTTGTGAAAGTCACCCCAATGAAAGGACATCCGAGATTCGGGAAAAGGGGTAAGTTAACACCCCGATATGTTGGTCCCTTCCAAATTTTGGGAAGAGTGGGTCCGGTAGCTTACCGAGTTGCCCTTCCGTCGAATATGAGTCAAGTCCATAATGTGTTCCATGTTTTTATGCTTCGAGGATACCTTCCGAACCCGTCACATGTTATAGATTATCACCAAATTGTGCTAGATGACAAGTTAACTTATGAGGAAAAACCAATTCGAATTCTGGACCGACAAGTGAAGCAATTACAAAATCGAGAGATCCCAATGGTAAAAGTTGAATGGCAAGAACATTACGGAACCGAAGCAACTTGGGAAAAAGAAGAGGAGATGCAACACCAATATCTACATCTGTTCTGATCTTGAGGTAAAACAAGTTTGAGGGACCAAACTTATTTAAGGGGGGGAGAGTGTAATAACCCGACCCTCATATCTGTTTCTGGTATATTTTCGGTCCTTTATTCTGTGAACTTAATTTCTTACTGTGAAATTTCATGTGAAATGAGGTTTAATTAAGCAAAACGTATGAAAATGGGTTCATATTTGTTTAATAAGGAAGTACCTGTCACAATTAAAATGTTTGAATCAGAAATTGAGAGCCCTAGAGGCTTGATAATCCAAAATTGATTGTATATTTGAGATCAGCATAATTTTTAGGTAATAATACGTATTTCTGTGAAATTTCAATTTGGGATGATTAAACGATTGATTTTCGTCCTCATTCACTTATATATATATACATGGGTCCCTAGGCTTTTGACTTAGAATCAAAACCTCAAATATCCTGAGAAGGTTAGGAAAGGAATTAGGGAAAGGAGAAGAAGTCCCACTAGGAAGAGATTAAAGAATTAAGAGAGAGTGTTTGAGGTTGTAAGCTCAAGGTATGGAGGTTTACTTTGATTAACTTATTTCTTGCATATGGATGAGGAGATTCCTTGAGTATTTATGCAAATTAGTGCTTGTGTGTGTGTTATGGCACCTAAAGAGTTGAATAAGTGTCTTTCATCATGTTGTAGGTTATGTTAATTTGAATCATGTAAAAGAAGTTCTATTTCATCTTTTCTTGGCATGCTTGAGCTCAATTGTTGACAAATGGCTAAGTGTGTCCATGTCTAAGTATGTGTTGAGATGGAAATATTAGGGAATTAAATTGTGTTTATGAGCCTTAAGGATTGATTTATTTATGTGTTGTAAATCCTATTAATATGAATTCTAAACCTATTTTGAGCCTTGTGAATGTTCACCAAGAATGGAATTTTGTATGAATTTTTGAACTATTTTTGGGCAAAATCACCGCACGTGCGGGAACTTTGGCCGCACGTATGGGGAAATGGTGCAATGTTGGGCTTGAACACTGTCTAAAAAGCACGTGCGGGGCATCATTGCTGCACGTGCGGGGGTATTTGCCGCACGTGCGGGGCTCACAGCCTCACGTGCGGCCCATGTTGGAAAAAATGGTTTGCTCCATTTGACTTTTTTGGCCTCCTGGGATGGTTGAAATTAATATTTGAAATTTTTAAAGTGCTTCTTAATTTACTGGAAATTAACGAATGAAATGGGAATTTAGGAAGAACTAGAACTAATTTATGAGTTCCATGTGTGTAGGACACACTCCGGGAGGAAGTAGCGCTCCGCCACAACACTGTGAGTAATAGTGCAATAAATGTACATTTATTTACTGTTAATGCTTATTGCTTTTAACGTTTTGTCTTCCGTAAGTCACTACATTAACATGTATATTGGTTGGGAATTGGTGTGAATGTAAACGTTGAAGGAATTTGTGCACATCTGGATCACTCTGGAACTATTCCGTTCTTTTATTTCTAGGCCGATGGCCGTTCTGGTATATCTGGGCCCAAGGCCGTTCTGAAAGTAACACATCATCAGGTTGACCACATGAACTCTGTAGTTACATGTGCGTTGTTATGTATTATAATTTGAGTTGTGCATTAAACTGTTTAAACACTATTATTCACTGAGCTTAGCTCACTCTGTATTTTACCTGTTTCTGTAGGTAATCAACCAGGAGGTCCGTCCTAACCCCGATACCGTCTCCTTTTTGTCAACCTAAGTCTAGCCAGGCACTTGGAGAAGCCCGTGCACTTTAGTGGAGTTTGGTTGAACTTTTGGCTTATACTCTAATTACCGACTAAGGTTGGAATGTAAATAATGTTTTGTTATACGCCCAATCTTGGGTCCGAATCTGTATGTCCGTATATGCATAACAAATTTCCAGGTGCATGTTCCTTGTATGGTTATTTACTAGATATACTGTTTGTGATCCTGGCACGTCATTAGTAGCTCAATGGATATGTTTTTATGTCATTTTATGGCATTTGATGCTTCCGTTCAGGCCCCGTATGTTATATATATCAGGTTAAATGTCTGTTTCTGAGTAGGTCTGAGTAGGTCATGCCCAAATGTTTAGGGGCGAGTTTGGGGTGTGCCAAAATTACTATTGTCCAATGCATTAGGACGCGAGTGAGTTAGCTTCGGCACATTTGTGAATGTGCTAATCTCTTTGTTACCTTCATTAGGATGTCAGGACATGGTCGTAGAGGTAGGTGTGGTAGGCCTAGAAGGCACGACATGCTTATACTGGATAGAATTCTGGCACGGGAGGAGGGAGTTGGTCAGACCAATGTAGCCGAACCGGTTGCTCAGCAGGCCATGGGCGCCTTAGCCCTTGAAATGGCTGGAGCATTGAAGGAATCAATGGACATTCTCAGAGTTGAGAATCAAGTCCAAGCCCAGGTAACTGAGGTAGGGTCTTCTTTTTTGAAGAGGGAGTTCTTCCAGTCGAATCCGGACAAGTTTGTGGGCGATCCTAAGGAGCCACTGAAGGCAGATGAGTGGCTGGAGTAGATAGTGAAGACATTCGAGATGCTTGGCATCGAGGACGACCAATTGAGGGTGACCTTGGCATCTTTCCAATTGAAGGGAGATGCGGTCAGTGGTGGAAGTATCCACGGGGACGCATTAGAGGGACTTGGGAGGCTTCTATCAACGCCTTCCAAGATAAGTTTTTGACTTCCACTATTAGGGAGAAGTTAAGGGATCAGTTTTCTCGCCTCAAGCAGTTGAACACGCCTGTGACCGAGTTTGAGGCCGCCTTTTCTAGCCTCTCTAGGTTTGTACCTGAGTTGGTGGCGACTGAGGAGCGCCATTGTTTGGAGTTTGAGATGAGGTTGATGACCAGACTCATGTTTCGATTGGCCGAGTCCATGATTAGAGATTATGGATGCCTTGTGGAGGCTGCGACCCATCTTGAGACCATCATGCAGGCAGAGAAGGAGAGGATGAGGGGCTCCAGAAGGAGTCAGGATAGTCAGGGGGACGGTAAGAGGTAGAGGGGTTCTAACCCTCAACAGTCCCAGGGAGTGCAGTCGAGGTCTACCTTTCCAGTGCCAAGTTTGGGTTCTGGGAGAGGTGGTCAGGGAGATGTGACTTGTTTCAAATGTGGCCAGTTGGGTCACAAGTCTCTAGCTTGCTTGCAGAGAGAATGAGGGCATCGAGCTGCTTCGTCTTCAGCTCGTTCTTAGGGTCAGAGTTAGGGTAGAGGACAGCTGCCCATTTGTTATCAGTGTGGTCAGGTGGGGCACCTGAAGAGGTCTTGCCCACAGTTGGGTGGCACGTCTAGTGCGTCTAGTTCGAGACAGACACAGAGTCGCCAACCAGCACAAGCCTCGAGGGCCAATCAGGGAGCTTCTTCGGCTCAGTCAGTGTAGCAGGCTTATGCTCCGAGGGGTGAGCAGGTAGATCAGAGACCAACAGGGCGTGTGTATGCTACCACAGTGCCAGACCTTGTACCTGCTCCTTCAGTAGTGAGAGGTACCTTCTTGTTTTGCAATTCAGTTGCTAATGTGTTGATTAATACGAGCGAATCCCATTCTTTCATCTCATCTGCATTTGCATTAGTTTTGGGGTTGGAGTTGGCACAGTTAGCATCTTCTATTTGTGTAGAATCACCTATTGGTGGTAAAGTTTTTCTGAAACAGGGGTGTCGGGGTTGTGATATAGAGGTTATCGGTCGTCGACTTCCTTTTGCGTTCGTTTTACTTGACATGTCTAACTTTGATGTTATTTTCGGTATGGACTAGTTCTCGTCATACCGGGCTGTTATAGATTGCTACCGTCACAGGGTTACTGTATGTACCTTGAGTGGGGATTGCTTTTATTTTTTGGGGGACCGGGTGGATAGAGTCTTATCACCAGTATATGATCTGCGTGGACGGAGTGAACTTAGCTGTCTTCTCGCTAGCTTCCTGAATAGTGAATGTGATGAAGTCCGGCTTGAGTTGCCAAGGGTGGTTTGTGAATACCCTGATGTTTTTCCCGAGGACCTTACAAGTTTACCACCTCACCAAGAGATAGAGTTCTCTATTGATTTAGTGCCTCGCACGACACCGATTTCTATGGCACCGTATCGATTTGCACTCGCTGAATTGAGTGAGTTGAAGGTTCAACTCCAGGAACTGTTAGATAAGGGTTTCATCCGCCCTAGTACCTCACCTTCGGGAGCACCAGTCCTCTTTGCTAAAAAGAAAGATGGAGCCTTGCGACTCTGTATTGATTACCAAAAATTGAACCGGGTAACTATTAAGAATAAGTACCCAATGCCTCGTAGAAATGACTTGTTCGATCAGTTGAAAGGGTCTTCCTGTTTCTCTAAGATAGACCCGAGGTCAGGTTACCATCAGTTGAGGGTAAGGGAGGAGGATATCCCAAAAACGGCATTCCGTACGCGGTATGACCATTACAAGTTCCTAGTAATGCCTTTTGGGCTAACCAATGCTCCAGCTGTATTTATGGATTTGATGAACCGGATCTTCCGTGAGTTCTTAGACCGTTTTGTAGTCGTCTTTGTGGATGACATCTTGATTTACTCACCTTCTGAGGAGGAACATGAGGAACACTTGCGGGTAGTGCTTGAATTGCTTAGAGCCCACAAGCTGTATGCTAAGTTTGGGAAGTATGAATTCTGGTTGAAAGAGGTTAAGTTTCTAGGCCATGTGGTATCCGAGGAAGGGGTGACTATAGATTCATCCAAAATAGAGGCAATGCAAGATTGGGCACAGCCTAAGAATGCCTTTGAGATCCATAGTTTTCTGGGGTTGGCCGGGTATTGTCGGAGATTTGTGAAGGATTTCTCTAAGCTAGCTTCACCTTTAACTAGGCTAATGAGGAAGGGAGTCAAATTTGTGTGGGATGAGACTTGTGAGAAATCATTCCAAGAGCTTAAGGTTAGACTTACCACTGCTCCAGTTTTGATTATTCCGGAGAGGGGTTTGGGTTATTCAGTATATTGTGATGCCTCACGGGAAGGTTTGGGTTGCCTTTTGATGCAAGTTACAGCCTATGGTTCGCGGCAGTTGAAAACACACGAGAAGAACTATCCCACTCATGATCTAGAATTAGCAGCGGTGATATTTGCCTTGAAAATTTGGAGGCATTATCTGTATAGTGAGAAATTTGAGGTGTTTTCCGATCATAAGAGTCTAAAGTATCTGTTTACTCAGAAAGAATTGAACTTGATGCAGAAAAGGTGGATGAAATTCATAGAGGATTACAATTTTGAGTTACATTATCATCCCGGGAAGGCCAATGTTGTGGCTGACTCCTTAAGTAGGAAGTCAATTAGCAATATGGCTTGTGTTACCATTCGGGAATGGGAGATGTTGGGTGCTCTTAGGGAAATTGACCGGCGTCTAAGTAAGTCCATTAAATTTGCGACTTTGTTTTCAGTAGTTGCACAACCTACACTTGTGAACCGGGTGTTAGAAGCGCAGTGGGGTGATCTTAAGGTAGAAACCCTTAGGGAGAAGATCTCAAATGGGAAGGTAGAGAAGGGTTTGAATATGTATCCCGACCAGAGTGTGAGATACCGGGATCGTTTGTTTGTATCGGAGTCTTGCCGAGAGGAGGTACTCCGAGAGTTTCACCATTTACGCCTTGCGGTGCATCCGGGAGGCACAAAGATGTATCACGACCTTAGTCACCAGTTTTGGTGGAGGGGTATGAAGAAGGATATAGCCGTGTTTGTGTCGAAATGCCTTACTTGTCAGCAAGTGAAGGCCAAGCATCAGATGCCAGCGGGTTTGTTGCAACCTTTGCCTATAGCTGAGTGGAAGTGGGAGCATGTCACAATGGATTTTGTTGTGGGCCTTCAGAGGACTCAACGAGGTAATAATGCCATTTGGGTGATAGTTGACCAATTGACTAAGTCCGCACACTTTATACCTATGTGCGTGAGTGATTCGGTAGACTATCTTGCTGACTTGTATATTAGGGACATAGTGAGGTTGCACGGGATCCCTGTAACGATCGTTTCGGATAGAGATCCGCGTTTTACAGCTCAATTGTGGCAGAGCTTGCAGAGTGCCTTGGGCACTAGATTGACCTTTAGTACGGCGTATCATCCTCAGACTGATGGGCAGTCTGAGCGTACTATTCAGATCCTTGAGGATGTGCTTCGAGGTTGTGTGCTTGATTTTAAGGGGTCGTGGGAGAGGCACCTGCCCTTAGTGGAGTTTTCCTATAATAACAACTTTCAATTGAGTATTGGCATGGCACCATTCGAGGCCTTGTATGGCCGACCTT
This sequence comes from Camellia japonica, assembly GCA_030407325.1. Classification (NCBI taxonomy): domain Eukaryota; kingdom Viridiplantae; phylum Streptophyta; class Magnoliopsida; order Ericales; family Theaceae; genus Camellia; species Camellia japonica. Next base: position 670,888 of record JAPPVO010000017.1, on the reverse strand, counting down.
GTAGGTCTCCAATGTGTTGGGCCAAGATGGGTGAGGCACCTTTGTTGGGCCCAGAGTTAGTTCGGGAAACAACGGAGAAGGTAGCACTTATTCGTAAGAGATTAGTTACGGCTCAAAGTCGTCAGAAAAGTTATGCCGACTGTAGGAGAAGACCCTTGTCTTTTGAGGTGGGAGACCATGTCTTTTTGAAGATATCACCTAGATGGGGTTTGATGAGATTCGAGAAGAGTGAGAAGTTATCCCCTCGATTTATTGGTCCTTTTGAGATCCTTGAGCGGATTGGGGAGGTTGCTTACCGTTTGGCGTTATCGCCACAACTTTTCGGGGTTCATGACGTGTTTCACATTTGTATGCTTCGGAAGTATGAGCCAGATCCATCGCATGTATTGGATTGGACCGACTTAGAGGTAAATGAGGATGCCTCGTATGAGGAGAGACCGGTGAGGGTCTTGGACAGACGGGACCAAGTCTTGCGATGCAATACAATTCCCTTAGTAAAGGTATTGTGGAAACATCACGGGGTTGCGGAAGCGACTTGGGAGCGTGAATTGGAAGTCTGAGAGAAATATCCGGACTTGTTTGTTGATACCTAAACATGTATGGAGATTTTGATTTTGATGATGAAGAGTATAAGTATTGCATATGTATTAGATTATGAGAACAATGTATATGTTATGGGCATTTTGAAAATATGAATTCAATATAAACATCGTATATGTTTTGAGAATATGGAATATTGTGGATGTTGTATCACTTTTGGATGTATTGTATATGTTGGGAAAATTCTGAAAATTTGGATTTTGATTTAACATTGTAAATGTTTTGGGAAATTGTAAATTTCTTTTAATATGGGACTTGTGTAACGAGCCGATAAGAATGGATGATCGGGGGATGGATCATGTTGTTGAACTTGTAAGAATGGCATAGTGGTGAATGATTTAATTTCAATTTTGAACTTGTTTTGTAATTTCGGGAACGAAATTTTTTAAGGGGGGAAGGTTATATAGCGATTCCGGTTTTGACCCGACTCTTGTGGTATCCCGGACCCGGGTTTAATGCTTTCATATTGTTGTTTACCTCTTGTTCCCCTTCTATCCCTTTAGAATTGGCTTTCGGGTTATGGTCACGCGTTTGGAACAGGTTGGTTGCTTGTTTTGCCAAACCTTTATTGTCCAGATTTTGGCTCTTCTGCTCGAGCGGGCTTCACAATTTTGCTCCTCCGCTCGAGCGACCATTCTTGCGCTCGAGCGGGATTTGTAGGTTTGCAAATACTGGGAGAGTGCATCAGACGCTCGAGCGTCCAATCTCACGCTCGAGCGGGGTCCTTCGTCTACAAATATTCTGGAAGTGCACATTCTATACTCGAGCACCACTTTTCACACTCGAGCGAAACTTTGTGTCTGATGCTCGGGCGTCTCTTTCCATGCTCGAGCCGACTGCATGTATAATAGTCCGTGAAGATGATGTTTTGAATCACTTTTTCATTCTTCTCTCTCTCTCTAAAACTTCCCAAAAAATAAGTTCTTGAGTTTTTCTCTCTAAAACTCACCTTCTCTCTTAGATTTCATCTAGATCCGTCGATCTCCTCACCCTTGTGTCTTTAAGAAAAAGATAGAGCATCTCAAAATCTACATGTTAATCCGAATAGAAGTGGGTTTCGACGTTCTTGGAGTTTCTCTCTTGTTTGGCTCATCTTCTTCCTTTGAGGTAGGGATCTTTTCTACACTTTTAGATTATATTTAGCTTAGTTATTTGTATCTTGTATAATAATGATGTGATTTGGGGTGTTGTAAGCAAACCTAGGGTTTGGGTATATTATGGAAAGAGGGATTGTTGTTGAACACGAAATAGATGAATGTGGGTTATGAAAATGAAATTATGAAATGTCAAAATGGTTGAAAATGATATTTGGGTTGATATTTGAAAAAGGGAAAGTTTTTCCCTAAAATGACTATCATGATTATTTTATATAGATAATTGAAATTGTCATTGAAAATGTGAAATTGAGAGGGTATTGATATGAATGGTGGGATTGGTTATGTATTAACTCATTCTTTGGAAGTTTGAATAAACTATCTGTCATAAGATTGAATATCTATTTAGAAATAACTGTATTGAGCTATCGGTGAAGGATAGTTATAATTGTTGTAAAAATTGCATGAGGATTAGGTGAATTGAAACTAATCTCTTGTTTGTTTGTCATTGAATATGACTATGTTTATATACATTGTACATGAATGATTATGTGGGAGTGGAAAGGGGATGTACTTCATTGTTTGATTTTGTGTTTAAATACATTGCATATATATGAATGATTATTTGGGAGGGGAAAGGGGATGGACTCCATTGTTTGGAGGGGAGAAAGGGAATGGACTCCATTATAATTAAGTTGGCCGGAGTGTCTTGGGTGAAAGTCCTAAAATTATACATGGGTGCGTAGCCCGCAGACAAAATATCCGTAAAATGGAAATTGCAGTGCTTGTATAGCCTATGTTTACATAGGTCCTATTTGACGGCTACCCACGGACGAAATATCCGTGAACGGAAAGTTTGAAGTGCTTATATGTTGATGATGTGATTACAGAACTAATGAGTTGTAGTCTCATTTGGGTGGTTGAGAAACGATAAAATTAGCTCATGTAATGAAATGAATTAAAGGGGAATGAATTAAGAATTGAGTTTGGTATCTTATGACTATATAATATGTGGATGTCTTTATCACTGACGTTGTATATGCATAGTGTACTTATACCTTTGCTAAATTTCATATACTATGTTAGATGATTTCTACGGGGCTGTGGCTCACCCTATTTGGGAATATCATTTTTAGGTAATGATGGCATGCCTCCGCCAAGGCAATAGCATGGGAGGGGCCTTTAGGAAGGAAGAGCTTCTTGTTTTGTTTTGTTTTTGTATAGCCTAGGGCTAAATTTGTATTTAGCGAAGCTCATTTTGTTGTAACCTCAAGGCTTGGAAAGGTGTAAGTCAATAGGGAATTTATTTACGTTAAACTCTTTGTATTCCTTAACTTTATGTAATGAAAGGACGAAGACTCTGATTTATGCTATCATTTATATATGTTTGTGGATGTATTTATGATATTATTTTGGGGGCGTTACAATTATCAATGTAAATGATCATCATATCGGAAGCCATTCTGAACGAGAGAAGCTTTCATCCAACATTTGGGAGGGGATGGGGTATACAGTCATCCATTTCATAGATGTTAGTAACTCCCAAATTCGCCATAGTATGAGCCGTCTCATTTCTAGAGTGGCTCTCAAACAATGCAACTTTGTAGATGTTGTAGCTCTCAATTTTAGGTTACATAATTAGATAAAGTGAGTTGTTGCTAGTGTGAATAGTGTTGCAAGAAAACAATACCCCACTAGCAATTTTCGTTTGTATTGTTCTGAAATATGGTAGACTTTCGTTTCAAAATGACAAATTTATTAGCAATCCCATTATTTTTGGATTAATTACACTTGACACTTGTGTAGTTTTGTTAGCCTTATTAGTGGTTGATGAACGGAAGTGTAATCTTGCAACTTGACTTAAAGTGTAGAGCGTTGGCTTAAGGTCTCAGGTTTGAAATCTCTTAGGTGCAAATAATTTCTTGGGACCAGTCTATACACAGCATAGCCTTGGCTTTAATTAGGACCCCCGCAAGTGGATGGTGGGATTAATCTCCTGGATTAGGCGGTCCAATGTGCCCGATATCGAGTTATCAAAAAAAAAAAGTGTAGAGCGTTGATTGTCATAATTAAAAGTGAAGGGGTCAAAGTGAGATTAAAGTGAAAGTACAGGACTCCTAAGTGTAATTAACCCATTATTTTTTCATTAAAAGCTATCCTTATAAGAAAAAAGTTAAAATAATAAACTAAAATCTAGATAGAGTGAAGGTTTGGATTGAAAAAATGTGAAACAAATGGTCATAATACTCATAGAACTTTATTATTGAACGATTAATTTGAAGAAAAGTACACCACAATATATTGGATGTCCAATTAAGAAGTTTACCCCTATCGTATCACATTTTATAGCATGTGACGTACAATGTTCCCATTCCTCATACTAGAACAATCTATGTTGTAAGTAACATAGAGTGTGAAGTAGTACACTGTTTGGACAATTTCACTAGACGAAATATGTTATGTGACCAGGTTTGATTGCTCCAATGCAGAAGATTGAAGATGTTTAGAGAAAATGTGATGCATGCTTTTGAAATGAAAAATGCAGCTTTGTTGTTCAAAAGGTGTCGAGAATCATAGCTTATGGAAGAAGGTTATTTGCAGCAAGTTGGGGTTGAGTGTTAATAATAATTGGCTTGTGGAAATTGAAATTTTGAATAAAATTTCTAAGGTGTGGAAAGGAATTGCAATGAATGGTGTACTTAAGTTAGAAAGTATTTTCAATGGCGGTTGGTAATCATGGTAGGAAATGGCGAAAATATTACTCTGTGGAATAATCTATGGATTGGAGATAAAACTTTACAGGTTGATTTTGAGAGGTTGTATTTCTTATCAACTTTGAAGGATGATTTTGTATCTGACTTCTTTGTTAACAACCAGTGGTGTTTGCAGGAGAGAAGAGATAGCAGAAGGACAATTTGCTTCTTAAACTTCATGAATATGTGTTTAGCATGGACAATTTGCTCCAATTTCATGTAAAATTGCACGAACATATTGCATTAGTCCATGGCACTCTAGTTTGGGACACATGTCACCTTTGAGTATGTAGAGTGTTTGGAGTCAAGATCCAGTCAAAAAGTAATTCCTTATATGTAGTTTCTATGGGACTTGTGAATGTTCAAAGCATTAAAAACTCTAGAAAAATGTTTTTGACACTTACCTGCCTTTTTCATTTGATGATTACAAGAACATTTGGGAAAAAGTATTATGGACAACTTAAAAAAGTAGTTCTATTTTAATATTATTTTTCATTGTTTTGCTTCTTTCCATTTAGTTGTTCTAACTTTTCTTGTCTTGATAATTAGATCATACAAATTTTAGAAGAAGAGTGATCAAAGCATGAAAAAGTTGAGGTAAAAATTGATTCTATATATATCTACAAATATCTTACCTTTACTTAAGCCTTCTGGTGAAAATGCCTACGTTTTTCAAGCTCTTCTTTTTTTCTTTTCTTTTTTATTTTATGTTCCCATGTTTCTTTTCTTTGAACTTGTGCTTCTACTATTGCTTAACTCATTCAAAAACTCAATAGCTTGATTTTGTGTTTTCCGTTATTTTCAAAAGTCACTTGTTTTGACATTGAAAGATTTTTTAGATTCATTTACAGAAGATGAGAACAAAGAAGTACAAGGTCTTTTCGAAGCCTATAGAAGGGATGTCCGAGGAGAAAGTGGCATCTTTCCAAAAATCTTGAACCCAAACACAGACTTGGGTTTTGAGAAGGGCGAAAACTATGCACATTTAGACAAGGTTTTTGCATGGATTGTAAAAAAGTATGTTTCTAGAGTTGAAGTCGCAATGCCTTGGGAAAAATGGGATACAACATCAAAGGTTATTAAGGATGGATACTATATGATTCTGGTTCCTATATGATTTTGGAGAACCAGATCTCCATCTTAAAAGCCTTGTTTTCCAAGTACACAGATTTCAGTATTGGATCGAGACTTAGTACAAAAGCAATGATGTTATTCGTAATGATAGTATGTGACGTGGTCTTGGCAGAGGCGTGAGGCATGGGGAGTTGTAGCAGCAGTGACGTGGTCTTGGCAGAGGCGTGAGGCTTGGGTGTCTTTGTTTTTTAGTTTGTTTTGGGTGTTTTTGTGGGTTATTATGTGGGGTTTCATGTATTTTAATTTTCTAGTTAAGTTCTTCTTAACTTTTTATTTAAAAAATCGAGAGGCTTAGGGGTTAGTTGTATGGATGCGAGTAGCAGTAGTAGGGATATTTTTATACTTCCGAATCTCTCTCGGTGTATCTCATCTTCCTGTACTTTTAATTTCATGCTGTTAAATGAAATTTTTCTTTGCTGATAAAAAAAAAAAAGATAGTATGTGAAGCCGTACACAGCATGTGCAACACTAAGGTCATGGACATAACTACAAGTCTACTTTTGACTTGGTTTCACTCCTTTGCTCTCGCTCAATATGCTGACTTTGAAATTCTTTTTGTCACTGATCATTTGACAAAACTGGTGCGTGCTCATGTTGGTTTCCAAGTTGGTCATGATGTTCTTGTAGACTTTGACCTTGTTGAATGCAATGTCCAAATCACAAAGCAATACGCAGGCATAGATTCTAAAGATATTGCCATTATTTAAGAAGATGAAGAAAGCGTAGATTCTGAAGAACTCACCATTATTGAAGAAGACAAAGAAATCGTAGATTCTGAAGAACTCGCCATTATTGAAGAAGATGAAGAAATGGTAGATTCTGAAGAGCTCACCATTATTGAAGATGAAGAAACTCATTATCTCAGGGAGAAGGTAGATTCTATGCAACTAACCATTATCAAACTGGATAAAGCTATCAAAGAGCTTGAAAAGAAGAAATAAGCACTTTCGAAGAAATGCGAGGATTGGTGGATAAGAAAGGAGTGCTTGATTGATGCTTCAGAACTCAAGGGACAGATGGCAGGCACAAGCTTGTTGTGATGTGCAACAAAGGGTCTGCTATTACTAGCAACTACCATTATTGCAGTAGTTTTGTGGTCCGTGGCTTTTATGTTGATTTTGACTGTGTCATTTGATAGGAATTATTGATGTATTTCTAGATAATGCCAGTTGTGAGAGGTGAGTGTCTGTTTTCCCATCGTTAATAACCAGTGCCTATTTATAACAGTTGCAGTCTATTCACAATTGATACAACATATTCGGCTGCAAAAATCAAATAAATAAATAAAAATAAATAAAATTAACAGCTAATGATTTTTAAAAATTCACAATCATATTTATTAATTAATAAGAAATCATTTTGTACTTTAAGGTGCCTGAATACGAGTCTGGATCCTCTGCAGTGCCCCAAACCAATGTCATTTTGTGACAATTAAGTTAGTAATTAATTAAGCTCGTGTTCGCTGATTTTCATGTGATTCAATTGGTATTTAGTTGATAATATTATTACGTCAATGATGTTTATCCTGTATGGTTGTAACTATGCATTGTTGAACTTATTATATAGTTAAATATGATTTGATAATGAAATGCTAAAGCAATTCAAAATTATTGACAAGTATGTTTTTCTAATCTATAGGGTTGAAAATTCGTAATCTGATCCGATCCAGTCTAATTCGGTAGGTTTGGATTAATTTTTTGAATCCGTGATTCGGTTTCGGATTGAAATTTAAAAATCCATAGTTTGGAACCGATCCAGACCGTATATAAATTGTCTATATTTATTATACACCCTTTCACATAGTATCTTCTCTTATTCCATATAAAACCTAAACCTAGACATAAACTCGCATAATATCTTCTTTTATTATTTTTGTATATTGGTTTTTAGTTTTAATTTGTAATGGTCTAAATACTTATGGTGGAACCAGTTTTCTTATTGTTGGTTAATTCTAGAACAGTATATCGCTATTATGGAAAGATATGTTGCTATTGTGGAACTAATATGATATTATGTTTATGTTTTTATGAAATTAAAATATTCTCTTTTTTTTTATTTAATTATGTGAATCCGTGATCCTAAACTGATCCAATCCATATTTAAATGGATTGGTTCGGATTGGTTCGGCGATTTAAACGGATTGAATGGGTTTTAATTTTTTAAAAACCGTAGATAACAGGTTGGGATTAGTTTTACCCCAATCTGGACCAATCCGGACCATGCTCACCCTTAATCACCACCCTTCTATCGCCACTGCCGTTGTCCTCGATCTCTGTTCTCCGCTTCCGCCACCGCTTTGACCACCTCTGTTGCGGCTTCGTCTTTTTCTTATTTGATAAGATCTAGCACTCTAGCGCCAACTTCATTCCATCACCTACTCGCTAGAGATCTCATCCACGGTGCGAAAAGCGCCGATCGGTTTGGCGATATACTATCTCTCTTTTCATTCAATCAGATCGATTTAGATTTTAATGTCGGCTTCGTTCGATCCAGAGCAGGAAGACACATATATGTTTCATCAGATCTAGTACAAATGTGAATGAATTTATGTGCATGCTAGTCCATTTGTGTGTTGGTAATAATGAACATAAGGAAAAGCGCCTTCTATTTTGTGTATATTGATTGAGATATGGTTATAATGAACATATATTCTCAATTCAATGGTGAGCTTTGTTAAAATTTATATATATATATATATATATATCCATGAACCAGAGATTTTGAAGATATATATAACTTTGTGATGTATATATATAAAGTATCTAGCAGTAAAGTAGGTCTCGAGTTCGAGTCACCTCTTAGGGCCACTGAAAGTTTGTCTAGTTGTTAACTTTAGGATCCAGGATTAATCAAGCTGCGTGCAAGCTGGCCAAAATAACCGATTATAAATATATATATATATATATATAGGGTATCCAGTGAGAGCTATGTGATATATATATACACACTATATGATTTTAGCAAATTGAATTTCAGTATCATGTTTTTGAATCTTAGATAGCTGTATTCTCAGCCATTCTTTCCAGATATAATCTACACACACACAAAGACGATTATATATATATATATATATTCTACAAGCTTGAGATTTGAAACAAATCCTCTCTCTTCCCTCTTTTTTTGGTTTTTTTTCTTTTCATAGTAGTTGTAGATCTGAGATCTAAACTCTCTCTTTATCTTTTTTTTTTTTTTAAGTTGTTGTTGATGATGCTGAGGCAGCACATAGATGTTAGTTGTGAATAAGAACAACTACTTCAACAATGCTAGCTTTCCTGATGGTGGTGGTGTATCATCTTCATCATATTCATCTTCATAAAGACAAAAAGTTGTGGTTGTTGATATTCTTTTTTTTTTTTGGATTTGGCTTCTTGTTGTTAATGATGATCTTTTTTCTTCTTTGTTTTTTTGGAAGAAGAAACAGATAGCAACAAATTTAAAATAAATAAATAAATTTGACAGATAACAAATTTGTCCAAATTTTGAACAGATAATAGGATTTGAACAGATAATAGGATAGATTTAAACAAATTTGTCCAATAGAATTTTAGTTTGGCTTGGTATTTCAACAAATATAAAAAAATAAAAATAAAAATTGAATAGATAATAAAATTCGGACAGATATTTGAACAAATAAGAGGGAAATTGGGCAAATAGTCAAAAAATTAAACAGATAGGAAAAAAATTGAACATATAGAAAAATATTTTGAACAAATAGAGAAAAATTTTGAACATGTAGTCAACAAGAGTAAATAGATAAAAAAAAAAATGTCAACGAATAAATTTAAAAAGTCAACAGATAAATTAAGAGGTAAAATTAAAAATAAAATGGCTTTCAAAATAAATGAAAAGACTTCTTATAAAATTATTTCATAAAAAGTGGATCACTCACTAATAAAAAAAAATTTCATCAGACCTAATACTTTATACCCTTCTTAACACTTTTCAACAATTTACTCTTAGAATTTTTGTAATTGATGTTATAAAAATTAATATAACAATTAATATTATACAAATTTTTGTGATAAAGTATTTATGATATACATTCTAAGACAAGAACGGTTTAGAACATCTAAACGAGTCTCAGGATGAGCCAATAGCCACCTCTAATCTGCTATTTTGGCATTATATCAACTAACTTTTCAGTTTTTTTTTTTTTTTTTTTTTGAAATATTGTTTGGATTTATTTTTTTGAGTGATTTTTTTTTTTTTGTCTTTTTTAATTTATTTCATTTTTTTGAAAAATTTATAAATTCATATTGTACATGATTAAACAACTTAAAAAATATATACTTTTCTAATCCACTTAGAGCTTGTTTGGTAGTTGTTTTATTTTTAATTTTTAATATATATTTTAAAAAATTTTAAAAAAATATCATAAAAATTTATTTGATAATATTTTTAATTTATAAATGATTGGTATCAGTTTATAAATTTGATCAAAAATTTTAAACTCAAAAAATGAATTTAGAATGATTTTTAAACGGAAAACGGAAGCTGAAAAAAGCAGAGGAACAATATTTGAGAGGGTTGTGCCATGTTTGAAACTGCGTAGAAGCAACTGATCACGGATTTCGAACTGATCACCAATGCGAAAACGGAGAAGAAGTTGAAGATGGATGCCTGGTTCGAATCTCGCAAGATCGATCTTCTTCCTTCGTCGTCTTCCCTCTTCCGCCGCCGCTTCTCTCTCGTCCACGTTTCTCGAGCTGAGAGGTCGCTAGTCTAAAGAGCCCGTCGATAGTTTCACCTTCAGATCTCGCCGATCTAAAGCTTTCAAGATCTAGGGTTTTCATAATGCAAATCACGACTCCCTAGTGGTCAAATCGAAGCCGGAGGCTTGGTGAAGCCAGCGGATCCCGACGATTAGGGTGCATGGAGTGAGGAAGGAGATGCGTGGGTGTACACGGAAGTGCGATGCCATTTTTTTCAGTTCAAAGCCACAGAGAGAGAGAGAATATAGACAAACACGCACAGTGCTTGCTCAAATATGAGAATATATGTATATTGTTGAAAATATCTAAGGAGAAGTTGAGAGGTGCTTTGCTTTGCCTGTTTGATTGGTTCCTTGTCATAAATAATAAAAAGTAAACACAATATTTTAGGCTTCACAAACATGTTTTTTGGTTGATGTTTTTAAAAAATTTAAAATATTTGTTATACTTATAGTGGTGTGCGTAAATTAATTGTGTAAATAATATAAATAACAAAATAAATTAATTTATAAAATAATTATTTAAATTAAATTTTGAATTAAATGTTTATAGAAAATTAAAGTAGAGACTTGTCATGGACACGATCTCCTTAAAGTAGATTTCGACCTCGCTCCGATGTTTCGAGTTTTAATAGCGTCTACTTATCAGAATGCAACGATTAACACTTGATTTTGCAGCACTACAAATTTAAGTCTGGCGGACCAAAATTCTATTGTATCTCTCTCTTTTTTTTTTCCTTCCTAAAAATAAATGCAAAAACAAATGCAAGAGCACGGGAAGAGTAGAAGAAAAAGAAAAGAATTCTGAAGGAAAAATTGAATGAATTAAATTACTGGAAGCAGGCTTTATATAGGTAGAATGGTGGCAGTTCGAACATGTGCCAACAGATAGACAACTGTTCGGACAGATTCAAATTAGAAAAAACTTGTTTGAACTGTTTGGACAGATACAGACCTGTCCGAGAAAGAATTCAACAGGTTTGAACCTGTCAGGGACCTACTTGGGTGAAGAAAAAATTATGGACCAATTTATTTTGAATTTTGAAACCAAAATTAAAAATAAAAATAATAAATTACGAAAGTTTTTGACCCAAAAAGATAGGTATTGGGCCGGACAAGCCCAACCCAACCTCACACTTCACACCTGCGCCCTAACCCAGCCCGACCGGATGGACGGACGGTGGCAGCGCACGCGTGTGGTTATTGTTTTGGTCTAACCCACTTTACCCATAACCTCACCATTTCAGAAACTTGGGTACCCCTTGGGGCCTATCCCTAGTATCCCAAGCTAAGGTATATAAACCCATTCAAAACCTTAAGCTTTTCTAATGTGGGACAAGCATATTTCACAAATATGTAGGAAATCCACCTAAATTCATTTCCACGAACCCAAAAATGCGCACGCTGAATTCTAATTCATCCGGAAATGGTTTTGAGCAACCAAATACATGGTTTTATTCACTACGCGACATTAAACATGAACCCAATGAAAAACATTAAAAATAACGCTTTTGTCCCACCTTAATTAATACTCAAAGTTAGCAAAAAATAAGGATTTTTCAAAGCCATTTTCCAACAATCCCCCACATGAATGGAATTCACAATAATGGACATGCAACAAAATGCAGACAAAGAAAGAGTACATTAAGAAGATACACCACATCGAGATAGGTAGCTTTTGGCTTTGAACCTCCTCTAGTGAAAGCCTGTCGGACTTACTGGCTAACCAGTGGACGCGATGTCTTGAATTGTTCAGCTGTTTGTGTAAACCAAGACAATAGACTACACATAATGTATCTGCAAACATAGTTTGGTTCTTACGATTTTGTTCATTTTGGCCCTAAACAACGCTTGATAATTCATGAGTGCTCTATAGATTTTAGCCTTCTCAATTCTCACAGAACCGGCCCAGTTCACACTTATATAGGTGACTTCTTATTAAGAATATCCTACCATACCCCACATGGATGTCCAAGCTATAAGAATCATTAAAAGCAAAGTTTATCCTACTAACGCGCAGGTATCACTCTTTTTATCATAGAAATGGGTAGGTGTGACAACCCTCGCCTCTGATTAGCGTTAATTCATAATTAAGCATGATAAGTAATTGATTAAGATGAAATCCTAAATTGATTACATGAGTATGTTATTTTAATTGCATTCTTATCTGTTCAATATAGGAAGATCTGTTCGTCTTTTTATTTTAAATTACGAATTGAAAGCCTTATCGATGACCAATTCAAAATTGACTTAATTTTTATGCTAATTAGGAATTATAGAATTTCATGGTAGGTTTAATTAAAATTCAATTTGAAATGATTAAATTCGAATAAATAATGCTAAATTAATTGAATATAGGTTATCTACATTTTTGCCATTAAATGGATTAGTACAAGATCAACTCTTATTACACTTCATATATGTTTGACACATCATCTTTGGCGTCCTCCTTGTACACACATGTAAGAGAGGGAGAGACTTGAAGGAAATTGAATTCAACAAGAGTTTTTGCTTGAAATTTAGAAGAATTGAAGGAAATTTTGAAGACTTGTCTACATTGTTCAAGGATTTGGCTTAGGTGAAGTTTGATTGAGAAGTGTACGGAGAGCAAATATTCAGGCAAGCCCGCACTCCTTTCTTCCAAGCTCCTGTCTGTCCGATCGACCTACGAGCACAACGGCGGTGAGCTACCCGGCAGTGTGTGGCCGGAAAACCCCTCCGACGATCAAGTCAGAACACACACAGGGATAGAGAGAGAGAAGGGAGTTGAGTGTAAGTATTTCTCTTACCAAATGTTTATCTGTGCAGCATGGGAGGCGCAGACACGCTTATATACCTTTTGTGCCCCAAATCTACTCCCATTAGTCTCTCGACACGTGGTGCTGCTATCCCATCTGTCAGCATAAATCCAGCCATCACCACCTAACGAAACTGTCAGGCTATCTTGGCGGAGCCCGGCGGACCGCCAGATCCATCTCGGCTTCTCATGACCGCGCTGCGCAGCGCACCTGAGTGAACCATTTGCCGAGCTCTTGAACGACCGTGCTCGACTGCATTCCGGCAAGCCGAGCTCGAGGTAGGTCGAGCCGGTTAGCCGCAGGCCTCCTTGCCGAGCTACCGCACGAACCGCGAAATCCGGAGTGGCGAGCAGACATCTCGGCCGAACTCCAAGTAACCCAGCTTCTCCACCAACAAGCACAAGTAGGTCGGGCCAACATGGCCATGTGCCTTAACCGAGCAGGGCCTCTGGACAAGCCCAAGCTACCCCGGCCCAAAATGTGTTTGGCCTTCAATTTGCCCGGTCCTTTCCATGGCCCATTCCAGCTCATAAATCTCTCTCTCAATTGCCCCTTAATTCCGCCTGCGCAAGCGTGACTGGGATTACATTACAAGGTCAGGCCAGACTTTTTGCTCGGTGATCCACTTTGTTCGGCGAGGAACTCCAAAGAAGGCCAGCAAGGTCCGCTCCGCAACTTCCTTCTTGGCGAGCAAGATCAGCTCGGCAAGGAACTCCAAAAAAGGCGAGCAAGGTCCGCTCCGCGACTTCCTTCTTGGCGAATAACATCAGCTCGGCAAGGAACTCTAAGGAAGGCGAGCAAGGTCCACTCTGCGACTTCCTTCTTGGCGAGCAACATCAGGTCGGCAAGGAACACCAAGGTTGGCGAGCAAGGTCCGCTCCGCAACTTGCTTCTTGGCGAGCAACATCAGCTCGGCAAGGAACACCAAGGTCGGCGAGCAAGGTCCGCTCCGCGACTTGCTTCTTGGCGAGCAACATCAGCTCGGCAAGGAACACCAAGGTCGGCGAGCAAGGTCCGCTCCGCGATTTGCTTCTTGGCGAGCAAGATCAGCTCAGTCAAGGAACTCCAAAGAAGGCGAGCAAGGTCCGCTCCGCGACTTCCTTCTTGGCGAGCAACATCAGCTCGGCAAGGAACTCTGAGGAAGGCGAGCAAGGTCCGCTCCGCGACTTCCTTCTTGGCAAGCAACATCAGCTCAGCAAGGAACACCAAGGTCGGTGAGCAAGGTCCGCTCCGCGACTTGCTTCTTGGTGAGCAACATCAGCTCGGCAAGGAACACCAAGGTCGGCGAGCAAGGTCCGCTCCGCGACTTGCTTCTTGGCAAGCAAGATCAGCTCGATCAAGGAACTCCAAAGAAGGGGAGCAAGGTTCGCTCCGCGACTTGCTTCTTGGTAAGCAACATCAGCTCGGCAAGGAACACCAAGGTCGGCGAGCAAGGTCCGCTCTACGACTTGCTTCTTGGCGAGCAAGATCAGCTCGGTCAAGGAACTCCAAAGAAGGCGAGCAAGGTCCGCTCCGCGACTTCCTTCTTGGCGAGCAACATCAGCTCGGCAAGGAACACCAAGGTCGGCGAGCAAGGTCTGCCCCGCGACTTGCTTCTTAGCGAGCAACATCAGCTCGGCAAGGAACACCAAGGTCGGCGAGCAAGGTCCGCTCTGCAACTTGCTTCTTGGCGAGCAAAATCAGCTCAATCAAGGAACTCCAAAGAAGGCGAGCAAGGTCCGCTCCGCGACTTGCTTCTTGACGAGCAACATCAGCTCGGCAAGGAACACCAAGGTCGGTGCGCAAGGTCCGCTCTGCGACTTGCTTCATAGCGAGCAAGATCAGCTCGGTCAAGGAACTCCAAAGAAGGCGAGCAAGGTCCGCTCCGTCACTTGCTTCTTGGCGAGCAACATCAGCTCGGCAAGGAACACCAAGGTCGACGAGCAAGGTCCGCTCTGCGACTTGCTTCTTGGCGAGCAAAATCAGCTTGGTCAAGGAACTCTAAAGAAGGCAAGCAAGGTCTGCTCCGCGACTTCCTTCTTGGCAAGCAACATCAGCTCGGCAAGGAACACCAAGGTCGACGAGCAAGGTCCGCTCCGCGACTTGTTTCTTTGCGAGCAAGATCAGCTCGATCAAGGAACTCCAAAGAAGGCGAGCAAGGTCCGCTCCGCGACTTGTTTCTTGGCGAGCAACATCAGCTCGGCAAGGAACACCAAGGTCGGCAAGCAAGGTCCGCTCTGCGACTTGCTTCTTGCCGAGCAAGATCAGCTCGGTCAAGGAACTCCAAAAAAGGTGAGCAAGGTCCGCTCCGCGACTTCCTTTTTGGCGAGCAACATCAGCTCAGCAAGGAACACCAAGGTTGGCGAGCAAGGTCCGCTCCGCGACTTGCTTCATGGTGAGCAAGATCAGCTCGGTCAAGGAACTCCAAAGAAGGCGAGCAAGGTCCGCTCCGCGACTTCCTTCTTGGCGAGCAATATCAGCTCGGCAAGGAACACCAAGGTCGGCGAGCAAGGTCCGCTCCGCGACTTGCTTCTTAGCGAGCAACATCAGCTCGGCAAGGAACACCAAGGTCGGCGAGCAAGGTCCGCTCTGCAACTTGCTTCTTGGCGAGCAAGATCAGCTCAATCAAGGAACTCCAAAGAAGGCGAGCAAGGTCCGCTCCGCGACTTGCTTCTTGGCGAGCAACATCAGCTCGGCAAGGAACACCAAGGTCGGTGAGCAAGGTCCGCTCTGCGACTTTCTTCTTAGCGAGCAAGATCAGCTCGGTCAAGGAACTCCAAAGAAGGCGAGCAAGGTCCGCTCTGTGACTTGCTTCTTGGCGAGCAACATCAGCTCGGCAAGGAACACCAAGGTCGACGGGCAAGGTCCGCTCCGTGACTTGCTTCTTGGCGAGCAAAATCAGCTCGGTCAAAGAACTCCAAAGAAGGCGAGCAAGGTCCGCTCCGCGACTTCCTTCTTGGCAAGCAACATCAGCTCGGCAAGGAACACCAAGGTCGACGAGCAAGGTCCGCTCCGCGACTTGCTTCTTTGCGAGCAAGATCAGCTCAATCAAGGAACTCCAAAGAAGGCGAGCAAGGTCCGCTCCGCGACTTGCTTCTTGCCGAGCAAGATCAGCTCGGTCAAGGAACTCCAAAAAAGGCGAGCAAGGTCCGCTCCGCGACTTCCTTCTTGGCGAGCAACATCAGCTCGGCAAGGAACACCAAGGTCGGCGAGCAAGGTCCGCTCCGCGACTTGCTTCATGGTGTGCAAGATCAGCTCGGTCAAGGAACTCCAAAGTAGGCGAGCAAGGTCCGCTCCGTGACTTCCTTCTTGGCGAGCAACATCAGCTCGGCAAGGAACACCAAGGTCGGCGAGCAAGGTCCGCTCTGCGACTTGCTTCTTGCCGAGCAAGATCAGCTCGGTCAAGGAACTCCAAAAAAGGCGAGCAAGGTCCGCTCCGCGACTTCCTTCTTGGCGAGCAACATCAGCTCGGCAAGGAACACCAAGGTCGGCGAGCAAGGTCCGCTCCGCAACTTGCTTCATAGTGTGCAAGATCAGCTCGATCAAGGAACTCCAAAGAAGCCGAGCAAGGTCCGCTCCGTGACTTCCTTCTTGGCGAGCAACATCAGCTCGGCAAGGAACACCAAGGTCGGCGAGCAAGGTCCGCTCCGCGACTTGCTTCTTGGCGAGCAAGATCAGCTCGGTCAAGGAACTCCAAAGAAGGCAAGCAAGGTCCGCTCCGCGACTCCCTTCTTGGCGAGCAAGATCAGCTCGGCAAGGAATTCTGATCTTTCCATCAAAAATGACTGCCAATTGCCCCTTTTCCTCGGCCTTTTTATTGACGTCTTCCAAAGCCAAACTCCCTAGATCTATTCCATAGTTGTTTGCACTGTCATCCTCTGCGCTTCCTGCCGGGATAAAGCATCTCAGTTAGAGCCCTAAGTTGAGCAAAACATCATCCCTTTTAGCCGGAGTAAACTATCTCGGCTGAAACTTCAGAGTTGAGCAAATCATCAACTCATCTGGCCGGAGTAAATCATCTCGGCTGAAACTTCAGAGTTAAGCAAATCATCAACTCATCTGGCCAGAGTAAATCATCTCGGTTGAAACTTTAGAGTTGAGCAAATCATCAACTCATCTAGCCGGAGTAAATCATCTCGGCTGAAACTTCAGAGTTGAGCAAATCATCAACTCATCTAGCCGGAGTAAATCATCTCGGCTGAAACTTTAGAGTTGAGCAAATCATCAACTCATCTCACCGGAGTAAATCATCTCGGCTGAAACTTGAGAGTTGAGCAAATCATCAACTCATCTCGCCGGAGTAAATCATCTCGGCTGAAACTTCAGAGTTGAGCAAATCATCAACTCATCTGGCCGGAGTAAATCATCTCGGCTGAAACTTCAGAGTTGAGCAAATCATCAATTCATTTGGCCGGAGTAAATGATCTCAGCTGAAACTTCAGAGTTGAGCAAATCATCAACTCATCTAGCTGGAGTAAATCATCTCGGCTTAAACTTCAGAGTTGAGCAAATCATCAACTCATCTAGCCAGAGTAAATCATCTCGGCTGAAACTTCAGAGTTGAGCAAATCATCAACTCATCTGGCCGGAGTAAATCATCTCGGCTGAAACTTCAGAGTTGAGCAAATCATCAACTCATCTGGCCGGAGTAAATCATCTCGGCTGAAACTTCAGAGTTGAGCAAATCATTAACTCATCTGGCCGGAGTAAATCATCTCGGCTGAAACAGAAAAGTTCTTCAGCAAAAGTAATTCACTTCTATTACATTGACAAAAAGAGTATTACATTTAGAAGTGTAAGGGAAACAAATCCTTCCTCAAAAAATTCCATAAGAATGATAAAAATAGTATAGTTTCCGGTTAGCCGCATTTCATGGCCGGGGTACGCCTTTGCCATCCAAATCTTCTAAGTGGTATGCCCCCTTGTCCGCCAGACCGGTTATCTTGTAAGGCCCTTTTGTCTGTTGCCACCGGGGTTGTCTTCGCGGTGGACGACGCTGCATCATCCTCTACTCGGATGTGCTCATTGATGTGCTGCATTAGTTGGCCCATGGATGTTGGCTGGTGCATAGTAAGCGAATCCCGCAGTCTATGTCCGACCGGGAGACCGCGCTTATATTGGGTGATTGCCAAGTTGACCGGGCAATCTAGGATTTCATTGAAGGTTTCCCAGTACCTAGAGTTGTATGCCTTCAGCATGTCGCTTGGCTCCATCTTGACACTGAGAAGGCGGTCAACTTCCTTTGGCGTTTTGGTGTTGGTTTTGAAGCGCGTCACAAAGGCTTCCACCAACTTGTGCCACCTTTCAATGCTTCCTTCCGGTAACCTCTCGAACCATTTCAAGCCCAGTTCGCCCAAGCTTGACAGGAAGATTAGACACATAAGAGCGTCATTCCGCCTGTGTCTGGCCATGACCTGTCGGAAGTGGCTTACATGCATATATGGATCGGTCTTTTCGTCGTAGAGCGTGAACTTTGACTAGTGGAAGCCCGCGGGAAGCGGTGTTGTTTCTATCTCCAGGGAGAAAGGAGTGGCGCTCAGCCTCGCCAAATCTATGTCTAGGAGGAGAGGCACAGCTAGGCGGGGTGGAGGCATCTCGACCTCTTCACTGGCGTGAACCCCATAGGATAGCCGCTGGAATGCCGGCACCCTCTGAGCCTCCCGCTGGCGAGCCCATTCCTTCAAGACTACCCGCAAATCCTCTAAACGAGCGGAATAAGAATACCTCGACGTCGTCGCCGGACGTGAGGGTTGATAGGTGTTGTCTTGCGTGCTGGACTTCTCTACGTGCGCGTCGGAATCTCCAACATTGTAACTTCTAGTGATTGAGATGGACGGAGTACGCCGCTGGCTCTGACTGCATGAACGGCGGGGTTGGGTGCGCTCTCTGAGGTCTCCCACTCCAGCTACACTCTTCCCTTTGACGTGTCGCTTAAGATCATCCATCTCTGCCGCCATTCTCCGGATGATGGCGTCTTGGTCCCTTAGCTTGTGTTCTAGACGTCTGGCGTGCGATTCTCTCCGCCGCCGGTGTCCATCTGGACTCCGAGAACGACCAAAGCTCCTTCCGCGCTTATCTCGCCCGTCTCTTGAATGTCCTCCCGGAGAAGTCTCCAGGTCCGCCATAAGAGGAATGGCGGGATGTCCTTCTCTCCGTCTGCTTGACTCTGGGGTAACTCCGTGGATGGCAAACAACGGAATCTCGTCGTTGTTCGCCATGGACGGCGATCAGATGAGCCTGGAAGACAAGGTTTTGTCTGTCAAGTGTTCCCACAGACGGCGCCAATTGTACGGGGAGCAAATATTTAGGCAAGCCCGCACTCCTTTCTTCCAAGCTCTTGTCTGTCCGATCGACCTGCGAGCACAACGGCGGTGAGCTACCCGGCGGTGTGTGACCGGAAAACCCCTCCGACGATCAAGTCAGAACACACACAGGGATAGAGAGAGAGAGAGAGAAGGGAGTTGAGTGTAAGTATTTCTCTTACCAAATGTTTATCTGTGCAGCATGGGGGGCGCAACACGCTTATATACCTTATGTGCCCCAAATCTACTCCATTAGTCTCTCGACACGTGGTGCTGCTATTCCATCTGTCAGCACAAATCCAGCCATCACCACCTAACCAAACTGTCAGGCTATCTTGGCGAAGCCCGGCCGACCGGCAGACCCATCTCGGCTTCTCATGACCGCGCTGCGCGGCGCACCTAAGTGAACCATTTGCCGAGCTCCTGAACGACCGTGCTCGACTGCATTCCGGCAAGCCGAGCTCGAGGTAGGTCGAGCCGGTTAGCCACAGGCCTCCTTGCTGGGCTACCGCACGAACCGCGAAATCCGGAGTGGCGAGCAGACATCTCGGCCAAACTCCAAGTAACCCGACTTCTCCACCAACAAGCCCAAGTAGCTCGGGCCAACATGGCCGTGTGCCTTAACCGAGCAGGGCCTCTGGACAAGCCCAAGCTACCGCGGCCCAAAACGTGTTTGGCCTTCAATTTGCCCGGTCCTTTCCATGGCCCATTCCAGCTCATAAATCTCCCTCTCAAGAAGCCTAGGTAAGAACTCAACCTTTTAATCTTGAAATGGAGCCATCTAGAACTTGTATATAAATGAAATAGGTGAATTCATGGGTTAATTGAGCTAGAATTTAAGGAAGTTAAGTTAATTCTTGCATGCATGTCCATACCATGGGATTTTGAAGTTGTTTTCATGAAATTCTTACATGCATGCCCATATTATGGTTGTACTCTAGAATTCATCACGTTTTTTAGTTCAATCTTGCATTTGATCATGCTTTGGAGTTTTGGAGTTCATGAGAACTCATGCATGTCATGTTCTTGTAATGTTCATAAGGTTTTAATTGAAATTTGGTGCAATTGGCACACTTTTGGGCTTGAATTTTATGAAATGATCTTTAAAACGTGTTGCGTTATGAGTTTCTAAATGTTTTCCAAAAATTTGGCCCAAAAGAATGAGTTTTGGCATGTTTGATGCATGGTTTGAAGCTTGGGAGAAAATCTGGAAAACCCAAAATTCGCTTCCTCGCTCGAGCGAAGGATTCCACGCTCGAGCGACCACCTTTGTTTTTAGACTTTCACTCAAGCAACGGAATGCTGGCTCGAGCGTAAATTGCAAGCTCTCAGGTTTTGCATGTGCAAATGCACGCTCGAGCGACGAGACCTACGCTCGAGCGAGGAGCTATGTCTCACGCTCGAGCGAGTATCGAGCGAAGAATTTCAACAACCAGTACTTTTCACATTTTTGCAGAGTGCTCGAGCGAGGGAATCTACGCTCAAGCGACCTCTCTCATTCGGTAAGCTCGCTCGAGCGAAGGAGTCTACGCTCGAGCGAGACCCATGTTTTCAACAAGTTTTGAAAAATATTTTTAAGTACATTTTTGCATCCTCATTTCATCCTAGGCATTCCTAGGCCATGTTTAAAGCATCATAATGAGGGTGAAGTTATAGAACCACACCAAATCAAGTTAGGGGCTAAGTTATTAATCCCGAGTGTGTAATTTAGTGTGTGTCCGTTCTGCAACTGTGTAGGTTTGGCACCCAAGGACGCTGAATAGCCTGTCTATAGCTCAGTAATCTGTGAGTAACAATGTTGTAAAGATATGTTCAATTATATTTATTTTCAGATTGATAAATCATATTGCTTTCTGAAATGATACTTTTTATTGATTGAATGATGATCCTATTTTGAATTATATTCGTGGCATCCATAGCATATTGTGATTGTTATTGTTATTGATATCGTTATTGTTACAGAGATCTCTGTCAGTTCCAAATCTTGGAACTATTGTTATTGTATGATGGCCATCAATTGATTGTTCGATCTTTTAAGACCTAGTGTATTATTGCTAGCAGATGTACCACGTATGATTTAATGAATACGATGGATTGGATTGATCGAATTGAATGATTGATTGACAAACGATATTGATTGAAAATGTTTTAATGTTAATCGATTGTTTCAAGACTGTAAGGACATCATTCTTAACCTCTTTACTCATTTGTTATTCACTGGGCTTTGGCTCACAGTTTATATATATATATATGTAGGTGGCCAAGCACCGGACCAGAGCTAGAAGCGTCGAGTTAAGCTCATGTTTTGTCAAGCCAACCGTTGTGCCTCATTTTGAGGTTCCATGTCTGCTCGAGCTAAGGCTGTTTTGGGGTGTTTCAGATTCACCATTTTTGTCTCTGTTAATGTATCGAATGTTTAAGACTTGATTGTACAGTTATGGTGAAGGGATTAGGTCCCTAACCTGTAAGCTATGTGTTTCTGGTATATATATATATGTATATGGCTATGAATGTGATTATGTCTGTAAAAGTCTTTTTCCATTCAGATTTTCACAGCTCATTGGACATCTTTTTATTACTGATTGGCTTCCGCCAACCCCTTTATATTGAATTATTGTCTTTACTGTTAAGCAGGCCTTTGGTAATCACGGATTACTGGCCAGTTACAATACTAAACCTATAAGGGCGGGTTTGGGTCGTGACAGTAGGAGTATACCTCCTTAGTGATACATGAAGTCATCCATAATTCGGTTGTCCCTTTGAACCTAGATCTTAGGATCTCCAGTCAACTAGGTTGGGTTGCCATTATGGCAACTTTTAAGTAATAGGCTTTAATCCAATTTCTCTCGATAAATGGTACACTTGCTCTCTGGCTACCCTTTTAGTCAATGGATCCGCAATATTTTCCTTTGACTTTACATATTCTATGGAAAAATTATTCCATGTGAGAGCAAATGCCTAACGGTATTATGTCTTAGACGAATGTGTTGAGATTTACCGTTATGTATATGATTTTGTGTCCGTCCTATTGCTGCTTCACTGTCACAGTGAATGCATATAGCTGGCATAAGTTTCGGCCACATTGGAATGTCTTCTAAGAAATTACGAAGCCATTCTGCTTCTTCTCCTGTTTTATCTAATGCGATAAACTCAAATTCCATTGTCGACCTAGCTATACATGTCTACTTGAAAGATTTTCAAGAGACTGTAGCACCTCCCAGGGTAAAGACGTATCCACTAGTGGATTTTGAATCTTTAGTATCTGATATCCAATTTGTATCGTTCTACCCCTCGAGTACTGTTGGATATTTGGTGTAATGTAAGCCATAATTCCAGGTATGTCTTAGATAACTAAGTATCTTAATTATCGTTTTCCAATGATTGGACCCTAGATTACTTGTGTACCTACTCAATTTGCTTACAGCATAGGCTATATCTAGCTTAGTGCAATTCATTAAGTACATCAAGCATCCGATTATCTGTGAGTACTCTAATTGTGATATGTCTGTACCTGTATTTTTTGACAAATGAAGACTAATGTCGACAGATGTTTTAGCAGGACGGTTGTCATGCTTTCCAAATTTCTCCAAAATCTTCTTAACATAGTGAGACTGAGATAAAACATATCCTTCAGATGCTCTAGTAATTTTTATTCATAGAATTACATTTGCTACTCCCATTCCCAAACTTGATTTTGTAGTGCTGCGAATTCAAGTGTTAGTCATTGCATCCTGGGAAGTAGACGCCGTAAAAACTCGAAGCACCGGAGCGAGGGAAAAATCTACTTTAAGGAGATTGTGTCTAACACAAGCCTTGACTTTAATTTTCTGTAAGCATTTAATTCGGAATTTAATTTAAATAATTATTTTCTTAATTAATTTATTTTCTTGTTTATATTATTTACACAATTAATTTACACACACACCACTGTGGCTATAACAAAAATTGTTGGAAAATGGCTTTAAAACTCCTTATTTTTTGCTAACTTTGAGCATTAATTAAGGTGGGACCAAGCGTTATTTTTAACAGGTTTTATTGGGTTCGTGTTTAATGTCACGTAGTGAATAAATTCGAGTATTTGGTTGCTCAAAACCATTTTCGGATGAATGAGAATTCAACGTGCGTTTTCGGGTTAGTGGAATTGGCTTTTGGTGGGTTTCCTACACATTTGTGAAATGTGTTTGTCCCATATTGGAAAGGCTTATGGATTTGTATGGGTTTATATAGACTAGCTTGGGATACTTAGGATGGGCCCCAAGGAGTACCCAAGTTTGTAGAAGGATGAGGTTATGGGTAAAGTGGGCTAGACCCATTGGACCCAAAACTAAACTACAAGCGCGGGCCGCTGCCGCTGCCATCCGTCCTGTCAGTCGGGCGAGCTGGGCTGGGCTGGACTTGGGCACAGGTGCGTGGTGTGAGGTTGGGTTGGGTTTGGCTTGTCTCGCCCAATACTTATCTTTTTTGGCCAAAAACATTTGTAAGTTATTTATTTATTTTTAATTTTGGTTTCAAAATTCAAAATAAATTGGTCCAGGTTTTTTCCTTCACCCAAACAGGTCCCTAACGGGTTTAGAACCACCTCAACAGGTTCAAACCTGTTGAATTCTTTCCCAAACAGATTTGTATCTGTCCAAATAGTTCGAACATGTTTGGTTTTTTGGTTTGAATTGTCCGAACAGTTGCTTATCTGTTGGCACCTATTCAAACAGCCACATTTTCTCCTATAAATAGCCAGCATTTCAGCAATTCAGAACAATCAATTTTCTATCAGAATTTCGTCCTTCTTCTCTGTGTTTCTCTCCATCTATTCTGCATGTAATTTTAAGAAGAAAGAGAGAGAGTTACAATATAATTTTGTTCGCCAGACTTGATTTTGTAGTGCTGCAAATTCAATTGTTAGTCATTGCATCCTGGGAACTAGACGCCGTAAAAACTTGAAGCACCGAAGCGAGGGTGAAATCTACTTTAAGGAGATTGCGTCCAACACAAGCCTCGACTTTAATTTTCTGTAAGCATTTAATTCGAAATTTAATTTAAATAATTATTTTTTGAATTAATTTATTTTGTTGTTTATATTATTTGCACAATTAATTTACACACACACCACTGTGGGTATAACAAAAATTGTTGGAAAATGGCTTTAAAAATCCTTATTTTTTGCTAACTTTGAGCATTAATTAAGGTGGGACCCAAGCGTTATTTTTAACGGGTTTTATTGGGTTCGTGTTTAATGCTGCGTAGTGAATAAATTTGTGTATTTGGTTGCTCAAAATCATTTCTGGTAGAATGAAAATTCAACGTGCGTTTTTGGGTTCGTGGAATTGGCTTTTGGTGGGTTTCCTACACATTTATGAAATGTGTTTGTCCCACATTGGAAAGGCTTATGGATTTGTGTGGGTTTATATACCTTAGCTTGGGATACTTGGCATGGGCCCCAAGGGGTGCCAAAGTTTGTGGAAATGTGAGGTTATAGGTAAAGTGGGCTAGATCCATTAGACCCAAAACTAAAACCACACAAGCGCGCCGCCGCTGCTGCCGCCGCCGCCGCCGTCCGTCCGGTCGGTCGGGCAGGCTGGGCTGGGCTTGGGCACTGGTGTGTGGTATGAGGTTGGGTTAGGCTTGTCCGGCCTAATACTAATCTTTTGGGCCAAAAACATTTGTATTTTATTTATTTATTTTGAATTTTGTACATCAAGCTTCCGATTATCTGAGAGTACTATAATTGTGATATGCCTGCACCTGTATTTTTTGACAAATGAAGACCAATGTCAACAGGTGTTTTAGCAGGATGGTTGTCATGCTTTCTAAATTTCTCCACAATCTTCTTAACGTAGTGAGACTGAGATAAAGCATATCCTTCAGATGTTCTAATAATTTTTATTCCTAGAATTACATCTGCTACTCTCAGATCTTTCATGTCAAACTTTTTGTTCAGCATTTTCTTTGTGGATTTAATCATGTCATTATTGCTTCCAATAATGAGTATGTCATCCACATAAAGACAAACTATGACATAGCCTTTGTCTGTGTTTTTAACATAGACGTATTTGTCACATTCGTTTACCTTAAAACCATTCGAAAGCATAGCGTGATCAAATTTTTCATGGCATTGTTTCGGAGCTTGTTTTAATCCATAAAAGGATTTAACAAGTTTACAAACCTTTTTCTCTTGGACAGGAACTTGAAACCCTTCCGGTTGTTTCATATAGATTTCCTCATCTAACTCGCCATTCAAAAAGGTTGTTTTAATATCCATTTGATCTATCTCCAGATTATACAGAGTTGCAATCGCTATTAGCATGTGAATGGATATTATTCTTGTCACTGGTGAATAGGTGTCAAAATAATCAAAGCATTCCTTCTGCTTGTATCCCTTAACAACAAGCCTAGCATTGTATTTATCTATTGAACTATCTGCTTTCATTTTTCTCTTGAATATTCACTTATATCCAAGAGGTTTGCATCCTGGTGGAAGATCCACCAGTTCCTAAATATGATTTTGCAGAATTGATTCAATTTCACTATTCACAGCCCCTTTCCACAATGGAGCTTCAAGACTTGACATTGCTTCCTTGAAGCTTTGAGGCTCATTTTTTTAAAAAGTATGTCAGAAAATCTGAACCAAATGATTTAGCGATCCTAGCCCTCTTGCTATATCTAGGTTCATCTGCTTCATTATCATTGTGGTCTTCACTGTTACCCGTAGCAGTATCAAAAGTTCTTTTATTTGAACTTTCTCTTCAGTTTCTTGACATGGAAAAATGTGTTCAAAAAACGACGCATTCCTTGATTTAATAATAGTGTTTACATGCATATCAGGATTTTTCAGATCTATGAACTAAAAACCGATACGCACTACTATTAATTGCATAACCAATGAACACACAATCAATGGTTTTTGGTCCTATCTTAGTCGTTTTGGGACTAGGGACTGCCACCTTGGCCAAACACCCCCACACTTTGAGGTAATTGTAGGTAGGTCGTCAACTTTTCCATAATTCATAAGGTGTTTGATTGAGTTTCTTGTGGGGTACCCTGTTTAGGATAAAGTTAGCAGACAAAATCGCCTCCCCCCACAAGTTCTAAGGTAACCCTGAACTAATCAACATGGCATTCATCATCTCTTTAAGAGTTCGATTCTTTCTCGTAGCAACTTGATTTAACTAAGGAGAATAGGGTGCAATGGTTTGGTGAATAATACCATGTTCATAACAAAAATCCTCAAATGGTGCATCATACTCACCACCTCTGTCACTCTTCACTATTTTAATAGTTTTGCCAAGTTGATTTTCAACCTCAAGTTTATATTGTCTAAAAGCTTCTATGGCTTCATCTTTACTTCTCAATAAGTAAACATAGCAATATCGAGTGCAATCATCAATAAAAGTAATAAAGTACTTCTTACCTCCTTTAGTTTGAACAAATTTTAAATTGCAGATATCTGTGTGAATTAAACTTAGAGATTCAGTACTTCTTTCTACTTTATTAAATGATGCCTTAGTAAGTTTTGCCTGAACACAAATCTCACATTTATGATTAAGATCAAATTCTAAGTTTGACAAACATTCTAAAGTAACAAGTCTACGCAAAGAATTAAAATTTACATATCCTAATCTACTATGCCATAAAAAAGAAGATTTAACAATATAAACAGAAGATGAGTTCTTATTATTAATAGCCAAATTTGGTACAACTGTATTTACATTGAGCTGAAAAAGCCCATCACTCATATAACCTTGCCCCACATACATTCCACTCTTGGAGAGTACAACCTTGTCAGATTCAAATACTAATTTAAACCCATTCTTGATTATAAATGACCTAGAAATCAAATTCTTGCGAATCTCTGGCACATGGAGTACATTGTTTAGAATGAGTACTTTCCCTGAGGTCTTTTCAGCACGATCTTTTCTTGTCCTTCTACAGTTGATGTAGAGGAGTTTCCCATAAAAAGTTGTTCCCCACTCTCAATCACTTTGTAGGTAGTGAACATTTTTTTATCTACACAAATATAGTAGGTTGCTCCAGCATCCACCCACCACTCCTTGGGATTGCCCACCAAATTTGCTTCAGAGACTACTGCAGCAAGATTGATGTCTGCTACTCCATCGAAAAGATAATCCTTGGCTATGTTGGCTTGTGCTGGCTTTTTGCTTGAACTCCTTCCGTCCTTGCGAACGTGACAATCCTTAGCACGATGTCCATCTTTGCCGCACATAAAACACTTGCCTTTGAACCTCTTGTTGAACCCGTTGTTGATCCCTTTGATCTTTTACTAGTGGATCGTTGTTTGGGACCATTGCCATCATGCTTCCACTTCTTGTTGTTGAACTTTGAACCATGTTTCTGTTCCACAACATTTGCTTTAGCCTGCATGACATGGTTTCCTGACTTTTTGTCGGAACCACAGCTGTCCTCCTCAATTCTGAGCCACACTATCAGTTCTTCCAATTTCATCTCCTTGTGCTTATGCTTTAGATAATTCTTGAATTCCTTCTAGGATGGTGGCAATTTTTCAATGATTGCCGCTACTTGGAAAGGTTCACTGAGAATCATCCCTTCCACATGTATGTCATGGAGAATTAATTGGAGATCTTAAACCTAACTAATAATCATTTTGGAATCCATCATTTTAAAATCCATAAAACGGCCGACAACAAATTTCTTTGTACCGGCGTCCTCTGTCTTATACTTATGATCTAGAGATTCCTACAGTTCTTTAGTAGTGCTTTTGACACTATACACATTATACAGTGTATTGTCCAATCCATTGAGGATATAATTTCGACACAGAAAATCACCATGTTTCTATGTATTGACTGCGACAACTACTTGCCAGTTAGTTTCTCTCTCGTTCAGTGCCGGTGCTTTTTCATGAGTGAAGCGATCCAAATTCAATGTCGGAATCCAAATTTTTTTGGCTTCTCCCCATGATGTACCGGTACTGCTTGAGTCATCACTGGCACAACATGCGTGGGGGTAAGAGTTATAACAGTCTCAATACTGTTAGTTGTCATATTTCTGACCAAATAAAAATGTACCAATCACAAATTTATAGAAAAAGAATTTGCACACAAAATAAATAGAATAATATTTTGTAACAAAATTCCAATGATAAATAGTATATGACTACTATGTTATCAAAGAAATTATTCAACAGTATATTACTACTATTTAAGAAATTAAACAGTATATGACTACTATTTAATTTCCCGAAACAAAATATCCATCTGTCCAACACAAATAAATAAAAAAATTAAAATCTACTTTAAGATTGTTATACCCACAAAGGGTGTGTGTGTAAATTAATTGTGTAAATAAAATAAACAACAAAATAAATTAATTTAGAAAATAATTTAATAAATTAAATTCTAAATTAAATGCTTACAGAAATTAAAGTTGAGGCTTGTGTTGGACATAATCTCCTTAAAGTAGATTTCGCCCTTGCTCCGATGTTTTGAGTTTAACGGCTTCTACTTCCCAAGATGCAACGACTAACACTTGAATTTGCAGCACTACAAAATCAAGTCTGGCGAACCAAATTATGTTGTAACTCTATCTCTTTCTTCCAAAAATTAAATGCAGAATAGATACAAAGAAACACAGAGAAGAATGACGAAATTCTGATAGAAAATTGATTGTTCTGAATTGCTGGAAGGTTGGCTATTTATAAGAGGAAAGGTGGCTGTTCGAACAGGTGCCAACAGATAGACAATAGTTTGGACAGATTCAAACCAAAAAACCAAACCTATTTGAACTATTTGGATAGATATAGATCTGTCCGGGAAAGAATTCAACAAGTTTGAACTGTTCGGGTGGGTCTGAACCTGTTAGGGACCTGTTTGGGTGAAAGAAAAAACCTGGACCAATTTATTTCTAATTTTGAAACCAAAATTAAAAATAAATAAATAAATTCCAAAATTAAAAATAAATAAATAAATTACAAATGTTTTTGGCCCAAAAAGATAAGTATTGGGCCAGACAAGCCCAACCTAACCTCACACCACGTACCACGCACCCGCGCCCAAGCCTAGCCCAGCTCACCCGACTGACCGGACGAATGGCGGTGGCGCGCGCGTGTGGTTTTAGTTTTGGGTCCAATGGGTCTAGCCCACTTTATCCATAACCTCAACCTTCCACAAACTTGGGTACCCCTTGGGGCCCATCTCAGGTATTCCAAGCTAGTCTATATAAACCCATACAAATCCATAAGCCTATCCAATGTGGGACAAGCACATTTCACAAATGTATAGGAAACCCACCTAAAGCCATTCCACGAACCCAAAAACGAGCGTTGAATTTCCATTCATCCGGAAATGGTTTTGAGCAACCAAATACACAGTTTTATTCACTACGCGGCATTAATCGTGAACCCAATGAAAACCCTTAAAAATAACACTTGGGTCTCACCTTAATTAATGCTCAAAGTTAGCAAAAAATAAGGATTTTTTAAAGCCATTTTTCAATAATCCCCACATGAATGGAATTCACGATAATGGACATCCAACAAGATGCAGACAAAGAAAGAGTACATTAAGAAGATACACCATATCGAGATAGGTAGCTTTTGGCTTTGAACTCCCTCTAGTGAAAGTCTATCGGACTTACTGGCTAACCAATGGACGCGATGCTTTGAACTGTTCAGCTGTTTGTGTAAGCCAAGATAATAGACTACACATAGTGTATCCACAGACACAATTTGGTTCTTACGATTGTGTTCATTTTGGCCTGAACAACGTCTGGTAATTCATGAGTGCTCTATAGAATTTAGCCTTCTCAATTCTCACAGAACCGGCCCAGTTCACACTCATATAGGTGACTTTTTATTAAGAGTATCCTACTATATCCCACTTGGATGTCCTAACTATAAAAATCATTAAAAGCAAAGCTTATCCTACTAACGCTGCAGGTATCACTATTCTTATCATAGAAATGGGTAGGAGTAAACCTCCTTAGTGATACGTGAAGTCATCCATAATTCGGTTGTTCCTTTGAATCTAGATCTTGGGATCTCCAGTCAACTAGGTTGGGTTGCCATTATGGCGACTTTTAAGTAATAGCCTTTAATCAGATTCCCCTCGATAAATAGTACATTTGCTCTCTGGCTAGCCCTTTAGTCAATGGATCCGCAATATTCTCCTTTAACTTTACATATTCTATGGAAATTATTCCATGTGAGAGCAAATGCCTAACGGTATTATGTCTTCGACGAATGTGTCGAGACTTACCGTTATACATATGATTTTGTACACACCCTATCGTTGCTTCACTATCACAGCGAATGCATATAGCTAGCACAGGTTTAGGCCACATTGGAATGTCTTCTAAGAAATTACGAAGCCATTCTGCTTTTTCTCCTGTTTTATTTAATGCGATAAACTTAGATTTCATTGTCGACCTTACTATGCATGTCTGCTTGGAAGATTTCCAGGAGACTGCAGCACCTCCCAGGGTAAAGACGTATCCACTAGTGGATTTTGAATATTTAGTATTTGATATCCAATTTGCATCGCTATAACCCTCGAGTACTACTGGATATTTGGTATAATGCATTGTTTTTGACACTATACACATTGTACTGTGTATTATCCAACCCATTAAGGATATAATTCCGACACAAAAAATCACCATGTTTCCATGCATCGACTGCGGTAACCACTTGTCGGTCAGTTTCTCCTTCATTCAGTGCCGGTGCATTTTCATGAGTGAAGCGAGCCAAATTCAATGTCGTAAGATAAAACATCATTTTTTGTTGCCATCTTTTAAAATAATTTCCATTGAATTTTTCTGGCTTCTCCCCATGATTTACCGGTACTACCAGAGTCATTACTGGCAAAACAGATGTGGGGGTTTGAGTAATAACAGTCTCAGTACTGTTAGTTGTCATATTTCTGACGAAATAAAAATGTACCAATCACAAATTTATACAAAGAAGAATTTACACACAAAATAAACAGAATAATATTTTGTAACAAAATTTCAATGATAAACAGTGTATGACTACTATGTTATCAAAGAAATTATTCAACAGTATATTATTACTATTTAAGAAATTAAACAATATATGACTACTATTTAATTTACCGAAACAAAATATTCGTTTGTCTAACACAAATAAATATAAATAAAAAATCTACTTTAAGATTGTTATACCCACAGTGGTGTGTGTGTAAATTAATTATGTAAATAATATAAACAACAAAATAAATTAATTCATAAAATAATTATTTAAATTAAATTCCGAATTAAATGTTTACAGAAAATTAAAATCGAGGCTTGTCTTGGACACGATCTCCTTAAAGTAGATTTCGACCTCGCTCCGGTGTCTTGAGTTTTAATAGTGTCTACTTCCCAGAATGCAACAACTAACACTTGATTTTGCAGCACTACAAATTCAAGTTTGGCAAACCAAAACTCTATTGTATCTCTCTCTTTTTTTTCCTTCCTAAAAATAAATGCAGAAACAGATGCAAGAGCACGGGAAGAGCAAACGAAGAAGAACGGAATTCTGAGGGAAAAATTGAATGAATTGAATTGCTGAAGCAGGCTTTATATAGGCAGAATGGTAGCTGTTCGAACAGGTGCCAATAGATAAGCAACTGTTCGGACAGATTCAAACTAGAAAAAACCTGTTTGAACTGTTTGGACAAATACAAATTTGTCCGAGAAAGAATTCAATAGATCTGAACCTGTTCGGGTAGATCTGAACCTGTTAGGGACCTGTTTGGGTTAAGAAAAAATTCTGGACCAATTTATTTTGAATTTTGAAACCAAAATAAAAAATAAAAAAATAAATTACAAAAGTTTTTGGCCCAAATGGTAAGTATTGGGCCGGACAAGCCCAACCCAACCTCACACACGTGTGCAGCCGGACGAACGGTGGCGGTGCGCGCGTGTGGTTATTGTTTTGGGTCCAATGGGTCTAGCCCACTTTACCCATAACCTCACCCTTCCACAAGCTTTGGTACCCCTTGGGGCCCATCCCAAGTATCCTAAGCTAAAGTATATAAACCCATTAAAAACCTTAAGTTCTTCCAATGTGGGACAAGCACATTTCACAAATGTGTAGGATTTTTGGTATTTCCACGAACCCGAAAATGCGCATTGAATTCTCATTCATCCGGAAAATGGTTTTGAGCAACCAAATACACGATTTTATTCACTACATGGCATTAAACATGAACCCAATGAAAAACGTTAAAAATAGCACTTGGGTTCTATCTTAATTAATGCTCAAAATTAGCAAAAATAATTTTTTTTTAAAACTTCCAAAGCCATTTTCTAACAATATTTTGTCCAAACCAAACACATTTATAGTTTATGTTTTTCTAAAAATAAACAAAAACTAATTTATAAAATTTTTGTAAACATAAATTAAAAAAAATATATATAAACGTTACCCTTACTATTCACATGTCACTATAAAATTTAAAAAAGTAATAATAAAAGAAATTTCTGCCTACAAAAGAACTCTGCTCCCTTCTAAAAAACAAAAACTCTGCTCTCCCTCCCTAGAAACTATCGATCAACAGCCAAAGGGGATTCGGATTCTCTCGCAATCTGGGTTCCAATCCGGCTTTCAGAACTCAGATTATTCAAATCAATTGCAAATCAGAGTTCTCACAAGTGGATTCGGATTCTCTCATGATCTGGTTTCACAGAATCTGATTCGATATCAGGTTTGATGTTAATTTATTCAAAATTTTGTTGCTGTTCTTGTTGAATTTTTATCTATAATTTTGTTGTTGGTGTTCTTGTTGCTGATGCTATGATCAATATGGATTTATTTTATTTTATTTTTTGTTTTATTAATTTTGTTGATATTGTTTACAAATCAATCCATTTGGGTTTTGCTGGGAGAGTTCATTGCAGTTGGGATGATGATGGCACAAGCTTTGGCATTGCTATAATTTGATAGCTCCTACAGTATGCCACTGGAGACCCCCTTTCTGCCCAAACTGTCAAATTTTGACAATAGCAGCCGTTATAAATATTTTCATAACAATAATAAATTTTACAAATATAAATTATAAAAAAAATCAGAATTTTGAGTTTTATAATAAAATAAATTCTAAAATTTTAATTTTATCAGTTTAAATCATAATATTTTAATTAATTTTCAATATAAATTATTTATCAAATTTTTAAATCAAAACTAATGAAAAAAATAATATTTTAATTATTAAATTCAATATAAATATACGTAAAATGATTAAAATATAATTTTTTTAATGATTAAATTACTCATTTTTAATAAGTAATAGTTTACATTAAAAGCAGATCAAAAGAGGATAGTTTAAATTGTTAAAATTAAAATTTTAAACTTTATTTTGTTATAAGATTTTAAAATTTAAATTTATTGATTTATTAATTTTTTTATGTAAATTTTCCTGTCATAAATTTGTAATTAATTTTTGAAAACATCAATCACACGTAATCTCTCCTGAATTTTATACCTTTTTAAATTGGGAAGTCTGAGGTCACCCCAAAAGAGCATCGGGGTGTTTGGTGTAGGTATTTTTGGCTAAGTTATAGATTCTAATTTTGAAAAGTTATTTTGAATTGTTTGGTTAAATTTATTTTAAATAATTTTTTATTTTAATAATTTATTTTTATTCAAAAAAATTGATTTTGAGAAGTTATTCACCCTTTACTTTTGATTATTAATTTTTGTTGTGGGCATATTAATTTATGATTATAGGCTTAATTTATTTATTTATTTTATTTTATTTATTTTATTTTTTGTAAAAATAAAAAAAGGCCTAAATGGATTGTGAATTATTTATTATTTTTTTAATGAGAAATGTGGACTAGTACTGAATAACAAAAAAAAAAAAAAAAAAAAATTCAATTTACTACTAATAAAAATTAATTCAATTTACAATTAACAGAGTAAAAATAATATTTGTACATCAAAAAACTATTTTACAGTTTATTTATCAAATACTAGTTA
Organism: Camellia japonica; assembly: GCA_030407325.1. Classification (NCBI taxonomy): domain Eukaryota; kingdom Viridiplantae; phylum Streptophyta; class Magnoliopsida; order Ericales; family Theaceae; genus Camellia; species Camellia japonica. Next base: position 636,564 of record JAPPVO010000017.1, on the reverse strand, counting down.
GCAACTTAAATATATAATCCAGTAACTGCACCAAATAAAATAATAACTTGTGATTAAAATTATAATTTATAAATAAGTAACTTTTTTTTATTATTTTTATAAATTAGTAACTTTGTTGCGTATAATTTATTGTAATATGTTTTGAACAGTTGCATCAAAACAGTCACATTGTGGCTGTTTACAAGTTTTGAGAGAGAGAGAGAGATGGCGACGATGACGAAGAAGAGTATTACGAAGATTTTCTTACACGAGCATACATTGGAGTTGAATGATAAGATGGAGGAGTATAAACTTAAGTGCTGTGTGTGCAATCAAGGAATCTCGGATTGGCACCACTATCGTTGCAGTGAAGGCTGCCATACAACACGCATCCACGAGTATCCCTGCTCTGAAATTCCACTCCAAATAGATCACCACCCCCTTCACCCTCACCACTCCTCCGTTTTTGCTTCTTCCAGTGGATTCCATTCAAACCTATGCGATTTTTGTGGGGAAACTTGTAAAGGAGCCTTCATGTACAAGTGTATCGACTGTCCTTTTGTGCTCGATGTCAAATGCGCCCTGCTCACCGCCAGTGCCACCAAGAAAATTCGGTTTCAGAAGCAGCAGCAGCAACCCAATCACTCTCATCCCTTGATATTGTGCGATATGGTTAAGAGTTTTGATTATACATGTTGCTGCTGCGGCTTAACTATTGATGGAGATTGTGTCTATGTATGCCTCCAGTGCAAGGGTTTGTTCCACAATTCATGCGCCGAGTTGCCCTTGGAAATCAAGCACCCATTTCACTCCTCGCATCCTCTCGTCCTCTCTCAGCCACTAAAGAATCACTTTTATAACTGCGGCGTCTGTCACCAGGAGCTGCACCGTTTAAACTACCTCTGCTCTAAGTGTAGGTTTGTGTTAGACGTTAATTGTGCTCGTCTGAAACCAGAACAAGGTCAGATTCAACAACTCAGGCACCCTCATCCCTTGATTTTCTGCAACAATAAAGAAAACTTTCCTTGTACCTGCTATGCGTGCGACCTCCCCTTGGTGGATTCCATATATTTTTGTCCAGAATGCTCTGCCCTACTCCACAAATTGTGTGCTGATCTGCCTCGGGAAATTGAGCACCTCCTTCACCCTCACCATACTCTCACCCTCAACTATCGTTGGAGAACCGGACATACAGTTGACCCGTATTGTAATGCATGGAGTACCGACCAGTATTGTAATGCATGGAGTACCGACCCATATTGTAATGCATGTTTAGGCACTTGTCATGGTTTTTTCTATAAATGTTGCTGTTGCGAATGGTACATGGACGTTAGATGTGCCTGTTTGCCAAAGTCCACTATTTTGAGGTGGTCTAAAATTCACCCCCACCCTCTTGCTTTGATCTTCCGCACTGAAAATGTTTGTTGGAGTTGCAATATCTGCGACAAGTTCATCAATAACCCTTTCTTCCGTTGTTTGTCATGTAAATTCAAGCTACATGTCCATTGTATTTCACAATTACCGCTACCCTCAAATACCATAATCATGTCCATTCCCTTACCTTTACCAATTGTCCAATCAAAGATTATCCCGATGAAGATGACAATGCAGAGTTTTACTGTGATGCTTGTGAAAAAAGAAGGGATCTAGCGCAACCAACTTACTATTGTAAGGTTGGATGCCAGTTCGTTGCTCATCCTCATTGCGTGGTATCTGAGGTAATGTCTAAATTCAGTCTTTACATATCAAATTAAAATTGATCAAAACAACCCATAAAGAGAAAGAATCAATGTCCCATTTACACAATTGGGTTGACCAAACGGATTGGTCCTTTGAGATAGGATCTCATGAACAGATTGGCCCTTAATAAGATCTCATGGTTTTCTTTTGTTTTAAGACATAGACTTTTAGCTATTGAAATTCAAGCCAGATATCACAAGATGAATTGTAAAAATCAACATAGAACAAAATAAAAAGTAGGACTATATTATCAATGTAAGTGATCATCATATCGGAAGCCATTCTGAACGAGAGAAGCTTCCATCCAACATTTGGGAGGGAATGGGGGATACAATCTTCCATTTCATAGAGTTAGTAACTCCCAAATTTGCCACAGTATGAGCCGTCTTATTTCTAGAGTGGCTCCCAAACAATGCAACTTTACAGAAGTTGTAGCTCTCAATTCTAGGTTACATAATTAGATAAAGTGAGTTGTTGCAAGTGTGAACAGTGTTACCAGAAAACAATACCCCACTAGCAATTTTCATTTGTATTGCTACGAAATATGGTAGAGTTTCGTTTCAAAATGACAAATTTATTAGCGATCCCATTATTTTTGGGTTAATTACACTTGACAGCCGTGCAGTTTTGTCAGCCTTAATGGTGGTTGATGAACGGAAGTGTAATCTCGCAACTTGACTTAAAGTGTAGAGCATTGGCTTAAGGTCTCAGGTTTGAAATCTCTTAGGTGCAAATAACTTCTTGAGACCAGTCCATATAGGGCATAGCCTCGGCTTTAATTGGGACCCCCGCAAGTGGACAGTGGGATTGGTCTCCTGTATTAGTCGATCTAATGAGCCAAATACCGAGTTATAAAAAAAAAAAAAAGTGTAAAGTGTTGATTGTCATAATTAAAAGTGAAGGGTCAAAGTGAGATTAAACTGAAAGTGCAGGACTCCTAAGTGTAATTAACCCATTAATTTTTTTCATTAAAAGTTAAAATAATAAACTAAAATCTAGATAGAGTGAAGGTTTGGATTGAAAAAATGTGAAACCAATGGTCATAATACTCATAGAATTTTTATTATTGAACGATTAATTTGAAGAAAAGTACACCATAATATATTGGATGTCCAATTAAGAAGTTTACCCATATCATACCACATTTTAGAGCATGTGGCGTACCATGTTCCCATTCCTCGTACTAGAACAATCTATGTTGTAAGCAACATAGAGTGTGAAGTAGTATACTGATTGGACAATTTCACTGGACGAAATGTGTTATGTGACTAGGTTTGATTGCTCCAACGCAGAAGATTGAAGATGTTTAGAGAAAATGTGAAGCATGCTTTTGAAATGAAAAGTGCAGCTTTGTTGTTCAAAAGGTGTCGAGAACCATAGCTTATGGAAGAAGGTTATTTGCAACAAGTTGGGGTTGAGTGTTAATAATAGTTGGCTTGTGGAAATTGAAATTTTAAATAAAATTTCTAAGGTATGGAAAGGAATTGCAATGAATGGTGTACTTAAGTTAGAAAGTATTTTCAAAGGCGATCAGTAATCAAGGTAGGAAATGTCCAAAATATTACTTTGTGGAATAATCTATGGATTGGAGATAGAACTTTACAGGTTGAGTTTGAGAGGCTGTATTTCTTATCAACTTTGAAGGATGATTTTGTATCTGACTTCTTTGTTAACAACCAGTGTTGTTTGCAAGAGAGAAGAGACAGCAGCAGGACAATTTGCTTCTTAAACTTCATGAATATGTTCTTAGCATGGACAATTTGCTCCAATTTCATGTAAAATTGCATGAACATATTGCATTAGTCCATGACAATTTAAAGTGTTTGGAGTCACGATGCAGTCAAAAAGTAACTCCTTATATGTAGTTTATATGGGATTTATGAATGTTCAAAGTATTAAAAACTCCACTTCCTGCCTTTTTCATTTAGTGAATACGAGAACATTTAGGAAAAAGTATTATGGACAACGTAGAAAAGTAGTTCAATTTTAATATTTAATTCTATTTTTCATTGTTTGCTTCTTTCCATTCAGTTGTTCTAACTTTTCTTGTCTTGATAATTAGATCATACAAACTTTAGAAGAAGATTGGTTGAAGCATGAAAATGTTGAGGTAAAAATTGATTCTATATATATCTACAAATATCTTACCTCTACTTAAGCCTTCTGGTGAAAACGCCTATGTTTTTCACGCTCTTCTTTTTTTCTTTTCTTTTTTATTTTTAAATTATGTTCCCATGTTTCTTTTCTTTGAACTTGTGCTTCTACTATTGCTCAACTCATACAAAAATTCAATTGCTTGATTTTTTTGTTTTTTGTTATTTTCAGGAGTCACCTGTACTGACATTGAAAGAATTTTTAGATTCATTTACAGAAGATGAGAACAACGAAGTACAAGACCTTTTCAAAGAATATAGATGGGATGGAGAAAGTGGCATCCTTCCAAGAATCTTGGGTTTTGGGGATAGCTACGCACATTTAGACAAGGTTTCTACGTGGATTCTGAAAAAGTATGTTTCTAGAGTTGAAGTCGCAATGCCTTGGGAAAAATGGGATACAACATCAAAGGTTAGTAAGGATGGACACTTCATGATTTTGGAGAACCAGATCTCCATCCTAAAAGCCTTGTTTTCCAAGTACAAGGATTTCAGTATTGGATCGAGACTTAGTACAAAGGCAACGATGTTATTCGTAATGACAGTATGTGAAGCTATACATAGCATGTGCAACACTAAGGTCATGGACATAACTACAAGTCTACTTTTGACTTGGTTTAACTCCTTTGCTTTGCTCAATATGCAGGCTTCGAAATTCTTTTTGTAACTGATCATTTGATAAAACTGGTGCGTGCTCATTTTGGTTTCCAAGTTGGTCATGATGTTCTTGTAGACCTTAGCCTTGCCGAATGCAATGTCCAGATCACAAAGCAACACACAGGCATAGATTCTAAAGATATTGCCATTATTGAAGAAGATGAAGAAAGCGTAGATTCTGAAGAACTCGCCATTATTGAAGAAGACAAAGAAATCATAGATTCTGAAGAACTCATCATTATTGAAGAAGATGAAGAAATTTTAGATTCTAAAGAGCTCACCATTATTGAAGATGAAGAAACTCATCATCTCTGGGAGAAGGTAGATTCTATGCAACTAACCATTATCAAACTGGATGAAGCTATTAAAGAGCTTGAAAAGAAGAAAAAAGCACTTTTGAAGAAACGCGAGGGTTGGTGCATAAGAAAGGAGTGCTTGATTGATGCTTTAGAACTCGAGGGACAGATGGCAGGCACAAGCTTGTTGTGATGTTCAACAAAGGGTCTACTAGTACTACCATTATTGCAGCAGTTTTGTGGTCCGTGGCTTTTGTGTTGATTTTGACTATGTCATTTGATAGGAATTATTGATGTATTTCGACATAATGCCAGTTGTGAGAGGTGAGTGCCTGTTTTCCCATAATAACCTTTGAGTGCCTATTTATAAAAGTTGCGGTCTATTCACAATTGATACAACATATTCAGCTGCAAAAAATAAATAAAATAAAAGCAGCTGATGATTTTAAAAATTCACAATCATATTAATTAATTAATAAGAAATCATTTTTACTTTAAGGTGCCTAATTACTGGAATCTAAAAGTAAAGTTTTCAAAGTCAATTTTTAAATTTTTTTCCCTGCAGCTGAACTTTTCAACCTGAGGCAATAACATGATTGAAGATTATATATGCACAACCAATTTCTGAGTCAAAAATTAATTTTCAACTAGGTCATGATCTGTGAAAAACTCCTATAAATCATCAACTACTTTGATTTCTATTTAATTCTCCAACTGCCACTGGAAAATAAAGAACATGCACATCTTGGTTACAGTTTAATTGAATTGGTCCATTTTGAGAATAGGTTATGTATCAGAAAAAAAAAAACTGTCTAAATTTTATATATTTACGATATAGATTTAAATTTGATATAATGTGGACTATATTCGAGCCAATTCCTCTCCAGTTCAATACCCAACTGAAAAGAATCCATTCCCTTTAAAATTCTACACATTTTTCTGAATATTTTTATTTTTTTGGGATAGGTGTATACATGTATATACACATCAAACAGGAGGGAGATAGATAGAACGAAATACAAGCATTTCAGCCATCATCACACTCCATTGCTCAGGCTGTGAAACTTCATGCACTTCAGATTCCATCTATGTCTTCTGACAATGCAACTTCTTCCTCCATGACCACTGCAGCAATGACAATCGCTTCATAAAACACCCATCTCACCCTTCCCACCCTCTCATCCACCTCCCATCTCCTGTCTACTGCAGCAGAACCTTCCTCTGCAACGCTTGTGGCGCCACAGGCAAGTCCTTCTCCTACTCTTGCACAATGTGTGAGGTTGATCTCCATGTCCACTGTGCTTTCTTGCCTCCAAAGGTGAACCACAAGTCACACCCACACGAACTAAGCCTCGTTCACACCATTCCAGAGAAAGAGGCATTGCGTGATTATGACTGCAAGATATGTAACAATATATTGCAGAGCAAGCAATGGAGTTATTGTTGTGTTAAAGTGTGATGATTTTAGTGTGCATACATTTTGTGCTACGAATGAGGTGAAGCCGGGATTGTATCTGGATGATGACAATGATGGTGGCTTGGATTCTAGGACCATAGAGGCAACGCAGTCAGGGCCTTTTCAGAGTGGTTGTGAGGATCAATTGGAGATTCAATTGTCATAAGAGGCGGCTGTGGAATTGTTTAAGATTAAGCTTCAGATGCAGATGGCTGAGCAACTTGCAGAGATGTTGGCATCACCAAATCACTGTTCCCCTGTTTAAGGATGCAATATCAATGGCAAAAAAGTCTTGAATCCAATGATTTGCATTGTAATTGAAGTTAAGAATGGGTAATTAAGTTAGTAAAATACGTCAAGCTCGTGTTCGCTGATTTTCATGTGATTCAATTGGTATTTGATTGATAATATTATTACGTCAATGATGTTTATCTTGTATGGTTGTAACTATATAATATTATTGAACTTATTATATATAGTTAAATATGATTTGATAATGAAATGCTAAAGCAATTCAAAATTATTGAAGAGTATGTTTTTCTAATCCACAGGTTTGACAATAGTTAGGGTTTGAATTAAGGATTTGATTGGATTCGAGATTCATCAAGAACCGCCATAGCTCTCCTTTGGCCTTGGTCGCTGTTCCTCTCGTCAGCCATTGTCAATAGCTTTGATCCATAGCTTTGTGCCTTTATTAAATACATTTGTTATATGTATATATATATATATATATATTTGTGTTTCAATGTGTGTACCCATAAACTTTTCAACAGTAAATGAGAAAGCCCTTTAGCAATACCCAAATCACCGAATGATTGATTGGAGATCCAATTATTCTATATATTTTTTTCACATATTTTTTAATTTCTATTTTATATTTATTTTTGTTTTATGTTACATATTAAGTTTTTTTAATTCAACTGAGAAACTTGTTTCCTTTTTCTTATTTAAACATGTATGCCGTAAAACAAAGCTACTTTGTACTATACCTGATTTGATATTGTTTGAGATGTGTTATATAAGTGTATTTTTTGATTTTTTGGTTAAAAAAGTAGAAAAAAAAATATATGTTTAGGATAATTTTTTGACTTTTTACGAAAAGATGTGTAATAAAATATTATAATAAAATCAAAATGACAATTTTATCCTTTTTAACTTTTTGACTTTTGAGTAATTGAATTCAAAGTGTAAAATAATAATTTTGTCCTCTAGGCTTCCCCCACAAGCTTCTCCCAAATATTATGGACTTCTTGACTTTTTAAATAATTTTTTGACTTTTTCACTTTTGTAAGTTATCCCAAACCAAGCTGGATTTCTATATTTACATATTTCATAGATTACTTGATTACCACTCTAGATTAGTTAGCTTGGTTAACACTCTATATACAAGTCCGTGGGTATACTCGGCAAAGTCCACGCATCCCATATAGTTCTGTGAGAGATCACAACTCCACTTTATAAGTGGACTGACTCCCTTAGATTAGTATGAGGCCTTTTAAAGCTGTGAGGGGTTAGCTAGCTGAAATGGGCTAACTCCAAAGCAAACAATATCGTGCTAGTCGGGGTAAGTTAACTGCTTCATTTGGCGCCGTCTGTAGGAACTCCCTGCTAAGACAGCCAATCCACTGGGACTTATGTGAGTGTACTCGACAAAGTCCACGCATCCTATATCTATATCTTTCTGTGAGATATTACAGTTGCACTATATAAGTGGGTTAGTTAATTGAAATAGCCTAACTCCAAAACGAATAATATCATACTAATTAGGAAGGGTTAGGCCATTTTAATTAACTAATCCCTGACGGCGAAATAAAATTCGGTGAAATAAAAATCATCTCAATTAGGTTGGTGGCACCAAAAACTAGAAGGGAACGTAAATAGAGGGAAAGGTTAAGGTTATAGAAAGACAGATCCTATTTGCTTTGTTTGTGCTTTGATGAATTGGACTTGGACCACTTCATATGGAATACAGCTCAGTGATAATCCAAGGTTTAAAGAAATTTAAAAAATAATAAGACAAGACTCTGCTCTCAAGTCACATTCATGTCTATCTAAACATTATTCAGCATTGACATTGGAAGTCGTGAATGAACTGTAATTATGTATTAGATCTCTAATAGAAAAAATGGTTAAGAGTAGTTAAAATATAATTTTAAAAGAGCTCTAAATGGATAGAGCTTACTTGTGATGTGATATGTTTGTTCTTTATTTATTTTTTTCTTATAATATATGTAAAACTCTTTTTAGACTTTAAATATTAGAGCTCTCTATCATTAGATCGTTGTTTAAGTGTGCAACCCCCTTAAAGTTGCACACTATATGCAACCTAATTTTTAGCCGTTAGATTACAATAATTAATCAAGACCATTGAATTGTTTAATCGTGAAAAGGTTGAAACCGGGGCAACCGGTTAATACTTGTATTTGCATGATTGCATCCCACTCACTCTCTCTATTTCGTATCTATCTCTCTCTGTTCTCCTCTCTGTGTAGGTTGAGTCAGTGTAACCCTTGATTTCCATTAACAGCGAGAAGCCCCTGCTGGGTTCCATTGACGAAGCTCTGTAGGGAACAGTGTAACGGGCGATTTCCAGCAACAACGAAACTGCAAGGATGCGTTGGTTCCATTGCTGAAGTGAAGGCGTTCTCTCCAACTAGATATGAGGTATGGAGTTGTCTCCCTTTCTTTGTCTCTCTCTCTTTCTCTAGCCTCTTCACTTCAGCTATTTTCCCTCAACTAAACCCCCATCCTAACTTCAACTGCTCTACGCTTCACTCAAACGGAAACCCTTCCATTGGCAACTAACCTTTCTCTTTCTCAAGTGAGTGTTTGTGTTTGCACAAACAATTAAATCGTCTGAAAATGTCATGTTTGTGTTTGTGTTAACATTTTTTGGTGACCAAGTAATTGTTTGTACTAATGTCATGTACAGTATGGCCCCAACGGAAGTTAAAAGGGAAGGTGATGATTATGACATTCCAAATAAAGCAGATGGCATTCGTTTGATCAATGAAAGTCGGGCGGAACCTTATCATGGTTGCGAAGCTGGTCTGAGCAATGAAGAAGCAACCAACATGAACGTTGAAGATGGTGGAGCCGATGTGAAACAAGAAATGGTTGATGATGCTCATCGTAATGACCTGGTTGGTGATGTTGAACGTGCTATTCTGGAACATAAATTTGATTCGGTCGAAGATGGAGAAGTTCTACAATGTGTATGCTAAAGCCAAGGGATTTAGGATACAAAAATCCAGATTTAACACAAATAAAAAGGGAAAGGTTGTTAGTAAGCTGTGGTTGTGTTCAAGGGAAGGTCAGAGATTACCAAAATACTTGGATTGTGTTGCTAAGAAGAGTAGAGCTCCCAAGGCACTAACAAGAGTAGGTTGCAAAGCCCAATTTCGCATGCGGTACGATGCAGATGCTGGTGAAAGGGGAAAGTATGTTGTGACTCACTTCGTTGCAGACCACAACCATGAATTGGCGGAACAACATGTGTGATGTATCTGAGGTCACATCGTGGTTTAAACAGCGCTGACAAAGCTCAAGCAATGGCTCTGTAGACACTCCTTTTTGACCGTCATCAAGACTTGGACATTACCGTTTGAACACTCGGTGATCATCCATGTTTGTGTTCGTCTTGAGTTCCCGGAGATCTTGGCTACGCGCCTTGCCTCAAGATCTCTCGATCGACTGTTTGGTGTCTGGTTTTGCACAAACACTTGTGTTTTGCCTTTGAGGGGTAGGGAATGGCTTGTTGGCCATCCCCACAAATCACCGGCCATGGCTTGAGGCCACTGGCTAAATGTTTGGCTGACCGGCACTATTTGTAGTCGACCAGCCATCTATTTTGGTCAAATTGCATTTTTGGCCAGCCGACCACTGTGCATTTGCTTTTGCAGATATTTTTTAGGCCAGCTGTGGTAGCTGGCATACACCTTTGCTCCCCTCTATACACGTGTATAGAGGGATTTCCTCTTGACTAGCTTACTTGAGAAGCTTTGCAAGAGAGAGCTCTATAAGAGGGAGCCTCTTCTCCCTCCATTAGGGTTACAAAAATTTTCAGAGGGCTCTGATATTAGGGTTGGATTTTGTATCTATTCCATCTCTATATCTCTCTCTCTTTTTGCCTTGTGTGTGTGTTTAGTCTTACTATTGCACATAAACACCTAGTCCTACACCTTCTCTTGGTTGCTGAGGGACTAGAAGGCTATTCTTGGCGTTTTTGGGTGGTTTTGAGCTTGAAGAAGTTGCTGGAGCATCATTCTTGAAGAGGGTCATCAAGGGTAAGGTTCTTGTCCCCTTTTTACCCCATTTTTGCATAGTCTTTTAGCCTATCTTGCAACTATTTTTAGACTTTGTATATAACATATAAAAGTCTTGTTTTTGAGTGCTTTAAATAGTTGTTTAAGAGTGTTTTGTTGTTTGGGGTTGTTTCACCCCTCTTAGGGCTTGTTTGGCCCCATTTTGTGCTATTTTGGTGAGCTTCGGGACCACCTTGTTTGGGCCTCCTCACCACTGAAATCTTGAGGGATTTCAGTGGTGAGGATGGTGCCTTAAGGTCCTAAGAAGGAGAGGGCCACCCCCTCTCCTTGTTGTCTTCAATAATGGCCATTTAAGCCTCATTAGTGAGCACCTTGTTTAAGTGTATGATGGCCATGCCTTAGCTATTTTTTTGTGCTTATTATGTCATAATATAGTTCTGTTTTTACTTGGTTTAGACACACCTTGCATGCCTTGCATACTTGTCTTCTAATGCCATGTTTTAGCCTTAACATGCTTTGTGCTTTGAGCCTTGTTCTAGCATGTTTTTGGCTTAGCTTTGTGAAGCTTATATGCATGTTTTGATGTGTTTGAGGTCTGTTTTGAGTCATTTGAGTTATCCATGCTTTGCTTTGTATAGCTACCATGTAACCTCTCTTGTATGCTTTAAGCATTGACCCCTCTAGCATGCCATCCTTGCATCATTTCAGTGGTTTGGAACCACTTGTCATGTCATTTCAGTCCTCATGATATGCTTGTATGCTTGCATTTGATACCCCTTTCATGCTTTGAAAGGTTGGTCTTTATTGTTTCATGTTTTTGCCATTGTGTATGCCTCTAGGATTAGAGCATTTAGATGTCATCTAAGTGGTTTTTGGGGCTTACTTTTGCATGATTTGGGATTGTTTCGGTTCACTTTGGTCATTTGCTTCATATGTCACATGATCATAGTTTAAGTCCTTGGGTTCGGTTGCATGCCTTGTTTGCATTGGTAGGTTGATTTGGCATCACTTTCTACATGATTTTTAGAGCTTACAATGCATGCCTTTAGTCCAATGTTTGGTCTCTTTTAAGTGTGCTTAAAAGTTGCTTCTATATGCCTAAGTGTTGGACTATGTGTACATACATGTTTGTATGTCATTTTGCCTTCATTTCTGCAACAGTTAGCCACTGTTTTGGACTTACTTACACTTTGCATGCTTTGATTGCATTATGTCTTGCATGTCTACTAGCTTGCATACTTGTTGATTGCTTGCTTGTTTGCATTGCCATGTTGCATACTAGCTCACATGTCTAGGTTGCATTGCATGCTTAGCCTCTTGAATTGAGTATGATAGAGGTTGAGCTCCTTGTTTGTTTATGTGCATTTCATTTGAAATCAAAGTGCATAACTTGGTTCCTTGGGCCATCACGCATGGAAATGCGCGATTGGTGGTCCGAGAACCGAGAACCGAGAACCATGTCCCTTTGAGTCATAGACATGATAAGGGATGTGTTGGTGCACACATTTGCTTGGAATGCATTGCTATGCCTTGTTTTGCCCTCTGCTGCTGTCAAAACAGGATTCTGCAGGAAGGTTTGGCCAGCCGTCCATCTTTAGTGCCGACCGACCAACAATTGGTGGCCGGTGATCATTTCCAGTGGCCGGTGATCATTTCCTTTCGCCGGTGACCATTTTCCTTGGCCGGTGGTATCCCACAGGGTTCATAGAGTGCACCTTGGGAATTTTGCAATGATTAGAGGAGCAGAGCATGGAAAACAGAGGCAACTTGTGCATGGCAGTGGACTTCCGAGCGGAGCCGAGCACGAATTGCATTGGGCCCTCTTCTCGAGGCTGTTTACTATTTTATTAGATTAGTTAATTTGCTTAACTAGTTTAATTGGTCTGTAATATTTAATTAGCTTGTAGGCTGGTTAAAACTGTATTATTCTTTCGGTCCCTCCGAGCGAGGGCAGATTTGTAATAAGTGTGGGTGCATGTGTGCATGCCTTCCAACCCCCACTTTTTTCTCCCTTTTACTTACCTGCTTTTGATGGTTAGTATTAGGACATGTTTAATTTAGCATCCTTATGCCATGCATGCGTGCATCATTCATCAGTATTGCATGCACCGGGCTCGCGCATCATGCTAACAGCATAGTATTCCAAATCTAATTGAATACGTGCTACTTGTTGCATCTCACATGCCATCCTAGGACTAGCTGAGCCTATTCTAGTGACATTCTGTATGCGTTGCATTAGCCACTTAACATGGACTTGGATCATGCATGATTGCTAACATGTTTATTGTTTTGGCTTGGAGTACACTGTAAGTGTTTTATGTTTTAGCATCTCGCATAAGTGTGAATGTTAACATGACAGCATGCTTACCATGTGGCTAGATGCTTATGTGATATAAACTGCTTGAACGCCTATGGGTGAAGGTTGGATTGTTTGAATTGGAACAACTCATTGGAATCCGTATTTTAGCCTACTTGCGAGTAGCAAATTTTAAACCATTTCCTAAACGAAACGGATATGCAATGCTTTGTTCCAAATTAGGCGATCTAGTCTATACTTGTTTTGCTGTGCGCATCACATAGTAATTCTAGGCTAATAACCGGAATAAGAACGCATAACGTTTTCAAAACAAGATATCATGGTTAGTAGAGGCCGATCTTTGATCAGGTGAGCGGGGGTGCTCATAGTTGACCTTCCCCAATCGTACCCAAGTTCTCGAGCCCAGGCAACTTTGGTGATGACGGACCCGTGCCCTTTGGCATACGAGTTAGGGTTTCCTAAATTCCCCTATTAAAAAATATTTAGGTGGCGACTCTGTATCTGGCAAAGCAGTCCATGTTTGGCATTTCTTTTCTAAAAATCTGTTTTCTCAAAACGATTTGCCGGATTTGGACCATTTGGTTCAGATTAAGAACCGTGACAATTTGAGTCCGAACTGTAGCACGGAGGCCCTCACGCGGGGCGCGTCTACAGTTTCTGGCGACTCTGCTGGGGAGTTTAAAGATCTTGACTTGAACTCGTGATATCTTGTTTTGATTTCATTTATGTGTTTCTTTGCACTGCATGTGCATTGGTGCGCCTAGGACACCGTGTTGGCCATCTGCTATTCCTGAGCAGTTTGCTGGAGGCTTGACTTTGTCAAAGCATGCCATAAGGCTGACCGGTTGCGGGCTCTGCCAGTATGGGAACACAAACCCCAGTTTTACCGGGGCACCCTTTCGACCATTCAACCTAGTGCATATTCGGAATCCATAGTGACCATTCCAAACTAGGACAGGTTGCTTACCCGATATAGGTTGTTTGAAACCGCTGCGTGCGTAGTGAAACCCTAGCTCTTGACAAAATAGGACAAGGAAACCCTACCCCAACGTAGGGGTGTTTTGGCTCTCTTTTACGTGTTATGTGTTTTTAGAGTGTATCTCTACAGGAACGTACATATCAGTCTGTGAGTTTGAGCATCAGGCTTGCGGGCATTAGTATCAGTGTTTCTGAGAAACAGTTATATCTGCGGGTGTCCGATTCAGTGTTTTTGGATAGTGATTTTAGGGAACAGTGATCAGTATTAGAGTACAGCTGTTCAGCTACGCTTGTGTTTGTTTCGTTTGGGCTGAAATGCTACATGTTTTCTCTTTCAATTCAGAGATTCGAGTATAGAATAGCCAGTGTTCTCTCTCGCTGAGGCAAGCAAATATCTGATCCGTTAGTTACCGTTCAAGATCAGCGGACTTATCATGACACAGAATTCAGAGGAAATCGTGGTTATGACAGCCGTATTAGATTAAGGAATCACTGTGCAAAGTGAGACCAGTGTTGAAGTACCGCATCCGCCCAGGTCGCCTACCGCGCGCTCAATCTGGGAACCCTAGTTGTATCAGGCTCGTGAGCCCACCACGTTCTAATTAATAGGGATGATTGGTGACCTCCAGAGGTCTGTGGTAGATCTCGCTTATGGAGTATCGGCTTCGCCGCCAGCTGCACCATATGTCGGGAATTTTGTACCGCAAGAGCCCCCGCTATTGGGACAGATTGTGATCGAGCTCAGCCAACCTGACGTTGTCTCGAGTTATAGCAATGACATGTCAACATCATCCCAACGCTCGATCAGGCTGAGGCCAGAGGTAAGAACAAAATGAAGACAGATGCCGATCCCATTGAACAACTGCTGTGGGCAGTCGAGGCTTTGAAAGCTGGGGAGATGAGTAAGCAACAGGTATTTGCAGTCGCGGCCAAGATTGTGGATGATGCTTCCCCACTCCAACTGAAGGCAGTTTAAGCCAGGCAGAAAACCGGGATAGGCCTCGTCATGCCAGAACAGTTTCTTCCCCTCCCAACTCTGCACCTGGGAAAGATCAGAAAGTCAAGGCAGTGCTTGCCGACCCTTTCGCTAGTGCGTCTAGCAAGAATTCTCAGATTTCAAAGTACCTGCCTCGAGGGCACAGAGTCTTCCACGCACTTTACATGCCTTTGTCCAGGGCACTCCAGATCCTTGCCGAAAGGGGGCACCTTAAACCCGTCGAGCCTAGGCCTCTCCCAAAGAATCTCCCTCCCACACATGATGCTGCTTTGTACTGTGCGTACTACCAGTAAACCGGTCACGCTACCAATAACTGTTTTCGCCTTCGTTATGAAGTGCAAGATTTGATCGACAATGAGGTTATCTTCCCACCCACCTCAGTGAAGTCTGTCACTGCTGGGTTGTTAGATTTTGAGGATACTGTGAGTATGTGATCGGGGAGTGAACCACCTGTGGGCGACCCTCGATGTATTTTGGATGTGGCATCTGGCACGCATTTTTGAGCATCTGCGAAGGCTAGTTTTGTAATTTTTGCCTTGGGTGTCGAGTCAGTCCTTTGTTTTGTTTTGAGTCTGTCTCATAGTCTTGAGTCAGTTTTTTTTTTTTTTTTTTTGCTTAAGGGTCTGTCTTGTTGTAGCGAGTCAGTCCCCTTGTATAGAATGTAAGGTGATTCCGGGGTTGCTGCCTCGAACACCGTTTTTGTTTTCTTTTGAGTCTGTCTCTGCTATGGAGTCAGTTGCAACCAGGAAATCTGAATGAAACAGCTGCGGCTATCATGTTTCCGTGCTTATTGCTACATTGAACTAGTTGTGCCAGAGGATTTGAATGAAATGGCGGAGCATCTCACTTACTCTTCTGTGCTCTCAACTCATTGTATTGACCTAAGTTTTTCAAAGCTATTTTTGAACACTGTGGTGATGAAAACGAAGAGGAAGGAATTCCTCGGCTTTTACAAAACTTTGATCAATTTGAGAGAAAGTGAGGCGTGCTAAGCCTTTAATGAATGAAATCATGCTTGTTAGCGTGAGTACTAAGAAGGACCCTGGCTTGATCCAGATTGGTTCCACACTATCTTCAGCGCGAGCGATTTGTCACTTTCGTAAAAACTTTCAAAAATAAAATGTTTTGCGCAGTCCTGCGAAGACCTGTGTGGAATCGCTCTTGAGATTATGCAGCTAGGATCGCTTTCAACCTTCAGATTCAATCCATTTGTTTTCAAACCTTGAACCCATTCAGAACATTCAACGATCAATCATCAAGAGAGGCCTGTGAGACCAGATTTAAAGCAGCCCTCGAACAAGAGGCACCAAAGTCAAATCAAGAAGATCAGATCTTGCCGGAAGAAGCTTGTGAAGATAGAACAGAAGCACCCCTTAAACTAGGGGCAAAATGTCCGATGTACTCGAAGAGCCGAAGATGAATCCTTTTGCAAATCAATAACAATAGCTATTCTCATGGGTTCAGATGACTTCAGGATCTCAAAAAACCATTTGGCATGGACAAAGCTACACTTTTACCCTTGAGAGGCTCGCTGGGCCGAAAACCTGGAAGGGCGACCCAGGCAAAAGTTAGAATAAGAGAAAAATACAAAAAGAAAAAAAAAATACAAAAAAAAGATGAAAAAGAAAAGAAAAGATGAAAAACAAAAAAGAAAAAAGAAGAAAATAATTGAAAAGAAAAGAAAAGCAGAAGCTCGCAAGGTCGAAAACCCGCAATGGGCACCTTGGCAAAAGTTAGAGCCTAAAAAAAAAAGTGAAGGTTAAAATACCCGAATGTACCTTAACTGGAACTACGTAAGGCTTGATTCCCATGTTTGGGATACGTAGGCAACTTCATTCCGAAGTCCAGCCACCAACGCCCTCAAAGTGACTGTGTCCATATATTGGTTCTGACCATCTTCGTCTTCTCCGTGTCCGAGAGTTCGGTCGTGATCATCACTAATGAGGACTGTTTACAAAATGCTGCGGCGTCATCCAAACAAGGGGCAACTTTCCGTTGCCATGAGTCGCCATTCAAACCAGCGACAACTTTCTGTTGCCGTGCAGCTCTTTCAAGCAAGGGGCAATTTTCCATTGCCTCCGATCCGAGGTTGTATATCTCGAGAGTAAGTTCCGTGCTCGTTGAGCATTGACCGTTTGCAAACATAGTTTTTGAGAATTTTTACGGAGGTTGACTAATTTCTCGAAAATTATTTCAAAACTGGACCATTTTCTTGGACCTAACAAAGGAAAATTTTCAGTGCTCATAGCCTAACTCGCACAATTTTGAAATCAAAAATCGAACAAGTATGTTAATCTAACTCTCATATTGGTCAAAACTGTTTTAGTAGAAAACCAAAACAAAAATGGTCAAAATGATGAACTCGGAGTACGGTTGAGTCAGGTGTTATGTCTTTCCCCGGTCGTCAATGCTTGCCAAAAGGGCACTCTATTCGCCAGAAGACGGCACAACTGGAGTTGTCAGTAAAGGGCTAAAAGCTCTCAACAACCTCCAAGCAACGAGGTATCAAGCCAAGTGTGAAGCACAATTTGGAATGGATCAAGATACTCCATCCGGAACATCGACTAGATGTCCCGGGAGGAAATAGCCGCGAGCTAATAAGTGTTGGGCGTGAACCCATAACTTCCTATTCATCTACTAACCACCCTGGGGAGGGATGAAAAAAAAATGAGAGATAAAGAATAGAGAGGTGTAAGTCGAGAGAAAAGTGAGCAAAAGGGTTTTGAGAGAAAAACCGAGCCTGAAGGCCGAGTGACGTGAGAATCACAAATGAGAAAGCGTGGGAAATAATGCCAGAAGGAACTGGCTCCTTGTGATTTAAGGTTTCTCATTTTTGGTAAACACGTCTGTATGTCGTGTCTTTTGTTTTGTTTACCTCAACTTTTGTTTTGAGTCTTTTCCGAGCGTGTCTTGTTGTGATTAGGTTGTGTACTTTCTGTTTGAGTCGTTTTTACTGTGTTCAGTTGTAGGCTCAATACCCCGGTTTGAAAAACCCTTTTTCAATTTCAAAAAGTTTTTAATCATGCTGTGCTCAGAGTGTTGTGCCATTCTCCACATTTATGTGAAGCAAAAGACGAAAAGGAAAATTTGGGGCATCTGAATGTACTTCAACTTCAGCCGATTCTACCTTTGTAGTCCGTCTTGTCAGATTGGAATGTTTGTTCAGGGTTTGCCGTGTGCAGAATAAACAGAATGGCCTGTACGCAGATTAATTCCCAGCAGAGTATGGGCCGAGTGTTCTGACTAAGCAGTGGATTGTATGAGTTGTTTTGCCGTTGGCCGGTTCGTTACCTGGTTATTACAATATAAATGTTTGACTTTGAAACGGGAGATCAATTCCATTTACATTGTTATGTGATGTAATGTAATGTAATGCGAAGCATGAAAATGTTCCAAAATGTAACACTTTTTCAGATAAAAAGCTTTGTTTCATTTCATCATCTTTTTCAAAGTACAAAGTCTTGGAGAAAACAAAACCTGCCTGCGGCAGTACAAGGTACTCTAGCTACCAACAAAAAAAGAAAAAAGTACAAAAAAAAAGAAAAAGAAAAGCAGCAAAGATCTGGATCAATGTCAAGCAGCCTAGAGCCTAAGGGTCTGTCCTCGTCCTTTTCCTGGACGAAGGTCCAGGAGCATCGTCATCAGCGCCGTCATCTGAGCCTGAGTCAGTGCCATCTCCGGTCTCCTCCTCAAATGACTCCGACTCTGCCTCTGACTCATCGTCATCAGGGACTGGTGCCCGTGAGCTACTCCCAATGTGAGTGCGCCCCGCTTTGGTGCGGGGGTATACTCTGTCGTCTCGAGTAGGAGCGAAAGGTCCAGCTGAAGCACCTCCTATAGTAGGAAGCTGGAACGGAGGCTGAAAAGTACAAATGGCAAACGCATCAGTATCAATGCAGAATGCAGTATATGAATACAGTGTGTGAATATTGTGAGCAGTGTATCAGTGCAGAATGCAGTGTATGAGTACAGTGTATGAATGCCGTGAGTAGTGCTGTGAACAGTCTGTGGGCTACAGTGTATCAGACGCCGTGAGGGCCGTGTGTATCAAGTGTTGAGTTGTGCATCAGATTATGTGAAACAGTTTATGTATGGTTTGAGACCATGGTCAGAAGAACATACCAGAATACTGTAAATGGTCAGGAGATCGAGGCTCTGCTGAAGCATCTCCATCACCGAGGCAGTCAACTCCAGGGACTAGCGAGTGTACTCGAAGGAAGCCTGCAAAAGTGTTAGAAGTCTCAGTTTTCTGCGGAACATCAAATGAATCGAAATGAAATGACTGTGCAGAATGCAAAATGTAGTAGTACATACCGGAGGCAAGCCATAGAACCCGACTAACTCATGATCAGCCGGAGGGGGAGCAATGAGGATCTGGTAAGTTGCTCCGCCTCGCCCTCTGCAAGTCATCGTCGTGGGCAGTGCTGGCCAACTAGCCCCCCGTCCCCTCCGAGCTCCACTCCTGCCACGGACTCGAGCTGTCCTCGATGTCCTTGCCCCTGCCCCTGCTCCCGCTCCAACTATCGGCGCCGCAGGCCTCTCTCTCTCTCAGCTCGACGGCCACTGCTCAAAGGCCGCATGATATACGTCTGAACGTACTCTGAGTAGTCGCCTATGCCTCTGAAACGTATCGCATCCCAGCCGATCGTGTAGTTGGCCATCTGCTCAGGGGTGAACCTCTCAGTATCCCTCATATGCTCGGGAGGGTGAACCGGGACTATTTACTCTGGCAAACCTAGGGTCTGGCATAGGAAACGCTCACCCAAGTACCAAGCCCGACAGACCGGGCCCTCCAGCAAGATCCTGAAGCGTGCAGTCTCCTCCGCACCGACAAATCTCTCCCGAATCACGGCCGGCAATGGAGCCCAAGGCTGCCAGGTGATCTGAAAATGACATTCAGTTTGTTATCTACTGTTATTGAAAAAAAACAATGTAAAGCGAAGCTTAAATAAACTCTAAAGTTGAACATACCTCTGCGGGGGTGATGGTGTCGAAGTAGCGGTAGAAGAAGATGAAAGTCTCCCGGGGTCTCCACACGCATCTCACATCGAAGTGTCGAGAGAATGGAACACCGAGAGGTGTCTCCACGTCTGGCACTAGGGCGAGTCTCGGAAAGTAAGCGTAGACCCACAACTGCAGAGTAAATATCAGTACGCTTATCAGACAAAGTAGAATACAGAATAAAGCAGAAATTGCAGAACCGTGTATTGTGCAGAGTGTATAGTGTGTGCAGTGTACAGTCAGTGTAAAACAGAGTATATGTGTGCCGTGTGTGCAGTATACAGTCAGTGTGAAGCAGACCGCAGTGTGTGCAAAGTGTACAGAGTACAGAAAATGTAAAGCAGAAATGTAAAAGAGGAAGAAGATGTACCTCCCAAGCCCGCCAGTAGCCTCCGAGCAACTGCCCACTGCAACAGGAGGCTGAGCTCATATATCCGTATAGAGTGGCTAGGGCAGCGCCACCCCAGTCGTAGCGCAAAATCCGCATGACGTCCACTAGCGCGCTCAACAAACAGAGAGGCACGATGTTCGCCCGATCGGTGAAAATGGTAGTCCTCAGCAGAAACATCAGGAAGCCGCAGGCGTACTGCTCCACCTTCTCCTAAGCCATCGGTGCCTCCTCGGCCAAGCCTGGCTGAACCCGGAAGCGGCTCTCGAACCATGAGTATCTGACAAATCCCGGGCGTGCAAAAGGCGGCATCTCGCTGAGCAAGTAAATCTGAGCGGCCTCCCACTCATCCATATCGGTGTCAAAGGGGATCGGATCACCCCCTACCCCGATGCCGGTGAGCATCGAGAAATCATAGGGAGTCATCGTCATGTCTCCTGCGACAAAAAAGTGGAAGGAGTCAGTAGTATCCCACCACCTCTCCACCAGAGTGGCGAGGAGAGGCCTGCTTGCAGTAAGCCGGAGAGTCCTCTGCAGAAGGCGCCGAAGCCAGCCTGGTCTACGATGTGGCGGACTGCATCGGGTAACTCCATCTACCAATCTCTAGCGGCGACATTCCCATACCCCCGGAAGGCATGAGAATCTCCCTGTATTCAAAGACAAACAGTTGCGAAGCAATACTCAATATATAGTTTTGAAGAACAATCAAAATTGATGCAGATACAACGTGTGTGCACGTTTTTCAAGTTCAAACAAACATCGGGTGCCGGTGTGCTCGCAGTGAACTACAACATGTGACGTGTCAGTATGTTTGAGTGGTTTAGTACAGGTATAGCGTGTGTGCACGTTTTTCAAGTTTAAACAGACATCGGGTGCCGGTGTGCTCGCAGTGAACTACAGTGTATGATGTGTCAGTGTGTTTGAGTGGTTCAGGGCAAATACAGTGTGTGCATGTGTTCAGATTCAAACAGATATCAAGTACAAGTGTGTTCACAGTCAACTACAGCATACAGTGTATCGGTGCATCTGGGCTAAGCAGTTAAAGAACGGAATAAACTATGGCAGTTAAGTGTTCTACATTGCAGAAAATGAAACGGGGAAGAATATACCTTGGAAGCGCCGTATGATAGATGTGACTCCAGCTCGCGCAGGAGAAGCTCTGGAGCCACCGTCCTATCGAAACTCCGGAACTGGCGAAGTCCGTCAGAAGGAAGTATGTGAATCGCCGGCCGGTAGGTCACCGGGTCGAACGGGCGGACGCTCAAGGGCAAGAGCTTGGCCTCGGGATCCATCTCGTGCTCCGGGGGAGTCCTGCCCTGTGGAAGATCGTCTGCCATATCAAGAGTGGTGTGAAAATGGCCGGAAGAGGGAAAACCGGGTGAGAATATGAAGGTCAACCGGAAAGTCAACCCTAGGAGGGCGGAAAATGGCGGGAAAAGCTGGAATATGGAAAAGGCACAGAAACCAAGAGAAACTCAAGGGAAACAACCCCCGAATGGTGAAAATCGCAAAAGAAACACTGAAACGAAGAAACGTTCGGTTCAAAACATTCGAAATGCGAAGGTATTCGCGAATCGAACAACGAAACGGGCGCTAAAATCAAGGAAAACGGAGAAATGAAGGAAGGAAAACACTCTAAAGAGAGAGAGAGAGGATGAAATTTCAGCCAAGAACAAGTGAAAAAAATAGGGCTAGAGGCCCTATTTTATAAGACTCGAGGCTAAAAGACCAAACTGCCTCGATTCAGGCAGATTTGGCCGGTCGGCCACACTTTTGGCCGGTGGAATGTTTTTGTGGCCGGTGGGTAGCCGTGACCTCCTATGATGGCCGGTGAGCCTCCTACAACCTTGTTTGGGTCAAATATGTGGTTTGGGGCCTCCATTTCTCAAGATAGTGCAAGATAGTGCATTTCCGAAGCTCAACCAGACTCCGTTTTGACCTCGGACCGTGTTTTCTGTGCAAAGCACTCGAGTACGTGCGTGGCGTATCCTTTTTGTATCCTTTTGTCTCCTAAGAGGTTCAAAAGTTACCCTGCATGCATAAGTTACAACGTTTTGTCGTGAAACACGTGTTGGTTATAAGCCATCTCACTCGCCTTGTTATGCACGAATCTCTCATTGTCATGCGCATGCCATACTTGCGTTAGCATGCACATTCTTATGTCGCATCATCATGCGCACTCCACATGCATTGTCATACATTTCAAGAAACGTGCGTTGTAACGCGCATTTAAGCTCATTTGCATTGTCATGCATTTCAAAAGCCGCGCAGTGTCGCGCATTCCAAGATCATTTGCATTTGTCATGCATCTCAAAAGCCGCGCGTTTCAGAACCATGCATCATGCATTTGCACTTCGAAAGAAAAGAGAGAAAGAAAACAACAAAAACAACATGCATCATTTGCATTTCAAAAAACAAAAAGACAAAAATGCATTATCATGCGTTTTCCCTTCATCATGCATTGTCATGCATTCAAAAAACAAAACAAAAAAAATAATTTGCATTGTCATGCATTCAAAAAACAAAACAAAAAAAAAAATAATTTGCATTGTCATGCATTCAAAAAACAAAACAAAAAACAATAATTTGCATTGTCATACATTTCAAGAAATGTGCGTTGTAACGTGCATTTGAGTTTATTTGCATTGTCATGCATTCCAATAGTTTGCATTGTCATGCATTCAAAAAAAAAAAAAAACAAAAAAACAATAATTTGCATTGTCATACATTTCAAGAAACGTGCGTTGTAATGCGCATTTGAGTTTATTTGCATTGTCATGCATTCCAATAGTTTGCATTGTCATGCATTTCAAGAAATGTGCGTTGTAACGCGCATTTGAGTTTATTCGCATTGTCATGTGTTCCAATAAGTTGCATTGTCATGCATTTCAAAAATCATGCATTGTCATGCATTTCGATTACACGCATTGTCATGCGTTCCATTTCATGCATTATCATGCATTTCAATTCATGCATTGTCATGCGTGCCTCATTTGCATTGTCGTGCATTCCAAAAGTTTGCATTGTCATGCATTTCAACAACTCGCATTGTTATGCATCTTCCATTTGCATTATCATGCATGTCAATTTCTCGCATTATTGCATATTTCATGTGCATTGTCTCGCACTCTAACTTTTCTCCACTCGCGTGCCGCGTGTGGATGTATCTAACTTTTCTCCACTCGCGTGCCGCGTGTGGACGTATCTAACTTTTCTCCACTCGCGTGCCGCATGTGGACGTATCTAACTTCTCTCCACTCGCATGCTGTGTGTGGACGTAACTAACTTCTCTCCACTCGTGTGCTGCGTATGGACGTATCTAACTTCTCGCCGCTCGCATGCCGCGTGTGGACGTCACTAACTTTTCTCCACTCGCGTGTTGCGGGTGGACGTATCTAACTCTTCTCCATTCGCGTGCCACGTGTGGACGTAACTAACCCTTGCTAACCCCCTTTCTCCCCTTTTGTATTGTTGTACACATTGCGTGCGTTGTCGCATTATGCTTTACTTATATGTGTTCAAGTTCTTTTTTTTCACATTGCATGCGTTGTCGCGTGTGCTTTACTCATATATGCTTACATTTCAAATTGCATTGTTATGCACACACTCGGGTTGTGTTGTTATGTACCCCTTTCATCTGCATTGTTATGCACACTTCACCTGCGTTGTCGCGCACTTCTCACTTGCATTGTCATGCATGTTGCTAACAGCATTGTACCTGTTAAGTTTCTCTCTCTTTCAGGCACGATATTGTATGTACGGTTCATTTGAAGCTGGTGCAACCAGACGAGCCGCACAGGTATTGTATTCTCCGCGTCAAGCATAGCGAGAATTGCATAATTCTCTTACATCCTTTCTGCATTGTAGTGTAGTTGGATTTGTGTTTGCTAGCTTAAAACTGTTGCATTGTTGTGCTTTGTTACAGCTTTCTTTGCATGATCATAAGTTATGCTCGGCTTCTTGCATTGTCAGTTGCATTTTGCCCCTGCCTTCGAGCGCATATCTTGTTTGTCTTGCATGCTTTGTCCAAGTCTTCGGCCTTGTCAAAAATGGGTCGTCTCTGGGCTTTGACATTCACTCCCATCATTCTTATGAATTTCAAGTTCTGTCAAAGAGGGGCAACTGTAGACACCCCATTTTTGACCACCCTCAAGACTTGGATGTCATCGTTTGAACACTCGGTGATCATCCATGTTTGTGTTCGTCTTGAGTTCCCGGAGATCTTGGCTACGCGCCTTGCCTCAAGATCTCTCGATCGACTGTTTGGTGTCTGGTTTTGCACAAACACCTGTGTTTTGCCTTTGAGGGGTAGGGAATGGCTTGTTGGCCATCCCCACAAATCACCGGCCATGGCTTGAGGCCACTGGCTAAATGTTTGGCTGACCGGCACTATTTGTAGTCGACCAGCCATCTATTTTGGTCAAATTGCATTTTTGGCCAGCCGACCACTGTGCATTTGCTTTTGCAGATATTTTTTAGGCCAGCTGTGGTAGCTGGCATACACCTTTGCTCCCCTCTATACACGTGTATGGAGGGATTTCCCTCTTGACTAGCTTACTTGAGAAGCTTTGCAAGAGAGAGCTCTATAAGAGGGAGCCTCTTCTCCCTCCATTAGGGTTACAAAAATTTTCAGAGGGCTCTGATATTAGGGTTGGATTTTGTATCTATTCCATCTCTATATCTCTCTCTCTTTTTGCCTTGTGTGTGTGTTTAGTCTTACTATTGCACATAAACACCTAGTCCTACACCTTCTCTTGGTTGCTGAGGGACTAGAAGGCTATTCTTGGCATTTTTGGGTGGTTTTGAGCTTGAAGAAGTTGCTGAAGCATCATTCTTGAAGAGGGTCATCAAGGGTAAGGTTCTTGTCCCCTTTTTACCCCATTTTTGCATAGTCTTTTAGCCTATCTTGCAACTATTTTTAGACTTTGTATATAACATATAAAAGTCTTGTTTTTGAGTGCTTTAAATAGTTGTTTAAGAGTGTTTTGTTGTTTGGGGTTGTTTCACCCCTCTTAGGGCTTGTTTGGCCCCATTTTGTGCTATTTTGGTGAGCTTCGGGACCACCTTGTTTGGGCCTCCTCACCACTGAAATCTTGAGGATTTCAGTGGTGAGGATGGTGCCTTAAGGTCCTAAGAAGAAGAGGGCCACCCCCTCTCCTTGTTGTCTTCAATAATGGCCATTTAAGCCTCATTAGTGAGCACCTTGTTTAAGTGTATGATGGCCATGCCTTAGCTATTTTTTGTGCTTATTATGTCATAATATAGCTCTATTTTTACTTGGTTTAGACACACCTTGCATGCCTTGCATACTTGTCTCGTAATGCCATGTTTTAGCCTTAACATGCTTTGTGCTTTGAGCCTTGTTCTAGCATGTTTTTGGCTTAGCTTTGTGAAGCTTATATGCATGTTTTGATGTGTTTGAGGTCTGTTTTGAGTCATTTGAGTTATCCATGCTTTGCTTTGTATAGCTACCATGTAACCTCTCTCGTATGCTTTAAGCATTGACCCCTCTAGCATGCCATCCTTGCATCATTTCAGTGGTTTGGAACCACTTGTCATGTCATTTCAGTCCTCATGATATGCTTGTATGCTTGCATTTGATGCCCCTTTCATGCTTTGAAAGGTTGGTCTTTATTGCTTCATGTTTGTGCCATTGTGTATGCCTCTAGGATTAGAGCATTTAGATGTCATCTAAGTGGTTTTTGGGGCTTACTTTTGCATGATTTGGGACTGTTTTGGTCCACATTGGTCATTTGCTTCATGTGTCACATGATCATAGTTTAAGTCCTTGGGTTCGGTTGCATGCCTTGTTTGCATTGGTAGGTTGATTTGGCATCACTTTCTACATGATTTTCAGAGCTTACAATGCATGCCTTTAGTCCCATGTTTGGTCTCTTTTAAGTGTGCTTAAAAGTTGCTTCTATATGCCTAAGTGTTGGACTATGTGTACATACATGTTTGTATGTCATTTTGCCTTCATTTCCGTAACACTTAGCCACTGTTTTGGACTTACTTACACTTTGCATGCTTTGATTGCATCATGTCTTGCATGTCCACTAGCTTGCATACTTGTTGATTGCTTGCTTGTTTGCATTGCCATGTTGCATACTGGCTCACATGTCTAGGTTGCATTGCATGCTTAGCCTCTTGAATTGAGTATGATAGAGGTTGAGCTCCTTGTTTGTTTATGTGCATTTCATTTGAAATCAAAGTGCGTAACTTGGTTCCTTGGGCCATCACGCATGGAAATGCGCGATTGGTGGTCCGAGAACCGAGAACCGAGAACCGAGAACCATGTCCCTTTGAGTCACAAACATGATAAGGGATGTGTTGGTGCACACATTTGCTTGGAATGCATTGCTATGCCTTGTTTTGCCCTCTGCTGCTGTCAAAACAGGATTCTGCAGGAAAGTTTGGCCGGCCGGCCATCTTTATTGCCGACCGACCAACAATTGGTGGCCGGTGATCATTTCCAGTGGCCGGTGATCATTTCCTTTCGCCGGTGACCATTTCCCTTGGCCGGTGGTATCCCACAGGGTTCATAGAGTGCACCTTGGGAATTTTGCAATTATCAGAGGAGCAGAGCACGGAAAACAGAGGCAACTTGTGCATGGCAGTGGACTTCCGAGCGGAGCTGAGCACGCATTGCATTGGGCCCTCTTCCCGAGGCTGTTTACTGTTTTATTAGATTAGTTAATTTGCTTAACTAGTTTAATTGGTCTGTAATATTTAATTAGCTTGTAGGCTAGTTAAAACTGTATTATTCTTTCGGTCCCTCCGAGCGAGGGCAGATTTGTAATAAGTGTGGGTGCATGTGTGCATGCCTTCCAACCCCCACTTCTTTCTCCCTTTTACTTACCTGCTTTTGATGGTTAGTATTAGGACATGTTTAATTTAGCATCCTTATGCCATGCATGCGTGCATCATTCATCAGTATTGCATGCACCGCGCTCGGCGCATCATGCTAACAGCATAGTATTCCAAATCTAAATTGAATACGTGCTACTTGTTGCATCCCACATGCCATCCTAGGACTAGCCGAGCCTATTCTAGTGACATTCTATATGCGTTGCATGAGCCACTTAACATGGACTTGGATCATGCATGATTGCTAACATGTTTATTGTTTTGGCTTAGAGTACACTGTAAGTGTTTTATGTTTTAGCATCTCGCATGAGTGTGAATGTTAACATGATAGCATGCTTACCATGTGGCTAGATGCTTATGTGATATAAACTGCTTGAATGCCTGTGGGTGAAGGTTGGATTGTTTGAGTTGGAACAACTCATCGGAATCCGTATTTTAGCCTACTTGCGAGTAGCAAATTTCAAACAATTTCCTAAACGAAACGAATATGCAATGCTTTGTTCCAAATTAGGCGATCTAGTCTATACTTTTTTTGCTGTGCGCATCACATAGTAATTCTAGGCTAATAACCGGAATAAGAACGCATAATGTTTTCAAAACAAGATATCATGGTTAGTGGAGGCCGATCTTTGATCCGGCGAGTGGGGGTGCTCATAGCTGACCTTCCCCAATCGTACCTAAGTTCCCGAGCCGAGGCAACTTTGGTGATGACGGACCCGTGGCCTTTGGCAAACGAGTCAGGGTTTCCTAAATTCCCCCATTAAAAAATATTTAGGTGGCGACTCTGTATTTGGCAAAGCAGTCCATGTTTGGCAGTTCTTTTCTAAAAATCTGTTTTCTCAAAACGATTTGCGGATTTGGACCATTTGGTTCAGATTAAGAACTGTGACAATTTGAGTCCGAACTGTAGCACGGAGGCCCTCACGCGGGGCGCATCTACACTATGCGCAACGTCGGTGTGAAGACTAGCCAAATCATGGACTATATGGTAAATCAATCCAGGTCTTATGAGAATATTGGTTTCATCCGTACGGATCTGCACAACCATATTCAAGCTGAAGGTAGAGCAGAAGTTGAGAATGGTGATTCGTAGGGTGCGTTGGTTTACCTATGTGTAAAACTTGATGTTGACGCATGTTTTTTTTACAGGTATGATGTGTGTAAGGATAACAAGTTACAAAATCTATTCTGGGCAGATTCGAAATTGCAGGCTGACTACGCAAAGTTTGGTGATGTGTTGATATTTGACTCAACTTACAGAACCAAAGCGTACAAGAAACCTTTTGTCATGTTGGTTGGTGTGACTAACCACTTTAGGACCAAAATATTTGCATGTGTTTTGCTAGCTAATGAGACAATTGATACATACACATGGGTTTTGGAAACATTTATGGAGGCGATAGGGAATAAAGCACCTGTGTCCGTACTGACAGATAGGGATAAAGCGATGCGAGAGGCAATTAGAAGAGTATTTCCAGACGCAAGACATCGATTATGTAATTGGCATCTTGGGAAAAATGCTGTTTCAAATGTTCACAAAAGTGGCTTTGCACATGTTTTCAAGCAGTGCATGGACATGGAAACGGATGAGGCAAAGTTTAAGGATGGCTGGACGAGAATGGTTGAAAAATTTGGACTTCAAACCCACAGCTAGGTGTTAGAGACATATGAGAAGTGTCATATGTGGGCTGAGGCATATATGCGTGGACATTTCTTTGCTGGGATGAAGAGCACTCAACGGTTGAAGAGTATAAATGCTTATTTCAATCCCTTCCTCCAACACAAATTGAAGCTATATGAATTTGTTAAGCACTATGATCGGGCTCTTGCAAGGATAAGGTATAACGAGGCTAGAGATGATGCTGAAACAAATAACACTTTTTC
Source organism: Camellia japonica (assembly GCA_030407325.1). Classification (NCBI taxonomy): domain Eukaryota; kingdom Viridiplantae; phylum Streptophyta; class Magnoliopsida; order Ericales; family Theaceae; genus Camellia; species Camellia japonica. Next base: position 607,586 of record JAPPVO010000017.1, on the reverse strand, counting down.
GGTGTTGATTACTCCATTGCGAGATATTGAAAGACATAGAGCTGAGCTATTCACCCGAAATATATTTTGAATGTTCCGTGATGAAATCTTAGAAGAGGGGAAGTTGAATGTGAAGGACGTGTTCCCTTTGCTGGATGGCCAGAAATGCTACTATATTCATAAGTACAAGGTGAAGGATAGATCATGGATAGTAACACATAATCCAGTGGATGCTACAATGAGATGTTCTTGCATGAAGTTTGAGTCGTTGGGGATACCTTGCTATCACATGATATGTGTTATGAAAGTCGAAAATTTAATGCAAATTCCCCCAACTTGTGTGCTGCATAGATGGACAAGGGCTGCAAGCAAGGATGGCCAGCAATGGCCTCAACCCTCAATTGATGGCACCACAACACAGACGGCCCGGTATGGGATACTGAGTTCTTCCTACAATGAAATGTGTTTCTATGCTTCGCAATCAACGGAAGGTTTCAAAGAGGCTCGGGATGCATGTCTTCCGATGACGAGTCGGATGAAGGAGTTATATGAGAGGAATCTGAACGATGGGGATGGAGACAAAGGGAAACATTCAATCCCACGACAATTTGGAGTAGAAGATCCTGATCTTGTGAAGACAAAAGGGAACCCGAGACGGGCCTCGTCCAACTGTCGAAGACTAAGAAAATGTGGGAATTGCAAATGCATTGGGCACATAAAGTGAACGTGTCCTAAGGTTTGGTTTAGCCGAACAGTGGGTAGTAACTTAGATGCAGATACAACCCACATCACTGACTGTGAGTACAATGTGGAGTCATTGTCCATTCGCTGCAAACTTGGGTTGGTGGCTCCAAGTACATTGCACATTAAGCAACGACGATTATTTTTCGATGTTTCTCCTGATTCCAAATAGCCTGTGGGCCAATACGGTAGTGTGGAAGCAGCAGTGTGCAAAAATGATTCGACCACAATTGATGAGGTGAATCAGGTAATTGTATAATTTGTATGATTTACTTATTCCCTTAATTTATTAGGTAGATAGTACTGGCTATTGGAAACACATCATTGTGAAGAACAGGGTACATATGTGTAATAACCCGACCCTCGCACATGTTTATGATATACTTTCAGTCCCTTATTCTATGCATTTAGATGCTTAATGTGAAATTTCATGTGATATTAAGTTTAAGTAAAAGGATCTTATGATTAGAGACCTGTATCTGTTTAATAAGAAAACATATCTGTCCCAAGTAAAATGTTTGACTCAGAAATTGAGAGCCTTAGAGGCCTGATAATCTGAAATTGATTTTATATTTGAGATCAGCATGATTTTTAAGTCATAATAAGCATTTTTGTGAAATTTCAATTAGGAATGATTAAACTGATTAATTTTTGTTTTATTCACTTTATATATATAGTTATCTTTTATCCCTTAATATTTGACTTATGAACCTTTAACTCAAATATCCTGAGAGGGTTAGGAAGGGAGAATTGGGGGAAAAGGAGGAGAAGCCCTACAAGGAAGAGATTGAGAAATTAAGAGAGTTTTAGAGATTTAAAGCTCAAGGTCATAAACCAGGAGGAGCAAGCATTTCGCTACAGTACTGTGAGTAGTAGTACTGTATAGTACGTTTGATTACTATTAATAGCTAACATTGACCCTCAGTTATCCGTAAGTAAACTACATCATTTCGTAACGAACGAATGGAATTTATGTTCATCCTTGAACAATAATAGCTGTGTGATTCTGAGATTATTCTGTCGTACTGTACACGGTTCATAGGTTGTCCAGAATTTATGATATGAATACCAAGGTCTGACATCGTTATATATTCCACGTTAGAATGTGAACTGTTTGGTCTCTATTAAGCGTACTATAATGATGCATGTGCTTTCTGTTAAAAGCTGTTATTATTGTTCTATTATACGCAAGACAATTATGTCAATCCATGATTAAACCACGGGAAAATCTGTGTGCACTATTGAGTAATGGTACTGTAAGTGCACAATTACCTATCGTTAATAATTATTATTATTAACGTTCCATTCTTCGCAAGTTAATTACGTTAATATTTATAAATCACTGGAAAATCTGTGTACGTTGATATGGCTCTGGAAGCACTTTGGCCTAGGGCCAATCTGTAAAATACACTTTACTTATGCTAACACTTATTGTCAGCACTCTGTTAAATGCAAACTAACTATGTTAAGTCATATGAATGATTAAAAGAATCCGTGTACCTCTGTATAACTCTGAGACTAGTTGTTCTGATGATATCTGGGCCTATGGCCATTCTGTATAATCTGTTAGGCCGGAGGCCATTCTGTATGATCTGTAAGACTGATTGTTTTCTGGTAAAGAACAAAGTGCTGTACGAAAATAAGTGCTACCGTGTGAGCCACCTCTAGAATCCGTGCGAGACACCTCTTGAGTCCATGCACATATATGAACTGGGCTTAAAGCCAATCTATTGATATTCTGGGCTTAAAGCTGATCTGTTAATGTTTGGGCCTATGGCCATTCCGTGAAATCTGGGCCCATGGCCAATCTATAAGCTCTGTTAGGCCTATGGCCATTCGGTATAATCTGTTATGGTATGAAACAAAGTGTTGTACGGGACTAAGTGCTACAGTGTGAGTCACCTCTAGAGTCCGTGCGAGACATCTCTTGAGTTCATACGTGCAAGACTGGGCTTAATGCCACTCTGTAAAGGCTTAATGCCACTCTGTTTAAGGGCTCAATTCCACTCTGTTCAAGGGCTTAAAGCCATTCTGTTTAAACACTGGACCTAAGGCCATTCTGAAATTAGTACAGAATCAAATTAACTATCTGTCATTTACATTATATGTGCATTGCTCTGCATTATAATTGAAGTTGATCATTGGGTTATTAAAGTACTATTATTCACTGAGATTGTCTCACTCTGTGTTTTGTCTGATTCTGTAGGTAATAAATCTGGAGGTCAGCCATAACTCTCGATGCTCGTCTCCCTTTGTCAGCCTCTGTGTGTCCAGGCATTTGGGATGAAGCATGTCCGTTTTTGTGAAGTTTGCTAAGTATTGGCTTGTACTCTAATGGTCTATTATATGTTGAAGTTTCAAGTGTTTTTGTTATAGTCCCAAACAAGGGGTGGGGTTTGCATATGTGAATGTAATTATTTATCATCTGATGCACTGTTTGTGATCCTGGCATGATAGTGGTCGCTCAATGGATGTAGTATCTTTTATTTCATGCTATTTTATAATATTTAATGCTTCCATTCAGGCCCCATATGTTATGTATACCGAATCTTATGTCTGTTTTGAAGTGATCATGCCCAAACTTTTAGGAGCGAGTTTGGGGCATGACAAGTGGTATCAGAGCACGAGTTGCTATCTCACACATGAATCCATTGATCTTTAGGATGTCTAGAAAAGACTTAGGCATCATGGATGACATCCTTAGTGCATATGAAAGAAATTGATGGCAACGATAATGGTACATGTGATATCGTTAACCGCAATGGTTACTATTTATGTCTGTTGTACATTCCTTGTATATATTATGATTGATTGCTTTGCAGAACATGGTGCGCATAAAGATGGAAGGTCCGGAAGATTCTACCTCCGCCTGGTTAGCTAAAAAGAAAAAGGAAATTGTACAACATATATAAAATGGAATTGTGAAAAATTTAAATAGTAAATAATTATGGGAATTATTACCTCTGTTTATCTAACCTAGATTGGTGAACAATGCTGTAGATACCTCATTTTTGACCATCCTCAAGATTTGGACGTCATCGTTTGAACACTCGATGATCATCCATGTTCGTGTTCATTTTGAGTTCCCGGAGGTCTCGGCCGCGCGCCTTGTCTCAAGATCTCTCAACTTGTCTGTTTTGTGCTTGGTTGTGGACCAAACACTTGTGTTTTTTCTTCTAAGGGAAGAGGGTGGCTTGTTTGCCATACCCTCAACCCACCGGCCAAGGCTTGAGGCCATTGGCCCTGTTTTCTTGCCATCGGCCAAAAGTATTAGCTGATCGGCACTTTATTTAGTCGGCCGGCCATTGTGTTGGTCGATCGGCCATTTTTTGCTGGCCAAACCCTGTTCATCTGCTTTATGCAGATATTTTGTGCCAGCTGTAGCTGGCACCCATTATTCACCCCCTCCATACACGTGTATGGAGGGATTGGCCCTTTTGCTTAGCTTCTCTTAGAAGCTTTAGAATTGAACCTCTATAAAGAGGGAGCTCCTCCTCCCTCCTCAGGGGTTCAAGAAAATTGTTCTTGAGAGGATAGATATAATATTGTATCTATTCTTCTTTGTTTAGCTTTGTTTTGTGTCTAAAAGAGTAGTATTGTCTTACTATTGTACACAAACACACACTAGAACACCATCCTTGGTTGCTGAGGTGCTAGGAGGTTGATTTCAGTGTTCTTGGGTTGGTTTGAACTCAGAAAACTTGTTGGAGCTTTGTTCTTGAAGAGGTTCTACAAGGGTGAGTTCCTTGCTTTAGATACCCCATTCTTGCTTAAGCTTTTAGTCCTTCTTGCTTATTGTTTTAAGCTTAGATTATAACTGATAAAAGTTCTGATTTTTAGTGCTTAAAACCTTTGTTTAAGGTCATTTTTGTGTTTGGGGTTGTTTACCCCCTCTTAGGCCTTGTTTGGCCTTGTCCTTGTGCTTTATTTTTAAGCTTTGAGATCACCTTGCTTTGGCCTTCTCACCACTGAAAACCCTCTCCTTGTTGTCTTGAATGCTTGCATAAATGGCTTATGTTTATAGCATGTGTGCTTAGCTTGTTTTAGCTTCATTTCAGCAAGTATTTGGTGTTATTTTGCCATGATTTACCTCTGTCCAAAGTTGGTTTAGTGGCCTCTTGCATGCACCATATACTTGTCTTGTAATCCCTTGATTTGCCTTAACATGCACCATGTTGTAACATGTCATTTTAGCATGATTTTGGCTCAACTCCATGAAGCTTTTAGCCTTGTTATAGCATGCTTAAGCTCTGATTTGAGTTGTTTAAACCATGTATGCCATGCTTTGTATAGCCACCATACATTTTAGCTTGTTAGCTTTGGGTGTCCAAGTCATTAGCATGCTTTACTTGGGCCATTTCAGTGATTCGGAGTCACTTGCTATGTCATTTTAGTCCATATAGCATGCTCATATACTCGCACTTAGGATTGTTTTGGGTTATGTTTTCCATATGCTCCTTGTTTTGTGTAGCTTTGGTTCAAGTCCCTTCACTAGCCTTAGACTTTGAGTCTTATGCATGCTATGCTTGATTTGTTTATGTGATTTGGCATCACCCTCAGCATCATTTCAGAGCATGTAATGTTGTCACATTTGCATGCTTTTTCATCTCTTTTAAGTGTGCTTAAAAGTTACCCTTTTATGCCTTAGTCTTTAGGCCAATTAGCATGTATGTTTGTATGAACTTTTGTCCTCATTTCCATAGCATTTTGGCCGCTGATTTGGACCTATTTGAGAGCTGTCCATTCTGGTTTAAGTCCATCCCTGCATGTTGTTGCATGCTTGCCTTGCATGTTGTCGCATGCTTGTTGCATATTTGGTAAATTGCATTTTGTAACATGCTAGTTCAATTGTGCCTTGTCGCATACTTAGTCCATAACATGTTGTTGCATGTTTAAGTGGTATTGTATTTGGCATGCTTTTGTTAAGTAGCTTTGCATGTTTGCATATCTTGTCCTTTTACATTTTGTCACATGTTTGCCTTGCATGCTTGAATGTCCATGTTGCATTTTGCATGCTTGTCTAAGTTGCATCGCGTTTGGCATGCTCATTACCATTAGCCATGTATGGCATTATCATTAACATGCTCATGTTGCATTAGTCTTGCTTGCATGCATGCATCTTTTGCCTCTTGATCAATCATGATAGAGGTTTGGGGGCCCATTATGTGTTATGTGCATTTCGTTCCATATTGATTTGTACACTTGGCTCCTTTGGCCATCATGCGTTGAAATGCGTAATTGATGGCCCGAGGGTCGAGAACCATACTTCCTTGAGTTCGTGACATGATAGGAAGGATGGTTGTGCACACATTGCTTTGAAAATGAATTGCCATGCTCTATTTGTCCTCTGCTGCAGCAAAACAGCATTTTGCAGGAAGAGATGGCTAGTCGGCCATCTTCAGTGCCGGCCGGCTATAAATTGTTGGCCGAGGGCCTCATTTGTGGTCGATTACCAGTTTACCTTGGCCGATGGCCCTATCTTTTGGCCGGTGACCTCCCACAACACCTAGAAGGTGGTTCAGAAGCATCCCTAAGACTTGTGCAGTTTTCAGAGGTGCAGAGCAATGCAAACAGAGGCAACATGAAGCATAGCAACGGATTTTCGAGCGAAGCCGACCGAGCATGCATTTGTCTATCTTCTCGAGGATTCTTTACCGTTTTTCGTAGCTTAATTAATTTGTTTAATTAGTTAAGTGTTGTGTAATAATTAATTAGCTTGTTAGTTAGTTAATTAAATGGTTTGTATTATTCTTTCGGTCCTTCCGTCGAGACGGCGAATTGTGTAATAAGCGTGCGTGTGTGTGATGAATGTCTTCCAAACCCACGTCTTTCTCCCTTTTACTTAACCTACTTTCAGTGGTTAGTTCTAGGGCACATTTCATTTAGCATCCTTATGCTCGCATGTTTGCATCCATCCATTTGTATTGCATGTACCGGGCTCGGCGCATCATACTAATTGCATCGTATTTCAAATTCCCACTTGAATACATGTATCGAGTTGTCACATCTCATATGCCATCTTAGATTAGCCGAGTCTATTCTAGTTGCATTTTGCATGTGTTGCATTAGCCATTTTAACATGAACTAGGATCATGCATGATTTCTAACTAGTTTCTTGTTTTGGCTCGAAGTACACTATGAGTGTTTACGCTTTAGCATCTTGCATGTATGTGAGTGTTAAACATGACAGCATGCTTGCCATGAGGCTAATTGCTTATGTGATATAACTGCCTGAATGCCTGTGGGTGAAGGTTGGATTACTTGAATTGGAACGATTCATTGAAATTCGCATTTTAGCCTACTTGCGAGTAGCAAACTTCAAACCATTTCCAAACAAACGGATATGCAATGCTTTGTTCCAAATTAGGCGATCTAGTCTATACTTGTGTGTTGTGCGCACCACATAGTAAATTCTAGCTAATAACCGGAATAAGAACACATGTGTTTTCAAAAACAAGATATCATGTTTAGTATAGGCCGATCTTTGACCGGGCGAGCGGGGGTTTTCATAGATGACCTTCCCCAATCGTACCCAAGTTCCCGAGCCGAGGCAACTTTGGTGATGACGGACACATTGCCTTAGGCACGAGTCAGGATTTCCTAAATTCCTCAAAAATAAAATATTTAGGTGGCGACTCTGTATTTGGCAAAGCAGTTCATGTTTGGCATTTCTTTCTTAAAAATCAGTTTTCCAAAACGATTTGCTGGATTTGGACTCTTTGGTGATTTATTAGTCTCGCATTGCACTTTGCGGGATTAGATTCAGAACCGTGACACTTTGAGTCCGAACTGTAGAAGCAAGGCCCTAGGGGCGCGTCTACAGTTTCTGGCGACTCTGTTGGGGAGTTAGAGAACTTGACTCGAACTTATGATATCTTGTTTTGATTACACTTATGTGTTTCTTTGCATTGCATTTGCATTGGTGCACCAAGGACACTGTGTTTGCCGTATGCTATTCCTGAACGGTTTGCTGGAGGCTTGCTTCAAGAAGCGTGCCATAAGGCTGATCGGTTGCGGGCTTTGCCACGATGGGAACACAAACCTCGGTTTTAACCGGGGCACCCTTTTTGACCATTCGACCTAGTGCATATTCGGAATCCATAGTGACTATTCCAATCTAGGACAGGTTGCTACCCGATTATAGGTTGTTTGAAACTACTGTGTGCGTAGCAAAACCCTAGTTCCTGACAAAATAGGACAGGGAAACCCTACCCCAACATAGGGGTGTTTTGGCTCTCATTTGCTTGTTATGTGCCTTTAGAGTGCGCTTCTACAAGAATGCACGTAACAGGTTGCAAGTCTGAGTATCAGGCCTGTGGGCATCAGTATTTTGAGAATCAGTTATATCTGCGGGTATCAGATTCAGTTTTAGGACAGTAGTTTGGGGAACAGTGATAAGTGATCGACTACAGTTATTCAGCTATGCTTATGTCTATTCTGGTGAAAATGGGCTAAGATGCTACCTGTTTTCTTTTTCAGGGGTTCAGAGATTCGGTTATGAGCAACCAGTGTTCTCCTTCGCTGAGGCAAGGCAGAAAAAGGCCAATTAAGGCATACCGGTTCATCAGATCTGTCAGCCACCAGTCACATCACCTCTGTTCAGCAGACTCGTGATGACACAGAATTCAGAAGAAATTGTGGTCATGGCAGCGGCACTAAACCAAGGAATCGCCATACAGGGTGAGACTGATGTTGAAGTACAACACCCACCTAGGTCACCGACCGCACGTCTAATCTGGAAACCCCAGTTATTTCAAACCCGTGAACCCACCACTTTTGAGTTGATGGGAATGATTGGCGATCTTCAGAGATCTGTGGCTGATTTAGCCTACGGAATGTCAGCTCCGCCACCGACTGCATCGTATGTCGGGAACTTCATGCCGGAAGAGCCCCCGCTATTGGGGCGAATTGTAATTGAGCTCAGCCAACCTGAAGCCATCCCAAGTTCTGGCAATGGCATGTTGACAACAACGGGTCTCCGCTCTGATGTAGCAACCCAAACCTTCCACCAAGCTGAGGCGAGTGGTAAGAACAAGGTGAAGGTGGACACCGATCCCTATGAACAACTCCTGTGGGCTGTTGAGGCTTTGAAAGCCGGGGGACTGAACAAACAGCAAATGCTCTCAATTGCTACAAAAACTGTGGAGGACACTTTTGTTACTCAGAACGAAGGCAGTTCAAACCAAGGGGAAAAATGGGATAAGGACCGTCGTACCAGAACCGTTCCTTTCAATCCTAACCCTACACCCGAAAAAGATCAGAAAACCAAGTCAGCACCTGCCGACCCTTTTGCTAGTGCATCCAGCAAAAATCCACAAACCTCGAAGTATTTACCCTGAGGTCGTAGGGTCTTTCATGCCCTCTACATGCCTTTGTCCAAGGTGCTTCAGATCCTTGCTAAGAAAGGCCACCTTAAACCTCTTGAGCCTCGCCCCCTCCCGAATCCCCTTCCAGCGAAGCATGATGGTACCCAGTACTGTGCATACCATCAACAAACCGGTCACAGCACCGATAATTGCTTTCGTCTTCGCCACGAAGTGCAAGATTTGATCGATGACGAGGTTATCATCCCACCTAGCTTAGCAAAGTCCATCGTCACTGGGTCAGTGAACTTCGAAGATAATACAAGTATGTGATCAAGGAATGAACCACCTGCTGGGGGGCTCAGTTTATTTCACGTGTGGCGTATGGCACGCACTATTTTAAGCATTTGCGAATGCTAGTTTTTGTACTTTCTGACTTGGGCATTGAGTCAAGTTCTGTTGTGTTGTTTTGAGTCTGTCTCTTTGTTTTGAGTCAGTCTTTTGTTTGGGGTCTGTCTTGTTAAATCGAGTCAGTCCTGTGTATAGGAGTCGAGTGATTTCGGGGGTGTTACCTCGGATATCACTATTTTGTTTTAAGATTGTCTTTTCCCTTTCTTTTGAGTCTGTTTCTACCGTGGAGCCAGTTACACCAGGATATCTCAATGAAACAGCTGTGGTTTTCATGTTTTTGTGCTTATTTCTACTTTGAGCCTGTTGTGCCAGCAAGATCTGAATGAAATGACAGTGCTTTTCACTTACTTTTCTGTGCCTTTTAAATCATTGCATTGACCTAAGTTTTTCAAAACTTTTTGAACACTGTGATGAAAACAAAGAGGAAGGAATTCCTTCGTATTTGCAAAATTTGATCAATTGAGAGAAAGAGTGGCGTGCTAAGCCCTTAATGATTGAGATCATGCTTGTTAATGTGAGTACTGAGAAGGATCTTGGCTTGATCCAGATTGGTTCTATACTGTCTTCAACGCGAGCGATTTGTCGCTTTCTTAAAAGATTTCAAAAAATGTTTTACGCCGTCTTGCGAAGACCTGTGTGCAATTGCTCTTGAGATTGTGCAGCTTAGGATCGCTCTCAGCCTTAAGACTCGACCTCCTTACTTTCAAACCATTGAACTTGGATTTAGAATGTTCAACTGTCAACTACAATGTAAGGCCTGTGTGGCCAGATTTGAAGCAGCCCTTGAACTAGGGGCAAAAATGTCAGATGCGCTCGAAGAGTCAAAGATGAGTCTTTTTTGCAAACCAGGGAAGACTGGCAAGAATGCCAAATCCCAGAAGGGAAGAAAGAAGAAAGTTTTGTTGAAGAACAACCGAGTTCCTATCCACAACACTAGGGGCAAATTCAATCCCCATTGGATGGACTTCTACATCATCAGCAGAAAGCAACCATTCTCCTGGATTCGGATGGCTTCGAGACCCTAAAACCATTTGGCATGGACAAAGCTACACTTTTCCCCTTGAGAGGCTGGCTGGGCCGAAAACCCGGAAGGGCGACCCAGGCAAAAGTTAGAGCAAATGAAAAGAAAAGAAAAAGAATAGAAATAGAAAAATGTAGAAAATGAAAAAAGAAATGAAAAAAAGAAGAGAAAAATGCAAAGAATGAAAAAAGAACAAAAAGAAGTGAAAAAAATTGAAAAGAAAAGAAAAATAGAGCTCGCAAGGTCGAAAACCCAGAATGGCGGCCTTGGCAAAAGTTAGAGCGTAAAAGGAGAGGTTAATACCCGAGTGTACCTTAACCGGAACTACGTAAGGCTTGATTCCCATGTTTGGGATACGTAGGCAACTTCATTCTGAAGTCCAGCCATAAACACTTCAAATTCAACTATCCTGTCCATGTAATGGTTCTGATCATCTTTGCCTTCTCTGTATTCGAGAGTTCAGTTGTGATCATCACTTTGAGGACTGATTACAGTATGCTGCGGCGCTATCCAAACAAGGGGCAACTTTCTGTTGCCATATAGTGTGTTGCGGTACTATTCAAACAAGGGGCAATTTTCTATTGCCATGCGATGCCGTTCAAACAAGGGGCAATTTTTTATTGCCATACAGTGCCTGGATCTGAGGCTTTGCATCTCAAGAGTAGGTTCCGTGCTCGTTGAGCGGTGGCCGTTTGCAAAAATAATATTTGAGAATTTTTACTGAGGTCGGCTAATTTTCTCGAAAATTATTCCATTTTTTCAAAACTGGACCATTTCTTGGACCTCAAAAAGGAAAATTTTCAGTGCTCATAGCCCAACTTGCATGATTTTGAATCAAAAAATCGAACAAGTATGTTAATCTAACTCCCATATTGGTCAAAATTGTTTTAGTAGAAAGCCAAAGCAAAAAATGGTCAAAATGATGGACTAGGGGCACAGTCGAGTCAGGTGTTCTGTCTTTTCCCCGTTGCCAACATACTTGCCTGGAAGGGCACTCTATTCGCCACAAAGGGCACAACTGAGGTTAATAACAAAAGGGTTGAAAGCTCTCTTACCCTCCGAGTAGCGATGTATCAAGTCAAGTGCGAAGCACGAATCGGAATGGATCAAGATATTCCACTCCCTCATCCGAGGCATTGACTAAATGTCACCGGAGGAAATAGCCGCGGGCTAATAATGTTGGGCATGAGCCCACAACTTCTTGTTTATCCATCAACCACCCAGGGGAGGGATAAAAAAATGAGAGATTAAAGAATAGAGAGGTGTGCGTGGAGAGAAAAAGTGAGGAAAAGGGCTTTTTCAGAAAAATAGAGCCTGAGGGCCGAGTGATGTGAGAATCACAAATGAGAAAGGGTGGGAAACAATACCCAGAGAAACAGGCTCCCTGTGCACGTCTGAGTGTCGTGTCTTTTTGTTTTGTTTCTATTCTTGTTTTGAGTCGTTTTGAGTGTCAATAGATGTGTTTAGGTTGTTTACCATTTGTTTTTCTTTGTTGAGTCGTGGTGTACTGTGTTCAGTCATGGGCTCAATACCCGGTCGAAATTCATTTCTCAATTTCAAAATGAATCGTTTTGTGCTCAGAGTGCTGTGCCATTCTCCACATTTGTGCGAAACAGAATTCGTTCTTTCATAAAACCGCAGGGTTCAACCCAGGTCATCTCAGAGCAGTAGAATCAGGACCTATTGTAACAAGCCCGCGGGGGACCTCACTACAGCTCGGACTCGATTTGTGTCATAGTTCTTAATCTTGAACCAAAGAGTCCAAATCCGGCAAATCGTTTTGGAAAACAGATTTTTGAAAGAAGTACCAAACATGGACTGCTTTGCCAGATACAGAGTCGCCACCTAAATGTTTTTTTTTTAATGGGAAATTTAGGAAACCCTGACTCGGTGCCAAAGGCCACGTGTCCGTCATCACCAAAGTTGCCTCGGCTCGGGAACTTGGGTACGATTGGGGAAGGTCACTTCGTGAGCACCCCCGCTCGCCCGGTCAAAGACCGGCCTCTACTAACCATGATATCTTATTTTGAAAACATTGTGAGTTCTTATCCCGGTTATTAGCCTAGATCACTATGTGATGCTCGCAGCAAATAAGTATAGACTGGGCCGCCTGAATTGGAACAAAACATCTCATGTTTGTTTGTTTGAAGATGGTTTGCTACCCGCAGGTAGGCTTAAAATGCGGATTTTGCCACCCTCAGGTGGGCTTATAAAACATGATTTTGCCACTATCTAGTGGGCTTAAAACTCACAGTCAATGCATTTGTTCCAATCCAAATAACCCAACCTCCACCCACAGGCATTCAAGGCAGTTATATCACGTAAGCACATAGCCTCATGGTAAGCATGCTATTCATGGCAGTCACTCACACGCATGCAAGGATGCTAAAACATAAAACTCACCGAGTACTCCAAGCCAAAAACAAAAATTGATTAGAAATCATGCATGATCCTAAATATACAGGAATGCCTAATGCAACACATGCAATAATGCAACTATAGCAGGCTCGGCTATTCTAAACATGGCATGTGGAATACTACAACTAACACGTATTCAATTTGGAATTGAAATACAAATGCAGTTTGTATGATGCGCCGAGCCCGGTGCGTGCAAAACAGATGAATGATGCAAACATGCTGTCATACTGTATGCTAATTGAAATATGCCCTATATCTAACCATCATAAGCGGGTAAATAAAGGGAAGAAAGACGTGGGGTTGGAAGACATACATCACACTCACGCACACTTATTACAGTTATGCCCTCGCGCAGAGGGTCCGAATAAATAATACAGTCCGAAATGAAAGAATAATACACTCCGAAATATACAGTCCGAATAAATATACAAATTCCTAATTAATTAACACATTAAAGAAGAAAGCGGTAAACTGGCATGCAAGCCAGGGGGTGCCTTGACTCCGCTCCAGATAATGAAGTGATGCATTGGGCTGCCTTCCGCGGAAATCCACTGGGATGCCCCAATTAGCCTCTGTTTGCAATGTTCCTCGGAATGCGTGTCAGACTCCGAAAAGTTGCTGATTCTCTATTTTGCTGCAACAGAGAGCAGGAAAGGGGCATAGCAATGTATTTCACAAATATATGCATGCCTCGATCCTCGTGCCACCAATCACGCATATCGATGCATGATGGCCGAGGAATCGGATTGCACAACTCAATATAGGATGAATGCGTATGAATGCTACAACAAAACCTAACTCCATCATGGGTAATCCGGAGCGTCGGTGACTTGGGAATTGAGACCCGTTCCGTCACTCGAAGTACGAAACATGCCTAGTTTCCCGTGCCCGGGCTAACTCCTATCCCGAACACGATGCAATATGCATGATATGCATGAAATGCAGCTAATATGCAATCCTAGCATGCACAATGCTATGAAAATGAGGTGCCTCGAAATGCGTACACACGGGCATGCAAACCGAGGCGATGATCCTAAGGCATAAAATGGCATACGCAATACCAATTGGACTTACACTAACACGAGTGGATCTCAGCCACACTCACATAAGAGGCCGACGGATGAAAATGAAGCACCTCGAAATGCGTGCACACGGGCGCGCAAACCGAGGCGATGACATAAAGGCATGAAACGGCCTTAAATATGATATACAATGAGGCTAAAATGGGATGTCTCGAAATGCGTGCCCACGGGCACGCAAACCGAGAAAATGGCATACAGAATGCAACAGGACTAAAATAAGCTATGCGATGCAATATGGGCTTACACCAACATGAGAGAGCCTCAGCTGCACTCACACGGGAGGCCGATGGATGAAAATGAAGCACCTCGAAATGCGTGCACACAGGCACGCAAACCGAGAAAATGGCATACGGAATGCGATGACATGAAATATGATATACAATGCATGCAAATGAATTTTGGCACTGAAATGTGGGGGAAAACAGTCCCGAAATGAGGCGAAAGCGCACCCGAAGCATGGAATGATCCCGAAATGTAATATTAGGCGCCTGAAATGGCCTATAGCCATGCAATGCATGCACAATATGGACATGGAATGAAAATACAGTAGCAAGGCAGCCCCAAGACAAGCATTTTTCAGTCATAAAAAGGGCTAAACAGCAAGCATACATAGGATTAAGCAAGAATGCAAAAATGGCCCCGCAAGAGGGGTATTGAAGCAAGTGATACATGCGATGCCCAAATGGAAAAGTACCCTTCTACAACACTGATGAGGGACTAAAAATAGGAACAATTATAGTATATGACATCCCCCAACTCAGTATGAAAACATGCTAAAAATGCCATGCAAGATTGAGGATACATAAGACTATAACATGAGGTACCCAAAACATCCATCAAACCAGCAAAGACCCTTAATGAAATATGTCAAGAAGATCAAAATATGACTCTTTCCAGTTCTGATGATGGCCGAAAACAGAAGCTAGATAAGCCTAAAAAAGCATGCAAAAATGGGGGCCAAAGAGGGATATAAAGACAAGCACAACATGGAGACCCCCAACAAGGTTGATCCCTTCTACAATGTTGTAGAGGGACACAAAATAAGCCTACTCACAGTTCATGAAATGCTCCTAAACAGACTACATGTACGTCAAACAAATCATGCAAATTTACGGTAAATATAAGACATTATGAAGCAAGTGCATGATAGAGAGGCCAAAAAGGGTTGAGCCATTCTTCAATGTTTAAGAGGGACTCAAAATAGGCCCACTCACAGTTTACATTATGCTCGAAAACAGATCACTCATAGGCTAGAAAAAGCATGCAAAATATTGACATACAAGAGGATATTGAAACAAGTGCACCATAGAGGGCTCAAACAGAGTTCAGCCCTTGAACAAACATTAAGAACAGCTCAAAATAGACCTAGTTTCAGTTAAGGTCGGAGCTCAAAACAATAAGAAAATAGGCTTAAGAAATGAGGCAAAAATGGGCTACAAAAGAGGGGAAGGGAGACTTACCCTTGTAGACAAGTTCTTGGCTGCCTTTTGCTTGAAGAATGGGAGACTCTTAGCTGCTGGAAAGCTTTCCTAGCTGCTGGAATGGAGTTGTGATGGTAGTGCTTGATGGTGATGAAGAGATGGAACCAAAACTTGAAGATTTTAGAGAGATGGAGAGAGATATGTATCTAAGCTCTTAAGAGAGTTTTTTCTAACCCTAGCCTAAGAGTTGAGAGGCTCCTTATATGGACCAAAAGAGGAGGGCGAAGGTGGAGGGAAATGCACCCAAGTGTTCCCCTCCAAAATATCCCCCGGATACAGATCTTTTATGGGGGAAACAGCTACACAGCTGTAAGACACACCTCCCAAGGAGCATGGCCGGCCAGCTAGCTTTGCTGCAGGTGGCCGGCCGGCCACCCCCTATGGCCGGCCGGCCAAGGGTCAAAAGGGTCAAGGTGATTTAGTGGCCGGCCACCAAAGATTGGTGTCCTCCAGGTCTTCTCAACACAACCATGTAGTTCAAATCTGGCAACTCTAAAACAGGAGAGAGAATAGGCCAATTTAAAGAGGGGTTCAAAAGGGTCAATAACAATTACTGGCCGGCCATGTGTTTTTAGGGTCCTCCCCATGTGTGTACAACACAAATATGTGGTTTTGGCTCGAAGAAAATGGCCCTAGGGTCTTCAACATTAGCCCGGAAGTGAGAAAAACGGGCGCCAGGGGGCGCCAGAGGAGCATAATTGGTTGCTGAGACAATTGCTGGCCTCCCACCCTCCAGTGATCTTCCTGGTGATAAAACAGAGATACCTGCCAAAAATGAACGAATACTGATGCAAAACGAATGCTCGGGGACCAAAACACGCAGTTCGGGGTCCCAAAAACCGGCCGTTGAGCACCGAAAGTGGTGTTTGGCCACGAAGTGGGTATCTAAGACCCCAGTGTCCCTCGAAAGGGAGTAAATGAGATGCATGCCAAAAACCGGAGGAATCGGAGATGGTTGGGTGGTCCCGAACCGAGGCGCACGGCCTGACGGCTCCGAAAATCGGGAACCGGGCTTCGAAATGGGCAAAATGGCCTACGGCCACGAAATATAGCCCACGGCCACTGAGAGATGGTCTACGGGACCTCTCCCTCCCCTCAGGAAAGAAAACATAGAAAACCGAGTCTGGTTCGCAAACCGAGGCAAGGCATAGAAGAGAGTTCGGAAGTCCGGAGACAGGGCGCACGGCCGCGACTCTAAGACTTCTGAACGAGCACAATATGCAACATCACCGAGCGCTCGATCGGTGACGTCTGAGTCTTAAGGTCGGTCAAAAATGGGGTGTCTACACCTATCTGAAGCTATAGGTTCCAGGTTGCAAAGCAAAAGAAAAGAAGGAAAATGTGGAGAATCTTAGCATGTTTCAACTCCAGCAAATCCCGAGACTGCATTCCAGGCGCACCTTCTTAGGCCCCACCTTTCTTGAAAATATGAGTGTATCTCGACCCCAAGTGTAAGCCCGCTTCAAGTCAGAATGGTAGTTCGAGCAGCACCTATGGTTTTCACATGCAGATGTTATCGCTTGCCAATATAAACAGGGTGTACCCCTTTTGAGCTGAGTGTGTTGCAAAGCCCTCCGAGAGATGAATCGGAGGCACCAAAGTACATGTTTGATGCCCCCCCTACTGCATAGAATGTGCACTTTCATCTACACTTCTGCTGCATACGTGCCGCGCATCGTTATAATTCATGCATAGAATATGCTTTCAATGTTGCATATAATATGCCTGTCTATTGCGTAAAATGTGCTTGCTTTCAATTTTGCATTGAATATGCTTTGCTTGCATCAGGCAAAAAAAAAAAAAAAAGTGTTTGCATAGCGAGTTGTTGCTCATTTGTCTATCGAGTTGTTGCTCATTCGTTTATTGAGTTGTTCCTCATTCATTTATCGAGTTGTTGCTCATTTGTCTATCGAGTTGTTGCTCATTCGTTTATCGAGTTGTTGCTCATTTGTTTATCAAGTTGTCGCAATTTTGTTTATCGAGTTGTTGCTCTTTGCTTATCGAGTTGTAAACTTGTCAAGGTCTTATTGCTGCTTATTGAGTTAATTTGTTTGGTAGGTTACGTTGGTTCACTACCTGATTATTACGACGCAAGAGCTTAATTTTCAAGCAAAAGTTCAAATCTCATTTACATTGTTACGTAATGCGATGCGATACGATGCGATGCAATGCATAAAATGTACAAATGTAACACTTTTGAACAAAACAGCTGTTTCATTTCATCATGTCTTCTGCAAAATGTACATAGTTTTGAGAAAGTAAAACCTACCTGAGGCAGTACAATGTGCTCAAACTACCCGTAAAAAGAAAAGTAAAGCAAAAAAGAGAAAAGCAACAAAAAGTCTGAACAGAGCACAGAGAAGAAAAAGCAACAGAAAGTTTGGATCAATATCAGTCATCTCAAGTGCGGGAGTCGGTCCTGGTTCTCTTCCTGGACGAGGGTCCAGGGTCACCACCGCCATCTCCATAGTCAGAATCTGAGCTGTCTCCGGCCTCACCCTGGGACGCCGCCGCCTCATCGTCAGAATCATCGGGGGAAGGCTCTCGTGAACTGCTCTCAGCACGGGTGCGCCTATGTCTGCCTCGACTGTGGATGGTCATCCTCCGCCTGACTCCTCTTACTCCTCGAGCAGGAATAGATGGTCCAGCTGAAGCACCTCCCGCAGTCGAAATCTGGAACGGGGCCTGAAAAGGACAAATGGAAGATGCATCAGTTATGCTATGCAAAGTAGAGTATGAATACCGAATACAGTGTATGAGTACAACGTATGAATGCTGTGAGCAATGCTGCGAACATTATGTGGGTTACAGTTTATCAGTACCGTGAGTGCTGTGTATCAAGTGCCGGGTTGATAGTGTGATGCACCAGATTATGTATGAAACAGATTAGACGAAGTTTGAGACTACAATTGAAAGAACTTACCGGGATGCCATAGATAGTCAACAAGTCGATGCTCTGCTGCAGCATCCCCATCACAGAGGTAGTCCACTCCAGAGACTGCCGAGTGTACTCGACGAAAGCTTGCAAAAGTGTTGAAGTCATTAGTATTCTACGGGATATCAAATGAAATGGCTGTATAGAATGCAAAGTGTGGTGGTACATACCGGGGTTGAGCCATAGACTCTGACAAGCTCTTGATCAGCCGGAGGAGGAGCAATGGGTATCTGGTAAGTCTCCCCACCCTGTCCTCGGCATGTCATCGTCATAGGTATCTCTGGCCATCTAGCTCCCTGTCCTCTCCGGGACCTACTCTTGCCTCGTGTCGGAGGTGCCCTCGGTGCCCCTGCTCTTGCTGCTGATGTCGCTGGCCTCTCTTGCTCAGCTCGGCGAGTATCGGTCAGAGGCCGCATCAGATACACCTGGATGTACTCGGCGTAATCGCCCTCGTCTCTAAAGAGCTCATAGCTCCAGCCAACCGTGTAATCTCTCATCTCCTCTAAGGTGTACCTCTCAGTGTGCCTCGTGTGGGTAGGAGGAGGTGCTGGAACTGTCTGCTCGGGCACGCCCAAGGTCTGTCGCAGGAAGCGCCCCCTAAAGTACCAAGCGCGGCAAACCGGTCCCTCTAACAAGACCCTGAACTGGGCGGTCTCTCGAGCACCGGCATACCGCTCCTGAACTGCGTCAGGCAACGGGGCCCAAGGCTGCCAGGTGATCTATAAATAATACATAGTTTGTTATCTACTGTTATCGAGAGTACAATATAAAGTGAAGCTAAAATGAACTGTAATGTTTGACATACCTCGGCTGCGGTGATGGTGTTAAAGTAGCGGCGGAAGAACATGAAGGACTTCCGTGGCCTCCGCTCGCATCTCACATCGAAGCAGTGAGAAAATGGAACACCGAGAGGGATCTCCTCATCTGGCACTGGGGCAAGCCTAGGGAAGTAGGCATACATCCACAACTACAGAATGTAACAGAGCAGATATGAGTATGCTTATCAGATAAAGCAGTATACAGATAAAGCAGAGTGCAGTACATGCAGTGTATTGTGCAGTATGTGTAGTGTACAACCAGTGTAAAGCAGATTGCGTGCGCACAGTGTGTGTGATGTACAGATAATGAAAAACAGAATTGAAAAGACAGAAAAGGGAACATGTACCTCCTAGGCTCACCAGTATCCTCCAAGCAACTGCCCGCTGCAGCAAGAGGATGAGCTCATATATCCATAAAGAGTGGCCAGGCCGGCACCACCCCAGTCATAGCCGCGGATCCTGGTCATATCCGCAAGCACGCTCAGTAGGTAGAGGGCGACGGTGTTCGCCTGGTCAGCGAAAAGTGTGGTCCCCAGCAGGAACATGATGTAGCCACGGGCATACTGCTCCTCCTCCTCCTCCCGAGTAGTAGGCGCCTGGATTCGGAAGTGATCCTCAAACCATGAGTACCTCACAAACCCTACCCAGGCAAGAGGTGGCTGAGTGCCGAGCAAGTATAGCTAAGCGGCATCCCACTCGTCCATATCTGTATCAAAGGGGATCGGATCACCCCCTACTCCAATGCCTGTGAGCATGGAGAAGTCAAAAGGAGTCATCTTCATCTCCCCAATGGCAGAAAGGTGGAAGGAGTCGGTGGTGTCCCACCACCTCTCCACCAGAGCAGCAAGAAGGGGCCTACTCACAGTGAGGCACGAGAGTCCCATGCAAAAAGTCCCAAAGTCGGCCTGGTCAACAATATGACGAACAGCATCGGGTAGCTCCATATACCAACCTCGGGCGGCAGTGTTCCCATACCCCCGGAAGGCATGGGAATCTCCCTGTGTTCAAAACAAATAGTTGCGAAGCAGTGTCAGAAATATAGTGTTGAATGCGCTCAGAATTGATGAGAATGCAGTGTGTGTGCATGTGTCCGAAATTACACAAATATGGGGTGCGGGCGTGCTCGCAGTGAACTACAACATTTGATGTATTAGTGTGTTTGAATGGTTCAGTTGAGAATGCAGCGTGTGTGTGTGTGTGTGTTCAGATTTAAACAGATATCGGGTGTGGGTGTGCTCACAGTGAAATACAGCATGTGATGTATCAGTGTGTCTGAGTTAAGCAGTTAAAGAACAAAATCGACTATCACAGTTATATGTTTTACATTGCAGAAAATGAAACAGAGGAAGAATATACCTCAGCGGCGCCGTAAGACAGATATGACTCTAGCTCGCGCAACAAAAGCTCCAATGGCGCGCCCCGCGCATAGCTCCTGAAGTAGCGGATGCTATCAGGAGGCAACACATGTATCGTCGGCCTATAAGTCGTCGGATCGAATGGCCGGATGTGAAAAGGTAGGAGCTCGACCTCGGGGTCCACGTCCATCTACGGGGGAGTCCCACCACGTGGAATGTCATCCGCTATCTCAAAAGTAGCATGAAAATGGCCGAGAATGTGAAAAACGGGCAAGAACGCGAAAGGTCAACCCAAAAGTCAACCCCGGGAGGATGAAAAATTGGAGAAAAGGTCGGAGTGTGGAAAAGGCATGAAAACCAAGTAAGCTTGGGGGGAAACAAACCCCAAGTAGTAGAAACCAAGAAGGAAACACCGAAAATCAAGTTTTGTTCGGTTTAAAGTGTGCGGAACGGGAAGGGTTTCGTGAATCGAACGACGAAAAGGGCTTGAAAACGCGACAAAAACTCGGATCGAAGGTTGGGAAATCGCCTAGAGGGAGAGAGGAGTGTTTTTCGAGCTAGGGTGAAGTGGAAATATAAGGTTTGGAACCTTATATTTAAAGACCCGTGGCCAAAGGACAAAACTGCCCTGACATTGCCATTGTTGGCCGGTCGGCCAAATTGTTAGCCGATCGGCTTAATAGTTGGCCGATGAGATCCTTTTGTGGCCGATGGATGGCCAATGGCCTCCCCTTGTGGTCGATGCACCTCCCACACCCTTGTTTGGGTTAGTTATGTGGTTTTGGACCTTCATTACTCAAGACAGTGCAAGAAAGTGCACTTTTGAACCTTCACCGGCCTTCGTGTTGACCTCGAGCCGTGTCTTCTGTGTGCGATGCTCAGTACGCGCAAAGTGTATCTTTTTTTTTCGTATCCTTTTGTATCTTGCGAGATTTAGAAACTTCTTTAAATGCGTTGCATTACAATGTTTTTGTCTTGCTTATGATAATCGCACATTTCTTGCATTGTTATGCAAGTCTCTTATGCGATGTAGCGCGCACCACGTTTGCGTTGTTATGTACGTCTCTTATGCGATGTAGCGCACACCACGTTTGCATTATTATGCACATACTATAAGCATTGTAGCATGCACCCCTAGCATTGTTATGCACGTCCCTTATGCATTGTCGCACACGCCATGCTTGCATTGTCATGTACATCCTTCAGGTTGCATTGCCTTGCGCCCCTCCATCCGCGTTGTTTCGCGTGTCTCATTGGCATCATCATATACCTCATTACATGCATTGTCATGCATATCTCACAAGCATTGTCATGCATCACATTACATGCATTGTCATGCAATTTCAACACATGCATTGTCATATATATCTCACAAGCATTGTCATGCATCACATTACATGCATTGTCATGTATTTCAGCTCATGTGCATTGTCATGCATTTCAGTTTATGCATTGTCATGCGCGTCTCATTTGCATTGTCATGCATTTCTATAATATGCATTGTCATGCGTATTTCCCTTGCATTGTCATGCTTGTTTCAATTGCATTGTTATGCACGTTTACTCGCGTTGTCACGCATGTTATTGGCGTTGTCGCGCACACTTGTTGCATTGTTATGCACCTTTTTACTTGCGTTGTCACGTATATTTAGGATGCATTGTTATGCACGCAGGCTTAGTTGCGTTGTCATGCACCTTTCACTTGCATTGCTATGCATGTTTCTATCCACATTCATTTGTGCATGTGTTTATCTCATATTGAAATGATATCTTGATCTAACGAGGAACATGTGTTTCTACTATATTGTACCTGTGGAATTTCTTTCTTTTGCAGGCACGTTATTGTATGTACGGTTCATTTGAAGATGATGAAACCAGACAATATTGCATGTACGGTTCATTCAAGAGAAGTTCCGGTTCAGTTTGACTGTTACCTTTCCTCTCGCGTTTGGCACGCGTTTGGTTTCCCTTTCCTCTCGTGTTTGGCGCGCGTTTGGTTTACCTTTCCTCTCGCGTTTGGCACGCATTTGGTTTACCTTTCTCGTCTTGCGTTTGGCGTGCATTTGGATCCCTTTCCTCTCGCATTTGGCACGTGTTTGGTTTCCCTTTCTCCTCTTGCGTTTGGCGCGCATTTGGATCCCTTTCCTTTCGCGTTTGGCACGCGTTCGGTTTACCTTTCCTTTCGCGCTTGGCATGCATTTGGTTTCCCTTTCCTCTCGCGTTTGGCACGCGTTTGGTTTACCTTTCTCCTCTTGCGTTTGGCGTGCATTTGGATCCCTTTCCTTTCGCGTTTGGCATGCGTTTGGTTTCCCTTTCCTCTCGCATTTGGCACGCGTTTGGTTTACCTTTCTCCTCTTGCGTTTGGCGCGCATTTGGATCCCTTTCCTCTCGCGTTTGGTTTACCTTTCCTCTCGCGTTTGGCACGCGTTTGGTTTACCTTTCCTCTTGCGTTTGGCACGCGTTTGGTTTCCCTTTCCCTTTGCGTTTGGCGCGCGTTTGGTTTGCCTTTCCTTTCGCGTTTGGCGCGCGTTTGGTTTCCCTTTCCTCTCACGTTTGGGATGCGTTTGGTTTACCTTTCTCCTCTTGCGTTTGGCGCGCATTTGGATCCCTTTTCTTTTGCTTTTGGCATGCGTTTGGTTTACCTTTCCTCTTGCGTTTGGCAAGCGTTTGGTTTCCCTTTCCCCTTGCGTTTGGCGCGCGTTTGGTTTGCCTTTCCTTTCACGTTTGGCGCGCGCTTGGTTTCCCTTTCCTCTCGCGTTTGGGAAGCGTTTGGTTTACCTTTCTCCTCTTGCGTTTGGCGTGCATTTGGATCCCTTTCCTTTCGCGTTTGGCACGCGTTTGGTTTACCTTTCCTCTCGCGTTTGGCACGCGTTTGGTTTACCTATCTCCTCTTGTGTTTGGTGCGCATTTGGATCCCTTTCCTTTCGCGTTTGGCACGCGTTTGGTTTCCCTTTCCTCTCGCGTTTGGCACGCATTTGGTTTCCATTTCTCCTCTTGCGTTTGGCGCGCATTTGGATCCCTTTCCTTTCGCATTTGGCATGCGTTTGGTTTACCTTTCCTCTTGCATTTGGCACGCGTTTGGCTTACCTTTCCTCTCGCTTTTGGCACGCGTTTGGTTTCCCTTTCCTCTCGTGTTTGGCACGCGTTTGGTTTACCTTTCTCCTCTTGCGTTTGGCACGGATTTGGTTTACCTTTCCTCTCGCGTTTGGCACGCGTTTGGTTTACCTTTCTCCTCTTGCGTTTGGTGCGCATTTGGATCCCTTTCCTCTCGCGTTTGGCACGCGTTTGGTTTCCCTTTCCTCTCGCGTTTGGCATGCGTTTGGTTTACCTTTCTCCTCTTGCGTTTGGCGCGCATTTGGATCCCTTTCCTTTCGCGTTTGGCACGTGTTTGGTTTCCCTTTCCTTTCGCATTTGGCACGTGTTTGGTTGCCTTTCCTCTCACGTTTGGCGCGTGTTTGGTTACCTTTCCTTTCACGTTTGACGCGCATTTGGTTTCCCTTTCCTTTTGCGTTTGGCACGCGTTTGGTTGCCTTTCCTCTCGCGTTTGGCGCGTGTTTGGTTACCTTTCCTTTCGCATTTGACACGCGTTTGGATACCTTTCTCCTCTTGCGTTTGGTGCGTATTTGGATGCCTTTCTCCACCCGCATGCCGCGTTTGGACGTACCCCTCTCCTTTCACGTTTGGCACGCGTTTGGATGATTGCACTTTCTTGCATAGTCCTTTCCTCTCATGCGTGTGCTACGCTGAAAGATGCTCTCTTGCTTCTCTCGCGTCTGACACGCTGAGAGATGTTGTGAGACTTCGGGTGTCCTCGGTAGTCGCTTTTAATCTTCTCCGCATGAGGCGCATTGAGAATTGCATAATTTTCTTACATCCTCTCTGTTGGACTGTGTAGGACCATTATCTCTTATTCGCTTGTTTAAATTGTTGTATTTATTTTGCATAAATGCTTCATTACATCTCTTCTTGCATGATCATAAGTTATGCTCGGCATCTTGCATGTCATTTGCATCTTGCCCCTGCCTACGGGCGCATATCTTTGTTGTCTTGTATGCTTGTCTAAGTCTTCGGCCTCGTAAAAAATGGGTTGTCTCTGGGCTTTGACATTCATTCCCGTCACTGTTATGATTTTCGAGTTCTGTCAAAGAGGGGCAACTGTAGACACCCCATTTTTGAACATTCTCAAGAATTGGACGTCATCGTTTGAACACTCGATGATCATCCATGTTCGGGTTCGTTTTGAGTTCCCGGAGGTCTCGGCCGCGCGCCTTGCCTCAAGATCTCTCAACTTGTCTGTTTTGTGCTTGGTTGTGGACCAAACACTTGTGTTTTTGCTTCTAAGGGAAGAGGGTGGCTTGTTTGCCATACCCTCAACCCACCGGCCAAGGCTTGAGGCCATCGGCCCTGTTTTCTTGCCATCGGCCAAAAGTATTGGCCGATCGGCACTTTATTTAGTCAGCCGGCCATTGTGTTGGTCGATCGGCCATTTTTTGCTGGCCGAACCCTGTTCATCTACTTTATGCAAATATTTTGTGCCAGCTGGCACAACTGGCACCCATTATTCACCCCCTCCATGCACCTGTATGGAGGGATTGGCCCTTTTGCTTAGCTTCTCTTAGAAGCTTTAGAATTGAACCTCTATAAAGAGGGAGCTCCTCCTCCTTCCTCAGGGGTTCAAGAAAATTATTCTTGAGAGGATAGATATAATATTGTATCTATTCTTCTTTGCTTAGCTTTGTTTTGTGTCTAAAAGAGTAGTATTGTCTTACTATTGTACACAAACACACACTAGAACACCATCCTTGGTTGCTGAGGTGCTAGGAGGTTGATTTCAGTGTTCTTGGGTTGGTTTGAACTCAAAAAACTTGCTGGAGCTTTGTTCTTGAAGAGGTTGTACAAGGGTGAGTTCCTTGCTTTAGATACCCCATTCTTGCTTAAGCTTTTAGCCCTTCTTGCTTATTGTTTTAAGCTTAAATTATAACTGATAAAAGTTCTGATTTTTAGTGCTTATGACCTTTGTTTAAGGTCATTTTTGTGTTTGGGGTTGTTTACCCCCTCTTAGGTCTTGTTTGGCCTTGTCCTTGTGCTTTATTTTTAAGCTTTGAGATCACCTTGCTTTGGCCTTCTCACCACTGAAATCCCTCTGAAATCCAGAGGGATTTCAATGGTGGGGATGGTGTTTTAAGGTCTCAAATAGGAGAGGGTCATCCCCTCTCCTTGTTGTCTTGAATGCTTGCATAAATGGCTTATGTTTATAGCATGTGTGCCTAGCTTGTTTTAGCTTCATTTCAACAAGTATTTGGTGTTATTTTGCCATGATTTACCTCTGTCCAAAGTTGGTTTAGTGGCCTCTTGCATGCACCATATACTTGTCTTGTAATCCCTTGATTTGCCTTAACATGCACCATGTTGTAACATGTCATTTTAGCATGATTTTGGCTCAACTCCATGAAGCTTTTAGCCTTGTTGTAGCATGCTTAAGCTCTGATTTGAGTTGTTTAAACCATGTATGCCATGCTTTGTATAGCCACCATACATTTTAGCTTGTTAGCTTTTGGTGTCCAAGTCATTAGCATGCTTTACTTGGGCCATTTCAGTGATTTGGAGTCACTTGCTATGTCATTTCAGTCCATATAGGATGCTCATATACTCTCACTTATCACTCCTTTAATGTTTTAAGGAGTTGATGTTTCATGCCTCATGAATGTATCATTGTGTATGCCATCATGCTTAGGCATTTGGGATGCCATCTAGGTGGGTTTTTGGGCTCATTTTGACATGCCATAACTCTGTTTTTGGTTGCTTAAACCATGCCATGTTTGGCTTTGATAGGTGTAGTGTAACACCCTTTTTGTGGCCTTGTTTGCTTCGTGCTTTTGGTCCTTTGTTCTAGCATGTTTTGGCTTCATTCCTCGCATGTTTTAGGATCATCTTGACATGATTTAGGATTGTTTTGGGTTATGTTTTCCATATGCTCCTTGTTTTGTGTAGCTTTGGTTCAAGTCCATTCACAAGCCTTAGACTTTGAGCCTTATGCGTGCTATGGTTGATTTGTTTATGTGATTTGGCATCACCCCTAGCATCATTTCAGAGCATGTAATGTTGTCACATTTGCATGCTTTTTCATCTCTTTTAAGTGTGCTTAAAAGTTACCCTTTTATGCCTTAGTCTTTAGGCCAATTAGCATGTATGTTTGTATGAGCTTTCGTCCTCATTTCCATAGCATTTTGGCCGCTGATTTGGACCTATTTGAGAGCTGTCCATTCTGGTTTAAGTCCATCCCCGCATGTTGTTGCATGCTTGCCTTGCATGTTGTCGCATGCTTGTTGCATATTTGGTAAATTGCATTTTGTAACATGCTAGTTCAATTGTGCCTTGTCGCATACTTAGTCCATAACATGTTGTTGCATGTTTAAGTGGTATTGTATTTGGCATGCTTTTGTTAAGTAGCTTTGTATGTTTGCATATCTTGTCCCTTTACATTTTGTCACATGTTTGCCTTGCATGCTTGAATGTCCATGTTGCATTTTGCATGCTTGTCTAAGTTGCATCGCGTTTGGCATGCCTTGTATGGTATTATCATTAACATGCTCATGTTGCATTAGTCTTGCTTGCATGCATGCATCCTTTGCCTCTTGATCAATCATGATAGAGGTTTGGGGGCCCATTATGTGTTATGTGCATTTCGTTCCATATTGATTTGCACACTTGGCTCATTTGGCCATCATGCATTAAAATGCGTGATTGATGGCCCGAGGGTCGAGAACCATACTTCCTTGAGTTCATGACATGATAGGAAGGATGGTTGTGCACACATTGCTTTGAAAATGCATTGCCATGCTCTGTTTGTCCTCTGCTGCAGCAAAACAGCATTCTGCAGGAAGAGATGGCCGGTCGGCCATCTTCAGTGCCGGCCGGCTATGAATTGTTGGCCGAGAGCCTCATTTTTGGTCGATTACCAGTTTGCCTTGGCCGATGGTCCTATCTTTTGGCCGGTGACCTCCCACAACACCTTGAAGGTGGTTCAGAAGCATCCCTAAGACTTGTGTAGTTTTCAGAGGTGCAGAGCAGTGCAAACAGAGGCAACATGAAGCATGGCAACGGATTTCCGAGCGAAGCCGACCGAGCATGCATTTGTCCCTCTTCTCGAGGATTCTTTACCGTTTTTCGTAGCTTAATTAATTTGTTTAATTAAGTAAGTGTTGTGTAATAATTAATTAGCTTGTTAGTTAGTTAATTAAATGGTTTGTATTATTCTTTCGGTCCTTCCGTCGAGACGGCGAATTGTGTAATAAGCGTGTGTGTGTGTGATGCATGTCTTCCAAACTCACGTCTTTCTCCCTTTTACTTAACCTGTTTTCAGTGGTTAGTTCTAGGGCACGTTTCATTTAGCATCCTTATGCTCGCATGTTTGCATCCATCCATTTGTATTGTATGCACCGGGCTCGGCGTATCATACTAATTGCATCGTATTTCAAATTTCCACTTGAGTACATGTATCGAGTTGTCACATCTCATATGCCATCTTAGATTAGCCGAGCCTATTCGAGTTGCATTTTGCATGTGTTGCATTAGCCATTTTAACATGAACTAGGATCATGCATGATTTCTAACTAGTTTCTTGTTTTGGCTCGGAGTACACTGTGAGTGTTTACGCTTTAGCATCTTGCATGTATGTGAGTGTTAAACATGACAGCATGCTTGCCATGAGGCTAATTGCTTATGTGATATAACTGCTTGAATGCCTGTGGGTGAAGGTTGGATTACTTGAATTGGAACGATTCATTGAAATCCGCATTTTAGCATACTTGCGAGTAGCAAACTTCAAACCATTTCCAAACAAACGGATATGCAATGCTTTGTTCCAAATTAGGCGATCTAGTCTATACTTGTGTGTTGTGCACATCACATAGTAAATTCTAGCTAATAACTGGAATAAGAACACTTGTGTTTTCAAAAACAAGATATCATGTTTAGTATAGGCCGATCTTTGATCGGGCAAGCGGGGGTGCTCATAGATGACCTTCCCCAATCGTACCCAAGTTCCCGAGCGGAGGCAACTTTGGTGATGACGGACACGTGGCCTTAGGCACGAGTTAGGGTTTCCTAAATTCTCCCAAAATAAAATATTTAGGTGGCGACTCTATATCTGGCAAAGCAGTCCATGTTTGGCACTTCTTTCTTAAAAATCAGTTTTCCAAAACGATTTGCTGGATTTGGACTCTTTGGTGATTTATCGGTCTCACATTGCACTTTGCGGGATTAGATTCAGAACCGTGATACTTTGAGTCCAAACTGTAGAAGCAAGGCCTTAGGGGCGCATCTACAGTTTCTAAGACATGTAGATGGGGTTAAGTCAACCGTGTTGCACTATGGAAGCGTGGTAAAGGTTCGAGATGATCAGTAAGACAATCTATATGTCAATGATTAGGTAAGACGTATGTTATCGGTTGTTATTTTTGGATTGAAAGTTACTTATCATCTGTTTAGATGAAGTAACTAAACTTTAAGTATGGAATATTTCTAAGACTAAAAGAAATGATATATTCTTTCTTGTCATGACAATGTTTAGATCTGTGATTTTGAGAAATTACTGCATTTGAGTATTTTGATAAGATATGTTTGAGTGCTAATTGAAATTGTTTTGAATACGATTGGCTGTAAGAAGAAGTTATGCATATAATGATCCCTCTTAGAATTGTATAATTTGTTATGGAAATCTGTCATCTGAAACCTGAAATCTGAAATTTGAAATTTGAAATCTGTAATCTGTACTCTGTTATCTGTAATCTGTAATCTGTAATCTGTTTTGTTTATGTGTAGTCTGTAATCTGCGATAAGAATTTCTTGCAAGAAATGGTTGAATGGCATGAAGAACCCCACCTATACTATGTGTCTGCCCACATGATACCTGTAAAAAGATAGACAGTTATTGACTACTTCGAGATCAAACTAAATGATTGATCAACTGATAAATTACCGCAAGGATTAAAACCCTGTTTCTGTATATTAATAACTTAAGATTGAAAAATTATTTCTGTGATATACTTCTGTATAGATATGCAAATGTTAGAGATTGCAATTGTTAAATTAATCCTTATCCTATATTTGAAGGGTATAATGTAAACTGTTCTGTTCGACACTATGAACTTGGAAAAAAAAAACGGATGGACATGGGAAGGGAATATTCTATATTAATGGTGAGTTAATGATATGTACTGAACATTTACCTCGTCCGGTATGCTTATACAGATTTGTATAGTATGCGCGACGTGATTCCGAATTGATTTACTATCTTATTGGACCGATCTGGCTAAGATTTCTAACTATTAGGTGGTCAAATTATTTTGTCGCTAAACTGTAGAATTTCGAGACAGTAAAGAATCTGGATGGATGTGAACATTGTGTACTTAAGGAAAATTTATGATCCTATGAATGGACCTAGTAGGACCTACGTATGTGGAGTAACTATCTACTCTGTTTATATTAATTAACTGAGCCAGACGACTGGTCTATAATTTCTGAATGGCTGTTCGCTGACCCACTGTAATTATAAGGTGTGAATACGAAACCATGTGGTTGATCTCGTGTCTTACAGCTGGAAAAGAAAGAATCATCTGAATAGTGGAATACCGAAATGATTAAAAAGAGGCCAAATTAATTTATGCTGTAACAAGAGGAAATGTTCATTAAGGGAAGATGTTACACCTTATGGTTATGACTAATTAGTCAAGCATAATTTTGAATTTGATTTCTGGTTTTGTTTTTTGAGTGGCTCCTTTTGCCCAAAATAATAGCTGTTATAGTTGTATTTATTGTTCAGATTAGGACTTATGATGGCATGACCAAGTGTCTACAATGGTATGTCTACATGAATTTACAAAAATGTATGTTATTTGCTTTGATATTACCGTAATTATTTGATTTGGAATATGGTTCTCCTTGTATTACTATATTTAGAAGTGAAATTGTGAAGAATTAAGGATATTGATTGGGATTCTTCTTCCCATTGTTCGGGCCTTGTCAATAATTAGTATATATGGTTTTGAAGCAATATAACGATATGATTTTGATATGTTTTCGGAAATGGAGAATACTAAGAACAATTGTGAAGCTAGTGACTACATGCTTACGTGACTTATTTATACTTGTTGGAATAATGTATACTTTGTTAAATAGGCAAAACCTTGTTGGTGGACTCTGGCATCCAATTTCATTAGACATTATACGATTTGAATTTAACTACATAATTGATTTCTGTGACGATGATATACAGCTTTGGTTACCAGCTTATCTTTAAGTGACTTATAATATAGGATTTACCAAGTAATGAGATTTACGTATGAACTATTAATACCAGGTCAATCTGGGTATAAACATAGTAAGGAACATATTGTGACTGAAATTAACGTATGCTGTGGAATGTATGAATTCTGTGTCTAGAAAAACGGAATCTACTATATTTTTGCATTTAAGAATTGTATGTTCTATAATTGGGAATTGACATTGTGGAACTTGTTGATAGGGAAATATTGTGATTATAGACCCTGCCTACTGAGGATTTTATGCCTTAAATACCTTGTAATGGACTCTTGTACTCTTATCTTATTTGATGCATGATCCTATGAAATAAATGTATGGAGTGGTTATTTTTATTTCTACATGCCTGAATCGGTAGTGAAACGACTAGTTGGATCAAATCATGAGATGCTTATTATGTTAGGAACATTGGAATAGCTATGATAAATGTTGGGTTAACCTGAGAATTGTTCGAATCGAGGAATGTGAACATCTATAACAGAATTAAACAATGATGTGAGATCGAGCTTTCTAATCTGTTACATGGTAAAACAAGTTTGAGGGACCAAACTTATTTAAGGGGGAGAGAGTGTAATAACCCGACCCTCGCACATGTTTCTGATATATTTTCAGTCCCTTATTCTGTGCATTTAGATGCTTAATGTGAAATTTCATGTGATATTAAGTTTAAGTAAAAGGATCTTATGATTATAGACCTGTATCTGTTTAATAAGAAAACATATCTTTCCCAAGTAAAATGTTTGACTCAGAAATTGAGAGCCTTAGAGGCCTGATAATTTGAAATTGATTTTATATTTGAGATCGGCATGATTTTTAAGTCATAATAAGCATTTTTGTGAAATTTCAATTAGGAATGATTAAACTGATTAATTTTTGTTTTATTCACTTTATGTATATAGTTATCTTTTATCCCATAATATTGACTTATGAACGTTTAACTCAAATATCCTGAGAGGGTTAGGAAGGGAGAATTGGGGGAAAAGGATGAGAAACCCTACAAGGAAGAGATTGAGAAATTAAGAGAGTTTTAGAGATTTAAAGCTCAAGGTCATAAACCAGGAGGAGCAAGCACTTCGCTATAGCACTGTGAGTAGTAGTACTGTATAGTACGTTTGATTACTGTTAATAGCTAACATTAACCCTTAGTTATCCGTAAGTAAACTACATCATTTCGTAACGAACGAATGGAATTTATGTTCATCCTTGAACAATAATAGCTATGTGATTCTGAGATTATTCTGTCGTGCTATACACGGTCCGGAGGTTGTCCCGAATTTATGATATGAATACCAAGGTCTGACATCATTAAATATTCCACGTTAGAATGTGAACTGTTTGGTCTCTATTAAGCGTACTGTAATGACGCATGTGCTTTCTGTTAAAAGCTGTTATTATTGTTCTATTATACGCAAGACAATTATGTCAATCCATGGTTAAACCACGGGAAAATCTGTGTGCACTATTGAGTAATGGTACTGTAAGTGCACAATTACCTATCGTTAATAATTATTATTATTAACGTTCCATTCTTTGCAAGTTAATTACGTTAATATTTATAAATCACTGGAAAATCTGTGTACGTTGATATGGCTCTGGAACCACTTTGGCCTAGGGCCAATCTGTAAAATACGCTTTACTTATGCTAACACTTATTGTCAGCACTCTGTTAAATGCAAACTAACTATGTTAAGTCATATGAATGATTAAAAGAATCTGTGTACCTCTGTATAACTATGAGACTAGTTGTTCTGATGATATCTGGGCCTATGGCCATTTTGTATAATCTGTTAGGCTGGAGGCCATTCTGTATGATCTGTAAGACCTATTGTTTTCTGGTAAGGAACAAAGTGCTATACTGAACTAAGTGCTACCGTGTGAGCCACCTCTAGAATCCGTGCGAGACACCTTTTGAGTCCATACACATATATGAACTGGGCTTAAAGCCAATCTATTGATATTCTAGGCTTAAAGCTGATCTGTTAATGTCTGGGCCTACGGCCGTTCTGTGAAATCTGGGCCCATGGCCAATCTGTAAGCTCTGTTAGGCCTATGGCCATTTGGTATAATCTGTTATGGTATGAAACAAAGTGCTGTACGGGACTAAGTGCTACAGTGTGAGTCATCTCTAGAGTTCGTGCGAGACACCTCTCGAGTTCATACATGCAAGGTTGGGCTTAATGCCACTCTGTAAGGGCTTAATGCCACTCTATTTAAGGGCTTAATGTCACTCTGTTTAAGGGCTCAATGCCACTCTGTTCAAGGGCTTAAAGCCATTCTATTTAAACACTGGGCCTAAGGCCATTCTGAAATTAGTACAGAATCATATTAACTATCTGTCTTTTACATTATATGCGCATTGCTCTGCATTATAATTCAAGTTGATCATTGGGTTATTAAAGTACTATTATTCATCGAGATTGTCTCACTCTGTATTTTGTCTGATTCTGTAGGTAATAAATCTGGAGGTCAGCCATAACTCTCGATGCTCGTCTCCCTTTGTCAGCCTCTGTGTGTCCAGGCATTTGGGATGAAGCATGTCCGTTTTTGTGAAGTTTGCTAAGTTTTAGCTTGTACTCTAATGGTCTATTATATGTTGAAGTTTCCAGTGTTTTTGTTATAGTCCCAAACAAGGGGCGGGGTTTGTATATGTGAATGTAATTATTTATCAGCTGATGCACTGTTTGTGATCCTGGCATGATAGTGGTCGCTCAATGGATGTAGTATCTTTTATTTCATGGTATTTTATAATATTTAATGCTTCCGTTCAGGCCTCATATGTTATGTATACCGAATCTTATGTCCGTTTCTAAAGTGATCATGCCCAAACTTTTAGGGGCGAGTTTGGGGCGTGACAATATGTATGTAGTTTTCATTTTGCACGGATTACTGTACATAACATGTAAATAATTGGTTACGTACAATGCCACGAAATGCAAAACGTTACTTATGTACAAGGCCAGGAACAATGATTTCCCATATTGTTTAGAGTGATGTTGTCATTTGTGTTTGTAGGTACTTGTCATTTTGAAAACTAATTGAAGGTGAGATATATATGGGTTGTTTGTGTATTGTTTTTGGTTGGAAATTGGGTTATGTCTGTATTCCAAGATTCCTATTGCAGGTTGCTTGTTTGTGTTCCATATTTGGTTGGATCTAACTGAATGGTTTCTTGCGGTGTGGTTTATCAGCTAATGATGTGTTTGGCTTTGTATTGATTTGTTATGACTTGTTTCGGTAAATTACTATTATATTTCGAGTAAAATACGAATTTTGTCCATGTGGTTTTGCAAAATTACATCCCAGCACATGCATTTTGTATATAATCCAAGTGGCAGTTAATTTTGGGTATTACTTGGAGAAAGTAACCCAATGAACTCGTTTACTTTATCTCTATGATGATTGCTATATGAATTACGAGTTATGAACATGAGTTGTGAAATTATTTCATGTTAACTATGAAAGTGATGGGTTTATTGTTAGTAAAATTAAAGTGGGCCTATATATATAGCAATCAAGCAGTAATTTAAAGTTGACAAATTAAAGAAGAAAATCAAGCAATTGTGGTATTGGTTTGAATGCCTGAAAAGGATGAAGACTTCTTTCGATGAACTGATGGTAACAAAGTAAACTAGTAGAATGACCTTTCTGATATGAGGTGATGGTAACAAATCATAGAAGATAAACCTTTGCTGATTTGAGGTTGAAAAATGAGAAGGGAAAAAACTGGTTAGATGTTATAATGTAGATAGTAAGTTGTTGTGTTGTTGTTCATGTGCTTTCTGTCTGCAAACCTTCTGCCCTTTATAGCTCTTATTTCCCACGATCCCATGCTCTGCTGAATCTGCAACTGCTTCTGTGCAACTTCTGTGACTGCACGGTCATTTCCATGTCTTCAAACCACATAAAACCTTTACTTGTACCTGTCGAAGTGCATATCTTGAAGTTGACACCTGTGCCCAAGTCCTTCTAGCCTTTCCTCCACTGATACAGACTCCCAATTCACGAATGTTTCCTCTTGGACAGTGGCCACTAAATCCGTGATCACTGCCAATAACTGCTCCACCATGTAAGTCAGGTGGCATGCAAGATTCAATGTTAGTTGATAACCCTTGTCTTCAGGTGGACTTGCCATGTGTCCTCAATTGAATGAAGCACCTGTTGGCAGGATGTGGGAAAAATAGGTGCAAAGAGGATTTTTTTTAAAAAATAACCAATCATAATTTAGCTGAAAATATGAGTGAACTTTAAAAGAAAAAGAAAGTAGTTTCCATTTTTATGATTATAAACCCGAAATGTATATTTTGTTTTCAATATAAATAAGTTGTGTATAAAATGTAGGACAACAATTGTGTTTATGTCATCACAGTCCAGAAAAACGGGTATTTCAAATATTAACAAGTTTATCGACGTTGAATTTATTGATTAAATTACAGGGAAAATTCAATATTTGGCAGGGTTTGAAGGTTCAAAGTCAAGGGGCAGTTATAGTGAGTGGCCAAGTGTTGTGGTTCAGTGGCCTAGTTTGCAAGGATTGTGGTTGTGTTTAGTGGACAATATTCTGTCGATTGTTGTCTCATAGTGATGATGGACATGTGCCACAATGGTGAAAAGGAAGGTCGACATGGAAGAGTCAACATTTGGCAGAGTTTGAAGATTTGAAGTCAGGGGGCAGTTACAGTGGCAGTTATGATGTAGAAGTGTGAGATCATGCAATGATAGGCCACAAAAACAGTATAGGGATATCAAAACCCACGATCTCCCTTTTAGGCTTTCCAAGTATACTAAACCTCCACTTCTATCTGTCGATCTCCCTTTTCTTCAATTTATTTCATGGCCACCAACCATTTGAAACTTCTGTCGATAGAGCAAGGCTCCTGCTTTGTCTCATGCTTCCTCCTGAACGTGTGCCCACCAACTCCATGATTGGTGCTAAAAACTGCCCCCATCACTTCTAAGTGACCCACATACAGACAACCCACTTTCAACTACTGGACATTCCTTCAGACTAGGCCACGTGTCCTTCATTAAATGGACCATATGTCGACATAGACTGGCAAAACTTGGTGCAAACAATGACCCCCTTGTTCAAGTTATATATCATATGATTTAACCTTCAGCAAACTTGCCAATTGGGCCGAATTTGTACTTAACCCACGATATATTCCCCTGAGCCCAAGAGATAAGTCCAATAGCAAATTTCTTAATACGGGTCCAAAACAAACATAAACTACAGCCCAATATGAGAGCATTTAAATATACTAGCCCCAACATAAGCTATAAAAGACCCACCTTTTCAACTTCAAACCATTTCAACTTCATTTCCCTCTGATTCGAACTCCTTAGAGTGGACTCCTTCTCAAGCATTGCCGTTCAAAACCACAGCACCACAAAACCCTGAGCCACTTCAACTTCATTTCCCTCTGATTAGAACTCCTCAGAGTGGACTCTTTCTTCTCAAGCATTGCCATTCAAAACCACAGCACCCCAAAACCCTAAGCCATGGCGCTCAAAAAATCTCAACCATCTCCATCTGAGGACAACAATGAAGACCTACTCTGCTTCCCAGACCCTATCAGAGCACGTATCGCTCCTCTAAAATTAGGTATTACCCTATTGCCCAGCACAAGCTCTGTCGCTAATGCTACGCTAGGCCCTACCTTCACGTCTTGCTTCCCAAACGAGCTAGCTTCATATTATCCCCTTGGTAATGGTGAGAACCTTCTTCTCAATGAACCTAGACTTAAGTAGACTAACTGGAATGTCAGCAAAAACCCACTCAGATCGTGGAGGTCACCAGACTCTATTTGGCGAAGCTGGGCCAGGAGAATTGAAGGTCATGACATTGAAGTATGGAAGCACCAGGGCATTAGTGAAGCAATTAGACTGTCGACTAAAAAATATGACATGGACAAAGGTTGATGGCTGCTGCTGCATGTTTTTGGTTGCAATCTTGTAACTCCCTACTCCTCAATTTTGGTATGATTTCCCCTACCATCTTAGATATAGCTCACTTGACTGGTCTCCCAATCTTGGGCAATCCAATTCATGCTCTCCTTGAGCCTCCAAAAGTGACCTTTACTTTAAACACTGACATGTGCTATATAGATTTTGCCGAAAAATACAAAGGCGAGCCTGGTTCCCCTATCGAGGACAAAGAAA
Source organism: Camellia japonica (assembly GCA_030407325.1). NCBI lineage: Eukaryota > Viridiplantae > Streptophyta > Magnoliopsida > Ericales > Theaceae > Camellia > Camellia japonica. Next base: position 570,564 of record JAPPVO010000017.1, on the reverse strand, counting down.
GAACTGCTTTTTACTTACTTTGGCTTTGTCAGTTTGTTTTTTGTGTCCCTGGGTACAAGATCACGGAGGAATACCTCCCCATTGCCTTATGTATGCAAGATGGCCAAGCTATGGCTTTAGCCCCTTATCTTCTTGCCACCCTTTACAAGGCCCTATTTTCCTTTGTCGAGAAGAAGATTTCTGGCAACTGTGGTGGCCCCTTCTGGCTCTTCCAGGCCTGGTTGTATGCCTATTTCCCGGAGGCATGACCCCCACCACCTAAGACCTTGAAACCAGTTTTCCACTCCTATTTTAATAACCCGACCCTCGTATATAATTTTAGTATGGTTTCAATCCCTAACTTTTGTGCTTTTAAGTGCTCATTGTGAAATTTCATGTGAAATTGAGTTGAATTAAGTAAACTCTATGGTTAGAGATGCATATCTGTTTAATAAGGAAAAGATCTATCACAATTGGAATGTTTGACTCAGAAATTGAGGGCCTTAGGGACTTGATAAGCCGAAATTGATTTTATATTTGAAATTAGCATAATTTTTAAGTAATAATAAACATTGCTGTGAAATTTCAATTTAGGATGATTAAACGATTAATTTTTGTCCTATTAGGTTCTAATATATATATATATATATATATATGTGGTCTTAACCAATTGCCTTAAGAATTCCTAACTTCATTTCTGAGAAAGGGTAGAGAGAAAAGGAACTAGAGGGGAACTTCTTCAAGATCAAACTTGGATAACTTAGAGGGAATTCAAAGCTTAAGGTAAGTCTAATTCATCTAATTCCACTTTCTCTCCATGATGTAAAGTAAGAAGTTCTTGATGTGGTGTGGATTGGAGTTGTGATGGAATGTATACTTAAGTGTGTGTGTGTGTGTGTGTGTGTTTGATAGTTGGAATGTCTACTTAAGCTTATCATTAACTCCTACAACTCTTCTTTTCCTAATTTGTGTGAGATGCCCTCATAATCTTGTCACTTAACCTCACTTTTGAATGTTTAGATTCAATTGAAGTCTTAATGAGAAGCTACACTCTATTCCTTCAATTTCCTTGCTTGAATTCAATTATATGGCATGGCTTTGTATATATGTGTGAGTAAAGTTAGAAATCTCATGAGATTGAGTGTGTTCATGAACTGAAGAATAATGATCTAACTTGTACTCAAGTGATGTATGTATTTTGATTCCTAGTCATATGAATTTTAAACTTTATACTAGCAATTTATGGTTAGGTTTGAGGCCCTAAAAACACCTACACAAAAATGGAATTTTGAGAGAATTTTCGGACCATTTTGAGCAGAATTGCCGCACGTGCGGGGGTCATGGCCGCACGTGCGGGACTCTTTGCCGCACGTGCGGGACTCTTTGCCGCACGTGCAGGGCTCACAGCCGCACGTGCGGCCCAAGCTGGAAAAAATGGTTCGCTCCGTTTTGCGTGTTCGACCCTTGGATATTTTTTGAAATTGCATTTTGTGCCTACCAATGTTTGAAAATTCGTTTGAAGTGGAGTGAATCAGGAATTAATTCAACAAAGAGGAATTAACTAACTTCAAAGTTGTGAATATGTGCAGGGCACACTTCGGGAGGGACTAGTGCCCCGCAGCAACATAGTGAGTAATAGTACTTCGGTGTATCTTTAATGTTGTTAATAATGATTGTTATTGACGTTATATTTTTCGCAAGATCTATGTTGATATGTATGCTATTTGAAATACAGTGTGAAATTATGGAAACATCGAAAGATTTTGTGAAATTATGAACCTATGTGGCCGAGGGCCGTTTTGTGAAGTTACAAATCTATGAGGCCAAGGGCCAATTTGTGAAGCTATGAATCTATGAGGCCAAGGGCCAATGTGTGAATGTGTGAACCCATCAGGCCAAGGGCCAATCTGTGAAGTTGTGAATTGTCGTTATGAAAATTGTACAGAATCAGAACGCTTTGAAATATATTATAATTTGAATTGTGCACCGAGTCATTTAAGTACTATTGTTCATTGAGCCTGGCTCACTCTATATTATGTCTGTTTCTGTAGGTAACCAACCGGGAAGTCGGTCCTAGTCCTGACACCGTCACATTTTTGTCAGCCTAAGCATAGCCAGGCACGTGGTCGAAGTCGTACATTTTCGCAGTGTTTTGCTAGACTATGGCGTATACTTTAGTTATTGGCTTAGGAGGAAATGTACATAATGTTTTGTCATACGCCCAACCTTAGGGCTGGATTTGTATATGCATATGTTTATAACTAGCTCTCGAATGTGTATCTCCTTTTTGCAATGTCTGTGATCCTGGCATGGAAATAGTAGCTCAATGGATGTCATACCTTCTTATATTTTATTATATGATATCAATGCTTTCGTTCAGGTCCCTATGTTATATATCAAGTTAAGTGTCCATTTCTGCATAGATCATGCCCAAACTGCTAGGGGCGGGTTTGAGGTGTGACACCTATGCTGAGCAATTGCTCACTTATAACAGCCAACCCATCCTCACTTTTAGAAATCATCTTACCATGTTTTACAACCTTCATTTGAAGAGACCTTCCAACTTGTACATGCCATTTCAAAACTTTCAATTCTCCTCCACTAGACTTCGCTTCCTCTTCATAGACCTTTGTGATTTAGACAATGAGCACGTCCAAGCACAAAATGAGACTTGGAGACACATTCTCACCTGTAGACATGTCCTGGTTGGCTGTTCCATATCCTCCACTAAGATGTCCAATTGCAGTTTTGAGACATATTGTCCCAATCAATGGTCCAGGCAATTACGTCTTTTCCAGGGTATCCCTTACCCTTATTTCCACCTAACCATCCACGAGGGGATTGGGTGCAGAATCTACTTCAAAGATCCTAGGCAAGCTGAATCCATTCTGACAGAGAACACCAAACTTTTCCAAGATTTTGGCCCCTTCTACTTCAAACCTGCTTCAGGCTGCTCTACTGCTTTTGACCATTGGTGGGGACTTATGACTGCCATTATATTCTGCAAGCCACTTGAAACCTGCCTTCATGATACTTGTATTGATAATTAGGGGCCCATATCCCCGCCTTCCAAGCTTAAGGCTGCAGGTATCCTTCATTCATATACTTCATATCCGTGACTATCTCATGCCCCCTTTTTTTTTTTCTCTACAACACTAACTTGTTTGACCTTTGACAGCCAAAATTGGGCCTGCTGCTGAACCATTGGTTAGGGACCAATATAAAGGCAAGGCTCCAATGGATCCAACTACTTAGACAAACACCCCCTCAGTTTCGAAATTAATGGGAGACTCTTTGGCAGCCTTGTAGACAGAAGCACAGAGAGGAACTACCACCCGTACCCCTGTCGAGACAGAGGTCACAGCGAAGAAGAGAGAAGAGCCTTCCACTGCCCCTGCTCTAAGTACAGACCTAAGTGATTGGGATATCCCTCTCAGCCAAATGGTTGGCCAAACAACAGCAAATCCTTCAGGGGAACTCTACTAAGTATGCCTTCACTTTACATATTTACATCATCTTAATTTCCATTTACGCCCAACTGATCACTTACTTTTGTGCAAAGAAAAAGAAGGAGATTACTCCTTACTGTTGTTGATGATAAGGATCCTTCCACTTCTCCTCAACACATTCATCCAATTCCCAGTCCCATCACCAATGTACCCAGAGAACCCACTCTGGAACCAACTCCACCACCACCTTAAGCATCTGAACAAACTCCATTACAACCTCCTTTACAGTCTTCGCCACAGCAGTCTACACAATCTGCATCACAACATCCTTCCACTTCTTCTCAACACATTCATCCAATTTCTAGTCCCATCACCAATGTACCCAAAGACCCACTCTAGAACCAACTCCACCACCACCTCAAGCATCTCAACAAACTTCATTACAACCTCCTTCACAGTCTTCGCCACAACAATCTACACAATTTGCATCAGAACATCCTTCACAACTACAACCTTCTCTTATTGCTCTCAGGGATGTCACAGTTGGGGCTCTCCCGATGGAGGTTGATTACCCAGGGGGCACTGAGCCTATTATTGTCCGTTCAGTCTTTAGCCCTCAACCATCAGCATCCAACTCCTCAAATTCCCAAACTTCAATCAAACAATCAGAGAGGATTGATTTTGACATTTCAATCAACAGCCAATCCTTTCCAACAGATGGCAATACAAAATCCCCTAAACTAGAAGTTCATAACAACCAAAGTAAATAGAAATACAAATATGACTGTTTGTTTGGAAAAAAAAACTTCTCTTTAAGTAACTGCTCTTCTTCTCCAATTTACAGGGACGAACATAATACATGACTCATCTCCACGACCAATGTCTGAGAAGGAACTTGAAGGTCCTCATGACTTTTCCCTCTTACCAGAACTAGAAAAAGAGCCTGAACACACTGATGCTGCCATTTCATCAGTACCCGAAAAAACTCCTCTTGCTACCACAACCACAGTCGAACAAGCCAAACCGTCTACGCGCACTTTATCAGGATAGGTACTAGCATTTCCAACCTCATTCTATTTACTCTTTATTACTTGCAGCATATATTCTCAGCAAACTATTAATGTTCACAAGCCATCATTCCATCTCAAGATATTTGGGCCGAACTTTCTATTCTTCAACAACATCTAGACGAAATATCCCCCTTGCCTCAAAGGCTACATCTCTTTCATGCTGAAACTCAACAAACCTTAACCACCTTCATCAACCTCATTAACACCCCAGTTGAAGAAATCATTCTCCACAAACCTGATGAAACCTTGGCCTGTCTTTCTGCTATTCTAAACCTCTCCCCTAATCCTTTCAACCCCATTCAACTAAAGCAATTGGCCAAGATCATCACAGAATGGCCAACCCTTTCACAGATGGTCCAGACTTGCTTGAAGGATATTCAAACCAAAAAAGATTTCATAAACCAAGCCCACACCATATCTACTTCAGTCAAACTTAGCCAGCAAACCACTATAGCCATTCTTGAGCAACACTCAGCACTTGAACTTGAGGAAACCAAAATCATGGCAGAACTTGCCTCTGTCTGGCGAAGAAAGGCTCATCTACAGCAGCAAGATGACTAGCTTAATCAAGAAGCAAGGATGATTCTCTCCCAAATTAGACATGGTCGTGCATCAATTTAGACAACTAAAGCTGAGTTGGACCAAGCCCAAGTCATGCTGGCAGATGCTCAATCAGAATGTTGTGTTCTAGCCATTCTCTTCCCCAAATCCTAGACTAGTTTATATATATATATTTTTTTTCTGTATTGCACAGAATGCGTGCTATATTTCAAACCATTGTGCAGACTTGTTCATTAATGAATATCAATACTCTGTTTTTGAATGGTCTGTTGTATGGTTTTTTATTTTGTTGTGCAATTTCTCTCCCTTTGTGCATTGTTATGAAGTAATCAACTCCCCTTCAAAGTTTCCCACATGGTTGAATGATACTTCTTCACATATTTTCCGTTTATATATCTTCTATGTGGTTGCCCTTCCAAGGATTGGTTTATGTAAAGGATGTCATAGTTTGGAAGTAGTTTTGTGAAATTCAGCAGGACATACCAACATTTTTGCCGCGTTAAGCTTCTCGGTGTCTAGTGTGGCAGATGCCAATTACTGAAATAGGTACGCCACACGATCGAGCATATCTATTAGTATGCACAACCAATGTACTCTTCTATAATTGAAAGGCATGTAAATGTACACATAAACACAAGTGAAGACATTGTTTAGAGGCCATTCGAACATCTACTCACTTCCATATTTACATTGGCATTCATATTAATGGGATCGACATTCATATGAAATGTACTCACTTTAATGGGATGGACATTGATATTACCTTCTCACATTCATCAAGCACACCAGTATATTTGTCATGTACAGAGGTTGAGTATTTTTATTTAGTATCAAAGTCTGCATGTGTAGTGTATAAAGTCATTCAGCCAAAGATTTCTGAAAATATGTCATCTACAATACACAATCGACATAAAACACTTACTTACCGATCGATATACTGGAAAGAACCAGGCAGTATGCGTCCGTCTTTGTTTACTTGTCGCTATCCGTTAGTCAATTGAACCACGACCAAGTTTATTGGCTGGAACATTTAACAGACGAGGCAACTTGAGAGTTGGAAGGAAGGTCGACAGGGTACATTTAATATTTGGCAGAGTTGGAAGATTCAAAATCAGGGGGCAGTTACACTTTAATTATGGGGTTGAAGTGTGGGATCATGCAATAATGGGCCACAAAAAGAGGACCTCGATCTGTATAGTCGTACATGTACAGGTACTATACTATTAAAACAACGTGTATCGTTGTTTCGTAATTGGATTGTCCATGCAGTGGCTTGTACACGCAGTTCACCTGTGGTAGGACTTTCAGGTCCTCTCATCAGGTGCATGTTCTTTATTCGAATCAGTATCCAAGTTCTACTTGTTAGGCATTTCAATCAGTTTGAATTAGTTGGCTGGTAACTTTAGTTGAATTGTTTACTTGAAATTGTTGTCGATTTTCTGTCCATTCGTAATAAGCATGATTTATAGTCAGACTTGGGCATGAAATGTTATATTTCTTCGAAGTTGTAATACCAAACTCCTTTACGTGCTTTAAGTTGGGATTGATTAGGAATTGCTGTTATGTTATTGTTTGCAGTATAAAATTTGTACTTGTTTGTTCCTGTCGACACATGGATCAACCACGACATGACATATGCCAATGTCAATGTCAGAGTCCATCAATTACACATATGAAAGGGGTTTAGTTTAACTGTATGTGAGGGCCCACAAGGTGCAGCAACGGTCATTGGCTCACTAGGTGGATTGCAGCAACGGTTATTGGCTCACTGGGTGGATTGCAGCAACGGTCATTGGCTCACTGTTCTGCTAATGTCAATGTCAGAGTCCATCAGTTGCATGGACTCATTAGGTGTATTGCAGAAACGGTTATTGGCAGAACACAGAGCTTGACCTGTCGATGTGAAGCCCACAATGTGCAGGGACAGTTGGAAACATAATAGTAAGGTGGTTCGACAGGAGAATTATAGCAGTTTGTTGACCACATGAATTCCTGTCGACTGGTGGACCCCTGTTGGTGCATTATAGTCACTGCTATTTGTTTGTTCTGTGGGATATTTTTTTGCTTTCTTTTGGACAAAATAATGGCATTCAAAAAAGCCACAAACAAACCCCACAAAGAAAGACATCGAATTCAAGTGTAACTGCATTGATTTATTCATGACATAGGGTGACATCAGCCCACTCAAACATGTACCCATAATTTCACTGATCGATGAAGTTGCGACATCCAACTTATGCACAATTTTGTAAGTACTTACAGGCCATGATAAAAGCGAACAAACATTACTACTTTCCGTCGTTTGTTCCAGTCCCAAACATCAAAATTATGTGTACAATCAATAAGCGTGGGAATTTAGTATTATCACAGCTGCGACATAAAAATTGTCACGACAAGCTGGTGCAGTAATCCAGTTGTACTTGTACTACAAACAAATTAGTGGTCCATATTTACATCATTGTTCGTAAACATCGGGCGGACTCATATTTACACCCCTCTGCAAAACAATTACTACAAAAAAAGTGAACTGTGGATGGGCATCCAAATTACTCTTGTATTGGCAGGCCATTCCCCATCGCTGCCGTATTTGTTGTAATTACAATCAATCAGCTGCACGAAAGATACTCGCCGATCTTTGAATTATTCACATCCATAATGAAGTCAAGCACCAACTTCCGACGCACAGAAGGATGAAACTATGTAAAGAAAGTGAATAACAGAAATCAGGTACAGTTACAGTGGTAGGAAATAAACGAATTCATTTCGCAATTGGAAATGAAGCGGTAGAATGTACCTTGTGTGGACCGCTGGGTATATTAGGCCGCTGCATGTACTTGATCACAAACATCCCACAGTCGAAAGTGCTACAAATGAAATGCAACATTAAGTTTCTCATAAATATAAGCAGGTTCGTCAAATGAGTCATTCAGGAGTCAAGTAAATGTGATGCAGGGTTTGTGGATTACTCGTCCAACTGTTGTAATGGCCTTTTTTCTAACATGTGGACGTTAAAGGTACGCACATCTTGAGCATATTCATTTCCAAACTGTAGTTGCAGCAAGGCATGCATTGTTTGAACCTGTTGCAGAAGGAGATGGTTTGTTTATGTAAAGGATGTCACAATGTGGAAGTAGATTTGTGAAATTTAGCACGACATACCAACATTTGTTCCGCGTTAAGCTTGTTGGTGTCCAGTGTGGCGGATGCCAATAAGTCAAATAGGTACGCCACACGGTCTACCATATCTATTTGTACGTACAACCAATGTACTCCTCTATAATTGAAAGGCATGTAAATCTACACATAAACACAAGTGAAGACATTGTTTAGAGGGCATGCGAACATCTACGCACTTTCATATTTACATTGACATTCATGTAAATGGGATCGACATTCATATTACCAACATTCATATTAAATCTACTCACTTGAATGGGATGGACATTCATATTACCTTCTCACATGCATCAAGCACACCAGTATATCTGTCATGTCCAAAATATGATTTGACGATATTTTCATGGTTTAGAGGTTGAGTTTTTTGATTTAGTATCAAAGTCTGCATGTTTGGTGTGTAAAGGTCAGTCAGCCAAAGATTTCTGAAAATATGTCATCTACAATACACAACCGACCTAAAACACTTACTTACCGACAGATATACTGGAAATAACCACGCAGTATGCCTCTCGTCTTTGTTTACTTGCCGCTGTCCATTAGTCAATTGAACCGCAACCAAGTTGATTGGTTGGAACATTGTAACAGATGAGGCAACTTGGTAAATAAGGTTTACAATTTGTTCAAATCTAATACGAAATAACAATGTCCCCACATGGAAATGTCCATCATGCAAATATAATGGAAATAACATTGTCAGATGCCATGACTTACAGTGTCGAATAGCCATGCCCCTGGTTTAAGCGTGCGCATGTCATGTCGGGTAGCATATTCACAAGGCATTTCATGAAGATTCATAGACACGACAATGTCCCTACATTAAATGTATCCATGAACCAGTAAGAAGAAACCTACAGGGTAGTACAACTTAAATATCTGGCTTAACTCTACGACATAAGATTAGTTTTTTCTGTTGTAGAACTAAGGCAGATATTCCTGATTCTACTACTCTCCAATCCAATTAAGATTAGTTTTAAGGTTTTCAAAAAAAAAAAAAAAGAAAAAAAAAAGAAAAGAAAAGAAAAAGTTTTAGATATTACAACTTATGACATGTCCAATAGTATTTGCTAAAATAATATGTGAAAATTTAAATACTCATTTACAGGTGAGCAAGTAAAAAAAAAAAAAAGCCACATGTATTTTATAAACTGGACCCAACAATATCCCAAAATGATCAAAATGGAAAATGTAAGCTGACTAGAAGAAAATAGCTAGGGAAAATTGCACTTCAGTGTAAGTTTTCAAACAAATTTGCAAATCATTAGCACACTTTATTAATTTTAATAATTAAAATAATAAAGTTTTCCATGAATTTGTAAATATTTTTTGAAAATATCAGTGATTTGCAATTTTCCCAATAGCTACATGTGTGTAGGATAAGACCAAGAGAAGAAAACTTCAGACAGGAAATTTAGCCAGTGATCTTTCCCTAGGCCACTGCATTAAATTCAAAGAAAATGCCATATATGACATGCAGAAACCCATCATAGGAAAATTAAAATCATACAAAATGAAAAATTAAAGAATTAGTAGCTACAAAAATCAAATAACATAGCACGACAAATGAAAATTATGGAATTCAAACTTATTTCACAAATAATACGGAACAGGTTAATTGCAAGTAGTAAACTCAACCGTACCTTTCATCTTTTTTGTCGTCAAGTATAGAGTCAACAACTTTGTCTTCGGCCGTCGATAAAATCTCTATGCTCTCCAGTACCATCAACTCCTCCTATCAATATAAACAATCAAATAACATCAACTCCTCCTATTAATATAAACAATTAACTAACTGAACACAGTTCAGAAAATAAATTTACAAAATATATAACACATCCTTATGCATCTAAAATTGGTGAAGCGATGTATAACCTCTGAACGGAACTGCTTCTCCAACCTGTGTATTTGGACAGGACTTTGTCTGAAATGCGTAAGACAATTGTACAACATTTGTTAGTGCAAACTTGCACTACAATGACAACTATTAAAATACAACACAAATAATGGTTCAATTATGATCAATAATGCTGTCGGCATCAATTGGTAATGAAACATACGAAAGGTGAAGTGATGTGGCGACTTGGGAATTTTTCTACAGTAAGTCGAGTACTTATTTTGCTATCGTTGCATGAACGCATATCCCCTATGTCTGTGGCTTCAACACCTCTTCCTCTTCCTTTTCCTCTACCTCTTCCTCTTCCCTTTCCTTTGCTTGTTACAATTTGTCCTGCTCCCAATGTTTGGGCAATCTTACTAGTAGAAGTATGCACTTTGTTTGCTTCTCCTCGCATTGGAGGCAAGGTTTGCAAATCATTAAAGGAAGATACACTCTCTTTTGCAACATTCTTGATGGCCATAAACTGAACCGAAAGAGATTTGCTTTCTTCGCTTGCGTATGTTTCTTCCAAGGCAAGGCCATGGTTGTTGTGCATGTCCCCAACTTCTTGGACGGTACGTAACTGTCCAACATGCATATCAATTATCTCATTGGACAACATTCCATTCACATTATTCTCCTCACAATCCACCCCTTGTAAATCTTGAAGATTACCCTCTATTGGGCTACCATAATAATTTGGTGAGAGCAAGCCACCGTCATGCAACTTGACTCGGACACTAGGGTGAACACCCTTTTCCTCTGTGCGAGGCAATTGTGTTGTTTCTGAGAAACCTTCCAGCGCTTGCTGTATCATTTGCTTCATTTCAGCAATATGTGTTTGCTCATTAAATGGTTGTTTCCCAGACAATATAGCTGCAACCAGTTGGTTCAGCATTCCTTCCAGTTCACCAATGCTGGAGGATATGTTAATGTTACAATTTCTTTCAGTCGACTCCACCTAATCACACAAACACATACATTAACTTACTACGATATTTCATCTTTAAGTAACCTCTGTGAACTTTGTGAAGCATGTGTACTGATTGCTTTTGCTTACCTTTGCATTGTCAACAACTTCATTCCCTCAGAAATTGAGCAACATGTCCCTTATTTCCGCATTGCTGTGAAGCACTTGCTTCATTGTTTCCTTCAGTTCACCAATGTCGGACTCAACCTTGCTCAAATGAACTTCATCAATATGTGGTTTCTGTTTGTTATAGACATGGTGTGCGTCGATTGCGTCATCAATGTCGTTGCTTTCCTCTATTATTGGATGAAACGCCACCTAACATAGTTGTCAAATCGGGATTCAAATTATGAATGAAAATGGTAATGTACTGAATCGTGAATCGATCTGAACTGTGAATCGTAAAGTTTCGGTCAGCTTTCTTAAATTTCACACACGTATATGTACACACTTACATATTAAATATATCTAATAAAAATTAATTACTCTATTTGTCTGAAATGAACAAAAAATTTGGTGTAAATGATGCTCATCTGGTGTGGATAAAAACTTCTCACTCGATCCTATGTTTACCACTTGACCTTTTCCCATTTAGATAAACAAAGGTAGATCCACCTAATCATAGGAACACAAAATAAGTCTGTCATTGTTTCCATAACACAGGTGGGGCAATGCTGTCAAATGTGCACAACGAATGGGTTGATTACCTTATGTTGCTCCAATATTTGCTTCCTTCCTATACGTCGCCGCGTCTCCCGTATTTCGGCATCACCCCATCATTTAGCCAAGGGATGGAGTGTGTAGTAGTCGACGTACTCTTATACGGAGGGGCAAAATTATCCAAGCAAAATAGCTGCATTATAAGGGGGAAAAGATATTTAGTATACATTTTCAAGCAAAATAATCTGTATTCGTTAACAAAGCAAAGTGAGGAAATTGTGATGTGAAAAAATTGTTGATGGCATACAAGTTTGCAGTTGACAATGGTACGGTGGCTATGTTTTACACCTTTTTTCTTGCGAACGAAGGACTTATTGATGCATACAACTTACAACACAATCATATCTATGTGTTTATGTGTCTGGATGGCACAATCCCCATGCATATTTTCGGTTAAAAAGATAAGCTCTTTCTGGTTAAGAAAATGTGGACCGTACAAGTATATTTGTCATGATGTTCAATAACAAGTAACGACTTATTGATGCATGCAACTTACAACACAATCATATCTATGTGTTTATGTGTCTGGATGGCAAAATCCCCATGTACCTTTTCGGTTAAAAAGATAAGCTCTTTCTGGTTAAAAAAATGTGGACCGTACAAGTATATTTGTCATGATGTTCAATAACAGGTAACTTTGTATTTCGTAACGACTGTCATTTTATTGAACCATATGGACAGCAATGGATGAAATATGTAATCGGCATGGTACAAACAAACAACGGTCGATTACGTTACCATTAGAAGGAAAACACATCCAGTTGCTTCACGCTGACCTTTCATCTTATACTTCTGAACACCTTTCACAAGGAATTGCAGTGTCAACTTTGCCCAATTACATGCCCGCATACTGGTCACATCCTTCATGGCATGAATGAACGACAGGCTCAAGGCGATCACTGTGGTAGGACACAACATGGCCCCCAACACGTACAGCGCAAACTTCTGCTGAAACTCGTTGTCTGCACCATCAGTCTCAGTCAGATAAACTCTCAACTGGTTCAAAGGAATGACTCCCTTAACAGCTCCAACCTCTTCGTAGATATTCGGATATGCGTCTATTGAACTAATGAACTGCACATCATCGCCTTCTGACCGTATACCCAATAAGACATGAACTTCCTCACAAGTGAGCCTCAGGTGAGGGCCATGAATAGTCAATGAACAGGTATCGGGATCGAAGTTCTGTACCAGCCATTGGCACAAGTTGTGATCTATACGGGTACACTTTAACCCGAGGAGGCCACCGAACCCAATATCAATGATTGCCTGCTTCTGTGCTTCGTTACACCGGTTCACGATATCAACAATTGACTTCAATGATATGCGGACTTGCATTTTACTCTACAATGTTATTAACATAAACATTAATACAAAAATTTAACCAACATTGTGTCGATAGTAGGTTCTCCCCAAATGCAGTTATGAAAACATTAAGTACGTAAGTACCTTTGCAGATTTCTTTGCAACTTCTTCGCCCAGTTCCTTGGAACTGCCCTAGCCATGTCCTGAAAACTCTTCTTCTCATCACAGGGGAGTTCCTTCCACCTTTCCCGAATATCCTTTCTTCTCTGTAAGTGTTACACCAAAGTGATGCACATACAGGACAAAGAAGAACTGTAAGTCCAAAATAATTGTCACCACAAGTTGTATCACTCGCAATGTGTGCGCATTTTGTGGTATTTACATATGATTGCACATAGAAATTACTATTGCGCACATATTTGAAATAAAAATGGACATGGACTTTTACAAATAATCGGAGTTTATAAGAACATGCAATATGGCGTCTATGATTGCTGGAAATCGCTGAATGCGACACAATAGAACCACATGACTAGTGTGCACATGGAATGGAAGTCCATACTTTGCTATCACAGCAGTCATGTGTTTCCATCAGTGTACTCTACTTAGTACATGTCTGCACACTAACCATTTTCGCTCCGGGGTTGTCTACTTCTTGTCTTTCCTTGAATTGTTGCTGGCTGCACCCATTGTGAATTTCGGCATAAGTATATGTTAGATATGAATAGATATATATATATACATTTATGTACACAAATCGCAACCACTGGCATTTAGAGACCAATTTGTATCGTCATCAGGAGAGTCACTAAAAGGTTGACCCGAAAAGTCAAAATAAGGCTTTTACCGACAAAACTTTGAAAAGGACAGTAATAAATTCAATTTTATGGACAAAATAAGTTAGACCACAAATGGTTTCCTTTGTGACACAAACAAATTTGGTCCCAAATACATAATAATGCATCAATAATGTCTAATTTTCGTTGCTAAAAATATAATAACCACACGTTTTCCGCAACAACAGTATTAGGTTGGTAAGAAATTATTTTGACCCTTATTTTTGGTCTCTAAATTAATTTCTTGTGAGTATGAAGTGAAATTTGCACAGGCGCAATCTGTGAGTACAAAATATATAATGCACAATTGTGCAAATTACTGTCTGCCGTTTCTGACGAGGGGGATTCATACTGTGAGCCGCTTTGAAGGACACGGATTGAACTTGTAAAAAATAAATGGTCTAACTGGCCGCTTTCGACGAGTGGGCTCGGTAATGTGAACCGTTTTGATTCGTGAACTTTCACCACTTGGCTTCAATGTTTTCCTTTCCCTGTAACAAATATCGGCGTAAATGAAATTATATTGAAGGCCAAATTACATTGGTGGTATGTATGTTTTTTGCATGCTGTCATCTACGTCGGTTAACTTTAAAGGCAGTCAATTTTGCTTTGTCATTTAAAAAGTTGTATCATTTTCGTGAAATTGGTAATGTCATTTTTCGTTGTGACAGAAAATTATTAACTGAAGTGGTTTAGTATAACTCAGTCAGTTCCGCAGAATACGTGACATGTGTCGTATGTGCGCATATTCTGCTAAGAAATGGACAGAGTTTTAATCCATTATATGAAATTCATGGTGAAATTTGAGGCTATCGCAAATGTGTGAAACTCAAATCGCACAACCTCCCGATTATAGTACTGTGGGGAAGTGGATTTGGAAATACTCTTCAGATCCTGGGAGACGCTCCTGATATTCAGCTAGTCACCTGCAAAGACAAATACTCCGGTCGGGGGTGCCGGGATTAGCACTCCGACGGGCAAGTCAGTTCTTCTACTCAAGAGAGCTTGTTTTCTAAATTTAGTGAGGTGTTTGCTTTTAACATATCATTCCAAGGACGCTGCTTCTTTATTTATATCTGTTCCTCCTGAGGCCTCGGGGCCTGGGCTTGGTTTTCAATCATTACCCGTTCTTATAATCGGCCCCCAACGATCTTTTTTAATCGGCTTAATCGGCTTACGTATCGTATTCGGCCCATCCTAGTCTTGCAGGATGGGGCCGATTAATATTTGCTGGTCGACCGGTTAGTGTCAGTACTAAAACATGCCCCTTCTGATTTAGTCATATATTCGGCTCCCACAATTGCCCCCCAAACTCCCTATTGACGGTAGTTAATCGGCGTGTTGGTTAGAATTCAAAGAGCCCATCACAGATCGGGCGGCTTCGCATATCCCAAGGCGTCAGAAAATGTCAGAAGGTGCCCGCCTTTTCGTTTATCATTACACTTTCCCGCTTCATTCATGCGTCTCTCGCATTTATTGTGATTTAAAACTTCAGTCCCTTTTGGTGCATGTTTCGTCGATCATCTGATATGTTTGGACCGCCAGCGCGCATCCCTTCTCTCGTTCGGGTTTTCTGCAACTTTCGTCCGTCTACCTTTGCCTCATCTGCTCTTCGTAAGTTTTCTTTCCTTTTCTTTGTAGCCCTATTTTCTGTTTATCATTTTTACTTTCGGCGAATCCTTGGGTCCCCGTCGAAATGGCTAAACACTTGAAGGACCTCCTTTCTGAGAGTCGCATTTCCGGATTCCGGTGACATTTTTCCATTCCCGATGACGTCCACTTAACTCTTGTAACGGACAGTACTCTAGATATGGAGAGGGAGGATCAGAATACAATCGTATTCCCCCTCCTGTCCATAGCGGAAGGCGGAGTCCGTTTCCCTCTACATCCACTGCTCAGGGCTGTCCTTCGCTATTGGAGTCTGATTCCTTCTCAACCAAATGTAAATTTCTTTCGAATCATTATGGGTGTTATAGAATTGAATCGACGTCTTAGGATCGATCTCGGAATTTCGGCCATTCGGCACTGCTACGCTTTAGCCAAATCCTCTGGTCGGCTGGGTCGGTACTTCCTTAGGGCCAAGGATACTGACCATCATTTGGTGACTATGCTTGCCAGTTCTGGTAAGAGGGTTGACGATGTAATGGTCAATGTCCGAGGTAATTGGGAGTTCGCTGAAGGCGAAGATCGCCTAGACCCCATTCCCAGACATAAGGGTGACCCAGGTTGCCACGTAGTATCTTGTGTTTAATGATTTATCTTTTAATCGACTTTCTTTCCTTAATCACTCATCTTTTGCAGGTAACAATTGAAGAAGATTCTGACTTGCGTTGACGAAGCGGTCTTAGGGATATTAAGATTGCACTCGACTACTTTGGCCGCCCAAACGTGCAAAACAGGGGAGAGCCGCCCACATTTTACTTCGGTACGAGCCCAATTATACCACGTTCTCGGCTGCGGAAAACATTCCGATTCCATCCGGCGATCAGCAGCTCTCGGCAAAATGGTCTCGAAGATTCTGATTCGGGGCGAGACGCAGAGCCGGTAATAGAAGTAGTTGCCGATCCGGCTGGAGAATTCACTGAGGAGGCCGAAGAAGTTGACGAGGCCATGCGCTCAGCGTTTGAGGCTGTCGGACTCGATCAGCCTTCACCATCTGCGTCGGATCGGGCAGAAGTCTCTTCCGGAGACATTTTTGCGAATTTGGGCGACCTACCCGGCGATTTCTTCGAAGGAATGGCAAAGGAAAGCCTTACACAAATGGCGCGTAGGAGAAACGCCGAGCGAATGGCTGCTCGGGCAAAAGGCCGAGGTCGGCGAATCTGATCCCAGCTTGCCTAAGGCCTCCGTACCCATTGTTGAAGGGATGGTTCAGGTTACGCCGGTCGAAATGGAAAAAGGGGGTGAACAGCGGGCCGGTGAAGAACGGCCAATTCCGGAGGAGCGCGGTCAAAAACGCAGCGCCGAGGGGGGAAGCCAGTTCAGAAGCTAGTCCTTCTAACAAACGGCCTCGCCTCGAAGAATCGGACGTGGTTGCTCCCTTTGTTATTCAGCCAAAGATCAGAGATACGCCGATTTCTTCCAATCCTTCTGCCATTGAGGATCCGGCCGTTGCGTTGAGCTTGGCGGCTTCGATTTCCTTGCCGGCTGACAATGCAGCCTTTTGCGCCGTGCCGGATATTTTGGCCGTAGCCTTATCTGCGCAGTCGGCACTCCTGGTAGGGATCTTATATTTATTTCTGAATTTATTTTTTATAAAGGTATCTAATGATCCCTTGTTCTTGCAGACCGTCGGCAGGATTGCTGACTTGGGCCGCCGCCTGCATGATGCTCTTGGCAGGATTGACCGTTTGCAAGCCGAAGTGGAAGGTCAGAAGAGTAGAGCGGAGTTTGAAAAAATGAGGGCCGCAATGGAGAGCGCACTAGCCGAAGCGGAGAAGGAGAGGGCTTGCACTGCTGAACAACTTCGATCTGATGCTGAGGCTAGAGCGAATGTGAGTGAGGAATCGCTCAAGCTCTCAAATGACGAACTTGCCAAGGCGGAGACTCAGCTAGAGGAGCTGAAGGCGGCCAAGGAGAAAGCCGAATCTGATGCTTTTGAGGCGGGAAAAAGTGCCGCTTACACGGAATATGTTGATGAAGTTCCCAAGTTTGAGAATCGGGGGTTCAAACATGGGTGGCTCAAAGCCCTTGCTGCCGCTGGGGTTACATCGGATTTGCCAATTCCTTACGAGGAAGTGGATGTTGAGCCACTCGAATCCGACACCGAGGAGTGATTTGGGAGGCATTTCCTAATTTTGTTTTTATAAGTTTTTTCCTTGGTAGGGTTTTGTTGGCTCAGGGTAGTTTTCATGTATAAATTGGTTACTAACTTGTACGCAATTTATTAATGAACATTTCCTTGTAATGTCACTACTTCTTGTGCACAATTTGTGTGATTATGTTAATGAAACATTTTGCTGAGTTTGGCTCAAAGCGTTTTGCTACTTTGCGTAAAATTGTTGCTGAGTTTCAGCTTTTAGGGATTGAATATCCTGTGTCAATATGGATTCGTCTTCTTTGTGTAAAATTGTTGCTGAGTTTCAGCTTTTAGGGATTGAATATCCTGTGTCAATATGGGTTCGTCTTTCTCATGCCGACTGGATTCGAATTATGAACTGTCAATTCGAGAGCCGGCTGGGGTATTTGAGCCGGATAGATTGGTGAATCTGCCCTTGCCCCAGGCGGTCCTTGCGGGGTCGAGGGCCGGCTGGGGTACTTGAGCCGGATAGATTGATGAATCTGCCCTTGCCCCAGGCGGTCCCTGCAGATGTTAGTAGAATCGATTGGGGGGCCGGCTGGGGTACCTGAGCCGGATAGATTGATGAATTTGCCCTTGCCCCAGGCTGTCCCTGCAGAGGTTAGTAAAATCGATTGGGGGGCCGGCTGGGGTACCTTAGTCGGATAGATTGATGAATCTGCCCTTGTCCCAGGAGGTCCCTGCAGAGGTTAGTAGAATCGATTGGGGGGCCGGCTGGGGTACCAGAGCCGGATAGATTGGTGAATCTGCCCTTGCCCCAAGCGGTCCTTACGGGGTCGAGGGCCGGCTGGGGTACTTGAGCCGGATAGATTGATGAATCTACCCTTGCCCCAGGCGGTCCGTGATTTGGTAGAAGATCGTGCCCCTACCGTCGACTTAGCCGGTGTCGGGCGATTCAGGATCTCCAATTAATGAGATTGCCTCGAACGTGCAGCCTCTGTGAAGGAAGGATAATGAGGAACGACGTACATCCTTTATGAGCTTGGTAGACAATTGAGCTGAGCTCTTGGGGGAAGACTGATTGCGCGAATGTCGAACCGACTTTTCTTTAACAGCAAAGGAGAAGCGAAGACCCTAGCTGAGCTTGGCGGAGATATGAATCGAGGTGGTGAACCCTCGCGGGCAGGAAGTAGGAGTGCCAGGGGTCGAGAGAGGCGTCAGTCTCCCCGACGTCGCAGTAGATCGCCCAGGCGAGAAAAGCAGTCGCAGGGTAAGGCTCCACAGTCCTGAGTCGAGGGGAGGTCCGACGCGAAACCGTGCCCATTAAGCTTTGCGGTATTCATGAAGAATAGGCCCATGACAGAGGCGGACTCGATCGTTCGAGACCCAGATGTAGCGGTCAACTTGCCCGATGTAGACACCCCATTTTTGACCGCCCTCAAGACTTGGGCATTACTGATGGTTTGCTCGGTGTTGAGAGATGTGCAGGCACAGGTTCAATTCCTTCGGCAAGGAGAGAGGCAAACCCTTCAAAACACTTTTTTTAGGGGTTTGGAGTTGAAGAAAAGAGGAGAGGAGGGGAGAAAATAGGTTGGAGAAGAAGTTCGCCATGAATCCGGGTAGAAGAAAGTCAAGCGGCCCTCGCTGAATAGGCTTATTCAATTGCATACTTGGAGTTAAAGCTATGAGGCCACCATCGTTGGAAAGAAGACTTCCGGGGCTTCACTTTGTACTCAAGAATCTCCCAAAGCCAAGTTCGGGTGGAGGAGATATGATTGGTTGAAGCTGGGCATCATCCCGGTTGGATCGAGTCTGCGCGGCTTCACCAAAAAGGGCATAACTTTTTGCATAGGAGGAATTTTGATGCAAGGTTTGCGCCATTGGAAAGCTAACTTCCGGGGCTTCAATTTGCATATCCACCGGCCATTTTTTTGACCTTGGAATCATCTATCGGCAATCTATTTTGCCGACCGGCAGAAAATAGTGCCAACCGGCACTTTATTTTGGCCGACGACCAATTTTTCTGGCCGGTTTGCACCCTTTGCACCCTCCAAGGCTAGTGCATCCCAGCTGTGCCAGCTGGAATGCACCAGCACGCTCCCCCGTGCATATATGTGGCTATTTTGCACCCTTTTGTACCTTTGAACCCCCTAAAGCTTCTAGAAGCTTGAACCCTTTGGCCAAGCTTCTTGGGGAAGCTTGGCCAGCTGTATTAGCTTCCTCTAGAAGCCTAGAACCCTTTGCACCCTTTGCCCCTTTGGCATAGCTTCTTGGAGAAGCTTGGAGCACTTTTTGTTGCCTATATAAGCACCCCTCCTCTTCCTTTGTGTGGGTTGGAGATTTTGAGCAAGAAAAACCAGAAGATATACTGATATATCTGATATATACACATATATCCCACCTCCCTCTCTATATCTATCTTATCCAAGCCTCTAAACACCTTTGTTCTTGCACCATTTGCCCTACAACACCTAGCACAACACCTCCATCCTCCATTCCAGAACTTGGGAGGCCATTTCCAGAGCTTAGGAGCACCTAAACTTGGTCCAAGAGGTGCTGGTTTGCTGTTCTTCAAGGGTAAGCATCTATTTCCCGTAAACTTGCATTTTTTAGCTTCATTGGTTAGCCTTATTTACAAAGTATTTTGGGCTTCGATGTAAACTGTAAGAGGCTTGTTTTGAGCCCTCTTCAACATTGAAGAAGGGCTCAACACTGTTGGGGACCTCCATGTATGACTTGCTTCATTACCCCTCTTTGGTCCCCATTTTTGCATGTTTGTTTAGCTTATCTTTCTTCTGTTTTTCGGCCAGTATCAGAACTGAGAGTGGCCATATTTTGACCCCCTTGTCATGTTTCATTAAGGGTCTTTGGCTGTTTGATGAATTTTTTGTATACTTCATGTTATAGCCCTTTGTTGGCTATTTCTTGCATAGCATCTTTGGCATATTTGTATACTGATTTGGGGGTTGTCATCTACTGAAAGTAGTCATATTTTTGGTCCCTCTTCAGTGTTGTAGAAGGGTCTTTTTCTGTTTGGGCTTTGCATCTTACACTTGCTTTGTAATGCTCTACTTTGTCTAGAAATGTGTCATGGTTTAGCCTTGTATATCCTCATGTGTTGACTTGACTTATTGAAGCTTTTGGCCATGATTTGTTTTTTTTAGGTCTGTTGGCACTGGTTTTACCATTTTTGGCATGCTTAATGTAGTCGCTTTGCATTGTTGCTTGTAAGCCTTGAGGATGTGATCCATGTATATGCGTTGGATAGGTTATTTAGATGATTTGGAATCATTTAATACGTTATTTCAGTCCTATACCAGGTTTATATGTCTCCATTTGTCATGCCTTTCATGCTTTGAAGTATTGGTCTCTTATGCTTTAAAAAGGGGTTTTGTGCATGCTTGCATGTTTAGAGCATTTTGGGGCTGTCATACCAAGGTTTTGGGTGTATTTATGCATGATGGAACTCTGTTTTTGCTTACATAATTCATGTCATGAGTGGTCTTGGTAATGGTGGAGGAGTATTCCCTTTTGGTGCCCTAGACTTGGCCCCATTTGGTTTGCATATTGGCATGTACATTGGTCACAATCTTGGGTGTTTTGCCACTGTTTTGTGTTGGTTTGAGGGCTGCCCCATTGTAGTTAAATCCACCATTGCATGCTTGCCTCATGTTTGTTGCTTAATTGATTCATTAAGTATTGCTACATGTTAGTCCTATCGCCTAAATTGCCCATGTTTGCATTGCATTTGCACCTTGCATGTTGCATTACATTTGGCATGTTGGCATTTTAGTATTAGGTTGCATCATGGAGCCATGTTTGCATAACATGCATTGCATTACTTGGTTTGGGGTGTCAAACCAAGTGTAAGGGTTGAGGTGAGTTCATACTACAAGTGATGCAACTTGTCTCAACTCATGGTCACTAAGGCCCTTGATCTTGACATGATAGGGACTTAGTTCTCATTTGTGTGTTGCATGCATATTAACATTGAAATGCAATCTTGGTTCCTTAGGCTATCATGCACCAAGATGCATAATTGATGGCCCAAGAACCAAGGGTCATGCTCCCTTGAGTCCCAAACATGATAGGGAAGCATTGGCCATGCTTACATGTGCCTAAAAATTCATGCCATGCACTGCTTGTCTGCTGCTGCTGTCAAAATTGTCTCTGTAACACGTCCCCGAACGCATCCCGGGGAGGGTACAACTCCCCCCCGTTCTGGCTCGATATTGGGTCACTACAGTTCGAAGGACTCAAAATGTCACGGTTCGTAATCTGAACCAAAGAGTCCAACTCTGGCAAATCGTTTTGAGAAAAACAGATTTTGAAAAGAAGTGCCAAACATTGACTGCTTTGCCAGATACAGAGTCGCCACCTAAATATTTTTAAAATGAGAAATTTAGGAAACCCTGACTCGGTGCCGAAGGCCACGTGTCCGTCATCACCAAAGTGGTCTTGGCTCGGGAGCTTGGGTACGATCGGGGAAGGTCAGCTATGAGCACCCCCTTTCGCCCGGTCCGAAGACCGGCCTCTACTAACCGTGATATCCAATTTTGAAAACATTACATGCTCTTATCCCAATTATTAGCCTAGAATTACTATGTTACGCGCGCAGAAAACAAGTATAGACTAGATTGCCTAATTCGGAAATAATCATTGCATACCCGTTTGTTTTGAAAGCGTTTCGGGTTTTGCTACTCGCAAGTAGGCTAAAATACGGATTTCAATGAGTTTTCCAACTCAAACAACCCAACCTCCACCCACAGGCATTCAAGCAGTTATATCTCACATAAGCACTTAGCCGCATGGTAAGCATACTGTCATGACAACATTCACACGCATGTGGTATGCTAAAGCGTAAAATACTTACATCGTACTCCGTGCCAAAACAGAAACTAGTTAGCAAGCATGCATGATCCTAGTTCATGTTAAGTGACTAATGCAACGCATACAGAGTGTAATTAGACAGGCTCGGCTATCCTAAACATGGCATGTGAAATGCACGAGTAACACGTATTCAAGTTAGATTTGAAATACAATGCAGTTTGTATGATGTACCGAGCCCGATGCATGTCAACAAATGTATGGATGCACGCATGCTATCATACTGTATGCTAATTTAAATATGCCCTAATCTACCATCGTAAGCAGGTAAATAAAAGGGAAGAAAGAAATGGGGATTGGAAGACATACACACCACTCACACACGCTTATTACAATTATGCCCTCGCTCGGAGGGACCAAAAGAATAATACAGTCCGAATACTAAATTAATTATTACAAAACTCCTAATTAATTAACAAATTAAATGCAAAAAGGAGGTGGCCGCAGCCCTGCCTCGGGGTGCGCGAATGATGCATGCTTCAGCCCGCCTTGCCCGAAAATCCGCACCGTGCCACTGCTGCCTCTGTTTTACTGTCTTACTTCTCTGGAAAATTGCCAAAGTCCTGGGACAGATCCCCTGAGTACCTCAGAACATCACCGCTGAAGCAAATATCCACCGGCTATAGTATGTGTCCATCGGCTGCTTCTGAAGTTGTCGGCACAAAAAGTGTGCCGGTCGCACAAAATATTGCCGACCGGCAATAAATTCTTGCAGGAGACAGTTTTTGACAGCAACAGCAGACCAGCAGTGCAAGGTATGGGATTTTAGGACAAATGTATGCATGGACACACTCCCTATCATGCAATGGACTCAAGGGAGCATGGCCCTCGACCCCCGGGCCATCAATCACGCATTTCAATGCATGATGGCCCGAAAGCCAAGTTAGCAACTTTGATATCAAATGAAACATAAGCACAAAACAAATCCAAGGGCCCCCAACCCCTATCATGATTGGTCAAGAGGCAAGGGATGCATGCTCAATGAAATGCAACCTAAGCATGGCGGCTAAGTATGCAACATGAACATGCAAATGAGCAATGTATGCTAGGCGCGCAACCTAAACATGTAAACAAACATGGAATGCAACAACATGCAATGATGGGCTTAAACTAACATGGGTAACTCGCAAGCATGCCAAAATCAGCGGCCATAATCATGGAAATGAAGGCACAAAATGCACACACACATGCATGCAATCATGGTCCAACACCTTAAGCATAAACAAGGCAACTCTTAAGCACACTTAAAGAGGCTAAGTATGGACATATAGCATGCAACGTAAGCTCTGAAATCATGTTATAGGAGGTTCCAAACCAACTAAATAAATCAATAAAGCATGCAACAATGCTCACACATTCACATACTTGAAGCATACAAGCCACAAAATGCAAAGAGGCTATATAATGCATGCTAGGATCGACTCAAATAACTTAAGACAGACCTAAAGCATGGCAAAATAAGCACAAAAGCTTCACAAATCTAAGCCTAAAACATGCTCGAACAAAGGCTAACGACCTAAGGCATATTAAGGCAATTACAAGGCATCACATGGTAGGTATGCTAAGCATGCACCAAACTGAAAAATACCCTTCTACAATACTGATGAGGGACCAAAAATATGACTACCCACAGTAGATGACAAGCCCCAAATCAATATACAAACATGCTCAAAATGCAATGCAAGATTAAGGCCCACAAAGGGGTATAACATGAAGTACCAAAAGGGTGCACCAAACAGCCAAAGACCCTTCATGAGACATGTAGAGGGGGAAAAAATAAGACACTTTTCTGGCCTGTCGAAGGCCCAAAAACAGAAGCATGGTAGGCTAAAGAAACATGCAAAAAAATAGGGACCAAAGAGGGTATTGAAGCAAGTCATACATGGAGGTCCCAAACAGTGTTGAGCCCTTCCTCAATGTTGAATAAGGGCTTAAAATAAGCCTCTTTGTAGTTTACATCAAAGCTCAAAAATACATGCAACTATGGCTTAGATATGAACCAAGAAAATGCTAATTTTGGGGAAAAGTGTGCTTACCCTTGTAGACCAGCAAACCAGCACCTCTTGGACCAAGTTTCGGTGCTCCTAAGCTCTGTAAATGACCTCCCAAATTCTGGAAATGGAAGTGGTGGTGTTGTGCTATGGGTTGGTGAAGGAATGGCCCAAAAACAAGGGTGTTTGGAGGTTGAATGAGAGGGATATAGTGAGAGATGGAGGGATATATGTATCTATATCAGATATGTATCTATATCTCTGGTTTTTTGCTTAAGAATCTCTAACCCTAGACAAAGGAGAAGGAGGCTTCTTTATATAGGCAATGCTAAGCTTCTAAGACAAGCTACAAAGGGTCAAAGGGGTCTAAGGGGAGGTCAAGGCTTGTTGGAGAAGCTTGGACAGCTGGTAGGCTTCTTGAGGAAGCCAAGACAAGGGGCCAAGGCTTCCTCAAGAAGCCTTGAGCAAAGGGTGCACAAAAGGGGCCAAAAGGTGGTTAAAGGGTGCAAAATATGCACATGTATGCACGTGGATCTGGTTCTGTGCATCCCAGCTGGCACAGCTGGCATGCACCATGCCTGGGAGGGTCAAAAGGGTCAGGTCGGCCATAAAAGAGGTCATCGGAACAATATATTGCCGGTCGGCACAATATAGTGCCGACCTGCACTTTATTCTGGCCGGTCGGACAAATAGAGTGCCGATGGGTGGCTGGTGAGGTCAAAAAGTGCTGGTGGATGGCCAGATTGAAGCCCCGAAAGTTAGCTTTCCAATGGCGCAAACCTTGCATCAAAATTCCTCTTGTGCAAAAAGTTATGCCCTTTTCCGTGAAGCCGCGCAGACTCGATCCAACCGGGATGATGCCCAGCTTCAACCCATCATATCTCCTCCACCCGAACTTGGCTCTAGGAGATTCTTGAACCAAAAATGAAGCCCCGAAGTCTTCTTTCCAATGGTAGTGGCCTCATAGCTAAATTCCAAGTATGCAATTGAATAAGCCTGATTCAGCGAGAGCCGCTCGACTTTCTTCTACCCGGATTCATGGCGAACTTCTTCTCCAACCTATTTTCCTCCCCTCCTCTCCTCTTTTCTTCAACTCCAAACCCTAAACAAAGTGTTTTGAAGGGTTTACCTCTCTCCTTGCGAAGAAACTGAACCTGTGCCCTGCACATCTCTCAACACCGAGCAAACCATCAGTAATGCCCAAGTCTTGAGGGCGGTCAAAAACGGGGTGTCTACAGTTGCCCCTCTTTGATAGAACTCGAAAGTCATAACAATGACGGGAGTGAATGTCAAAGCCCAGAGATGACCCATTTTTGACAAGGCCGAAGACTTGGACAAACAAAATATAGATGCATAAATGGTTGTGCCCGCAGGCTGCCTACGTATCCCTTTGCAAGGAATCAAACCAGCGTAGTTCAGGGGCAGGATGCAAAGTGATGCACAATGCAAGTGCATAACTTATGATCATGCAAAGGATGCTGTAATGAAGCAATTATGCAAAATAAATGCAACATTTTAAGCGAATGCTATGCAAGCAAGTAAACGTGAATTATGCAATTCTTACGAACATGTGCGTTAGATATACAAAAGTGAACAAGTATGGTAGATACACTAAGTGGACAAACATGTGTGATGGATACACCAAAGTGAAGAGTGTGTAATGGATACACTATATGAATAAAGTGTGATTGATACACTAAGTGAGCGTAGTGTGATGGATGCATAAAGAGAAAGTGTGTGATTGATACAAAAGCGAGCGTGTGATTGATACACAAAGCGAAAGTGTGTGATTGATACACAAAGCGAGCGTGTGATTGATACACAAAGTAAGCGTGTGTGATGAGCACAGTGTGATAGATACACAAAGGGTGAACACAAAGTGTGATAGATGCACTAAGTGAACAAAGTGTGATGGATACACAAAAGGTGAACACAGAGTGTGATAGATGCACTAAGTGAACAAAGTATGATTGATATACTAAATGTGAACACGAAGTGTGATAGATGCACTTAGTGAACAAAGTATGATGGATATACTAAAAGTGAACACAAAGTGTGATAGATGCACTTAGTGAACAAGTATGATGGATATACTAAGGTGAACACAAAGTGTGATAGATGCACTTAGTGAACAAGTATGATGGATATACTGAAGGTGAACACGAAGTGTGATAGATGCACTTAGTGAACAAGTATGATGGATATACTAAGTGAACACAAGTGTGATAGATGCACTTAGTGAACAAGTATGATTGATATACTAAATGTGAACACGAAGTGTGATAGATGCACTTAGTGAACAAGTATGATTGATATACTAAATGTGAACACGAAGTGTGATAGATGCACTTAGTGAACAAGTATGATTGATATACTAAATGTGAACACAAAGTGTGATAGATGCACTTAGTGAACAGTATGATTGATATACTAAATGTGAACACGAAGTGTGATAGATGCACTTAGTGAACAGGAGTATGATTGATATACTAAATGTGAACACAAGTGTGATAGATGCACTTAGTGAACAGGAGTATGATTGATATACTAAAAGTGAACACAAAGTGTGATAGATGCACTTAGTGAACAAGTATGATTGATATACTAAAAGTGAACACAAGTGTGATAGATGCACTTAGTGAACAGGAGTATGATGATATACTGGATATATGAAGTGTGATTGATACACTAAGGGAATAAAGTGGGTATGTGCGTGATAGATACACAAAAGGTAATGAAGTGTGATGGATACACTAAAGTAATTGAAGTGAACATGTGTGTGATAGATACAGAAAATGAGAATGTGTGTGATA
The DNA here is from genome assembly GCA_030407325.1 of Camellia japonica. NCBI lineage: Eukaryota > Viridiplantae > Streptophyta > Magnoliopsida > Ericales > Theaceae > Camellia > Camellia japonica. Next base: position 543,194 of record JAPPVO010000017.1, on the reverse strand, counting down.
GATACACTAAGTGAAGAGAGTGTGATTGATACACGGAATGTAATGAAGTGTGTGGTTGATACACTAAATGAAATGAAACGTGTGATTGATACACTGAATGCAATGAAGTGTGTGATTGATACACTTGCAATAAAGTGTGTGATTGATACACTGAATGCAATAAAGTGTGTGATTGATACACTAAAGTGAGAATGGGTGTGATAGATACATAAAATGAGAATGTGTGTGATTGATACACAAAATGAGAGAAGTGTGATTGATACACTAAATAAACATGTGACAGATACATGAAGCAAATAGAGTGTGATTGATACACAAAGCAAACATGTGATATGAAGAGAAGAATGGTGTGATAGATACACAAAGTGAGTGAAGTGTGATTGATACACTGAGTGAGAGTGTAATAGATACACAAAAGTGAATATGTGCGTGATGGATACACAAAACGAGAATGTGTGTGATAGATACACAAAATAGGAATGTGCGTGATAGATACACAAAATGAAAGAAGTGTGATTGATACACCAAGGCAAATGGAGTGTGTTAGATACACTAAGTGGAGCAAATGACTATGTGTGATAGATACACGAAGTGAATGGAGTGTGATTGATACACTAAAGCAAATAAAGTGTGCTAGATACCCTGATTGAATGAAGTGTGATTGAAGTGTGATTGATACACTATGGGAATGAGGTGTGATTGATACATTATTCTGGCTTGAAGCAGACTTGATCTTGAGCTTGAGGTAGAGGTACACTCATACTTCGGAGCACTGGCAAGGCCTGAAGAGGTACACACGGGATGTAGTCTCGGAACTTACTGAAGTTGAAACAAACTCAGATACCCGACGTTTTCCTCTTTTGCTTTTATTTTGCAGTCCGGAACCACATAGCTTCAGATAGGTCCTGGTTTTACTGTTCACACTTATCGGGGGTGGGCCCTGCGGTTTCATGAAAGAACGAATCTGTTTTGCACAAATGTGAAGAATGGCATGGCACTCTGAGCACAAGATGATTTGATTTTTTTGAAATTAAGAAATGAGTTCTTAACCGGGTATTGAGCCTACGACTGAACACAGCGAAAAAGACTCAACAAAAGAAAACAAAGGTAAACAACCTAAACACATCTATTGACACTCGAAACGACTCAAAACAAGAATCGAGATAACAAAACAAAACACAAGACAAAGTGCACAGGGAGCCTGTTTCACCGGGTATTATTTCCCACCCTTTCTCATTTGTGATTCTCACATCACTCGGCCCTCAAGCTCTGTTTTTCTGAAAAAGCCCTTTTCCTCACTTTTTCTCTCAGCGCACATCTCTCTATTCTTCAATCTCTCATTTTTCATCCCTCCCCAGAGTGGTTGGTGGATAGACAAGAAGTTGCGGGCTCTTGCCCCTAGCATTCTGCTAGATTCTTTTCCAACAGTGAGTTTCTCCACAGAGGGTTGTGCCACAACTGGGTGTGTAGCAAATCTGCAGCTAACATCGGTTGATGATGCCCTGCTGGGGAGTTTGGACGTGGTTAGATCTGTCCAGATGAGGAAGTGGAACATCTCGCCATTCCAATTTGCTTCGCACTGGCTTGATACCTCGCTGCTTGGAGGGGAGAGAGCTTTCAGCCCTTTGTTGTTGAACTTCAGTTGTGCCCTCTTCTGGCAGGTAGAGTGCCCTTCTTGGCAAGTATGTTGATGATGGGGAAAAGACAGAACCTGACTCAACTGTGCCCCTAGTTCATCATTTTGACCATTTTTTTTGTTTTAAAACAATTTTGACCAACATGAAAGTTAGATTAACATGCTTATTCGATTTTTGATTTGAAATCATGCAAGTCAGGTATGAGCACTGAAAATTTTCCTTTTTTGGGTCCAAGAAAATGGTCCAGTTTTGGAAAAGATGGAATAATTTTCGAGAGAATTAGTCAACCTCAGTAAAAATTCTCAAAAACTATTTTTGCAAACGGCCAATGCTCAACAAGCACGGAACCAACTCTTGAGATGCACAACCTCGGACCATAGCAATGGAAAATTGCCCCTTGTCTGAAGGACACTGCATGGCAACGGAAAGTTGCCCCTTGTTTGAAATGACACGCGGCGTTTTGAATGGCAACGGAAAGTTGCCCCTTGTTTGGATATGCGCAGCACATTGAAATCAATCCTTCAGAGCGACGAACAACGAAGACTCTCGATACAGAGAAGGCAAAGATGATCAAAACCATCACATGGACACAATCGAATTTGAAGTTGTTTTAGGCTGGACTTCAGAATGAAGTTGCCTACGTATCCCAAACATGGGAATCAAGCCTTACGTAGTTCGGGGTTAAGGTACACTCGGGTATTTAACCTCTCCTTTTTAGCTCTAACTTTTGCCAAGGCGCCTATTGCAGGTTTTCGACCTTGCGAGCTTTGTTCTTCTTTCTTTCTTTTTTTTTTTCTTTTCATTCTTTTTCTTCTTCTTCTTTTTTTTTTGCATTTTTCTTTTCTTTTCTTTTTGCATTTTTGTATCTTTTTTTTTCTCTTTTTTCTTTTTTTATTCTTTTCTTTGCTCTAACTTTTGCCTGGGTCGCCCTTCCGGGTTTTCGGCCCAGCGAGCCTCTCAAAGGGTAAAAGTGTAGCAAGTCCATGCCAAATGGTTTTGAGATTGAAGCATCTGATCCAGGAGAGTGGGTGTATTGATTTGCAGAAAGATCCACCTTTGGCTCTTCGAGCACATCGATATTTTTTGCCCCTAGTTCGAGGGGTGCTTCTGATCTAGCTTTGCAAGCTTCTTTGATGAGATCTGATCTTCTTGATCTGACTTTGGTGCCTCTTGTTCGAGGGCTGCTTCAAACTGGCCACACAGGCCTCACATCATGATTGTCCTTTGAACGTTCTGAATCCAAGTTCAAGGTTTGAAAGCAAAGGGGTTGAGTCTCGAGGCCGAGAGCGATCCTAAGCTGCACAATCTCAAGAGCGATTCCACACATGTCTTCGCAGGACCGCGCAAAACATTTTTTTGAAAGTTTTTAAGAAAGCGACAAATCGCTCGCGCTGAAGACAGTGTAGACCAATCTGGATCAAAGCTAGGGTCCTTCTCAGTACTCACACTAACAAGCATGATTTCATTCATTAAGGGCTTAGCACGCCTCTCTTTCTCTCAATTGATCAAAGTTTTGCAAATCCCGAGGAATTCCTTCCTCTTTGTTTTCACCGCAGTGTTCAAAAAGTTTTGAAAAACTTAGGTCATGCAATGAATTCAAGGCACAGAAAAGACAGAGTTCTTAGTCAAATACTGCATCTCATTTAGAATTTCTGGCACAACGAGCACATGGCAGATACAAACACAAGAGTGTGAAAATCACTGCTGTTCCATTCAAATCTTCTGGTGTAACTGGCTCCAAGGCAGAAACAGACTCAAAAGAAAATGAAAAGACAAACACAAAACAAATGGTGATGTCCGAGGTAACACCCCCGGAATCACCCGACTCCTACATAACAGGACTGACTCGATACAACAAGACAGACCTTAACCAAAAAGACTGACTCAAAACAAAGAGACAGACTCAAACAAAACAATAGAACTGGCTCAATACCCAAGCCAGAAAGTACAAAAACTAGTATTTGCATACTGCTCAAAACAGTGCGTGCCATTCCCACGTCTGGAGTAAACTGAGTGCCGCCCGCAGGTGGTTCATCCCCGATCACTATCCCCCAAGTTCACTGATCCAGTGACGATAGACCTTATGAGCTGGTGCGGTGATGACGTTGTTGTCAAACAAATCTTGTACATCATGGCGCAGACGAAAGCAGCTATCGGTCTCATGACCGGTTTGTTGATGGTACGCACAGTACTTAGTCCGGTCATGCTTTGAAGGGAGAGGATCAGGTAAAGGCCGTTGTTCCAATGGTTTCAGATGTCCTTTCCGGATTAAACCTCTAGAGCCTTTGACAAAGGCATATGAAGTGGGGTGAAAACCCTCTTGACTCGAGGTGGATATTTGGTTTTCTGTGAGCTACTTCCGGACGCACCGGTGAATGGGGTAGCTTTTTGTGATGTGGTGTTGGTGACCATGCCCACTTCAGAAGTCTTGCAGTGCATCACCACTGGTGGTCACATTCGAACTGCGGGTAAACGCCCTCCTGGGCTGCTCCTTCTCCTGGTCAATGAGGCCCTGCTTTATAGCATCCTCGATTTGTACCCCAATCTCATGGAGGTCTGCAAAGGTGGGTAGGGGGAGGACAATCATCTTCTGCATCAGCCTGGGTTGGAGATTGCGCACAATCATCCGTATCTGGTCCTTGTCGACCGGCCTGGTGGTCATCGAAGAAGCTTTGGCTCTCCAACGGGTTACAAAGTCAGAGAAGCCCTCTTTCGGCTCTTGCCTGGTTGTCTCAAGATCACGGGTTGTGATCTCGATCTGGGTATTGTATGAATATTGTGCGACGAAGGCCTCGGACATCTCCTCCCAGCTTCGTTTCACTGAGTCCTCTAATTTGGCGTACCAGATGGCCGCGATACCCGACAGGGTCCTGCTAAAGAGGGAGAGCTTCTGTAATCTTGTCAAGCCCATCGGGCGCAGAACATCTGAAAACAAACTCAGGTGGACCATGGGATCTCCTGACCCGTCAAAACGGTCGATGTGAGGCATCTTGAACCTGTCTGGCAATGTCACAGCTGTGTCCGTGTATCCATCTTCAATGTCAGGGATGGTCTTGACTCCCTGGGATTTCTTGAACAGCTTTTCAAGCTTGCTCAACTTCAGTGCTGTGGGATCCGTCTCGAACTCAAAGGAGAGTCCGGTAGGTTGGTGGGTGTTTTTGATAACTGGGGTAAAATTGGGGGCGGAGCCGGCCCTACCGGAATGTCTGTACCTTCCTGGACATTTGGCGTCTCCCCAGGTGCTGGAGCTCCTACTGGGGCAGGAACTTGTTGTGAAGCAGACGCACCGCTTTGCTGTTGCAGCCTGGTGATGAGCTCAGCCTGCTGAACCATGATTGCAGCTTGCTGCTTGGAAAATTCCGCTTGGCGGACAGCGTCTTGTTGCATGAGTTTCATAGTTTCCTGCATTTGACGCATCATTGCCTCCATCCCTGATGTATTCTGCTGATCCATCTGACTGACCTGTTCACTGGAGGGGTGTACAAGGGCCACTGATCTGGTAACTGCTGAACTGGTGATCTGTGCCTGACTAGTCTTCTCTAGCCCTGATTACCCTTGAACTGAGTCTCTGACCTGACAAAGTCTTATCAGTACAAATCCAATGTACCCGGGAGATAGTGGAGCCTTCTGAAGCTATGGTTCCAAGACTACCTAGCAAAAAGGAAAACAGACAGCATCTCAGCTCAACTTCACCAAAACAGATACGAGCAGAGCTGAATGACTGTGTTCTATTACTGATCACTGTTACCCGAAACCACTGCTCCAAATCTGAATCTGATACCCGCAGATATAACTGTTTCTTAAAATACTGATACTGGTGCCCGCAGGCCGAATACCCAGACTCGCAAACTGGTATATGCATTCCCTGTAGAGATACACTCTAAAAGCACATAGCAAGTAAATGAGAGCCAATACACCCCTATGTTGGGGTAGGGTTTCCCTGTCCTATTTTGTCAGGAGCTAGGGTTTCACTACGCACGCAGCGGTTCAAACAACCTATGATCAGGTAAGCAACCTGTCCTAGTTTGGAATGGTCACTATGGATTCCGAATATGCACTAGGTCGAATGGTCGAAAAGGGTGCCCCGGTAAAACCGGGGTTTGTGTTCCCATGCTGTCAGAGCCCATAACCGGTCAGCCTTATGGTCATGCCTTGACAAGACAAGCCTCCGGCAAACCGTTCAGGAATGGCAGATGGCAAACACGGTGTCCTAGGCGCACCAATGCACATGCAATGCAAAGAGACACATAAATGAAATCAAAACAGGATATCACGAGTTCGAGTCAAGCTCTCTAAAGTCCCCAGCAGAGTCGCCAGAAACTGTAACACGTCCCCGAACGCATCTCGGGGAGGGTGCGACTCCCCCCCTTCTGGCTCGATTTGGGTCACTACAGTTCGAAGGACTCAAATGTCACGGTTCGTAATCTGAACCAAAGAGTCCAACTCTGGCAAATCGTTTTGAGAAAAACAGATTTTGAAAAGAAGTGCCAAACATGGACTGCTTTGCCAGATACAGAGTCGCCACCTAAATATTTTTAAAATGGGAAATTTAGGAAACCCTGACTCGGTGCCGAAGGCCACGTGTCCGTCATCACCAAAGTGGTCTTGGCTCGGGAGCTTGGGTACGATCGGGGAAGGTCAGCTATGAGCACCCCCTTTCGCCCGGTCCGAAGACCGGCCTCTACTAACGTGATATCCAATTTTGAAAACATTACATGCTCTTATCCCATTATTAGCCTAGAATTACTATGTTACGCGCGCAGCAAACAAGTATAGACTAGATTGCCTAATTCGGAAATAATCATTGCATACCCGTTTGTTTTGAAAGCGTTTCGGGTTTTGCTACTCGCAAGTAGGCTAAAATACGGATTTCAATGAGTTTTCCAACTCAAACAACCCAACCTCCACCCACAGGCATTCAAGCAGTTATATCTCACATAAGCACTTAGCCGCATGGTAAGCATACTGTCATGACAACATTCACACGCATGTGGTATGCTAAAGCGTAAAATACTTACATCGTACTCCGTGCCAAAACAAGAAACTAGTTAGCAAGCATGCATGATCCTAGTTCATGTTAAGTGACTAATGCAACGCATACAGAGTGTAATTAGACAGGCTCGGCTATCCTAAACATGGCATGTGAAATGCACGAGTAACACGTATTCAAGTTAGATTTGAAATACAATGCAGTTTGTATGATGTACCGAGCCCGATGCATGTCAACAAATGTATGGATGCACGCATGCTATTCATACTGTATGCTAATTTAAATATGCCCTAATCTACCATCGTAAGCAGGTAAATAAAAGGGAAGAAAGAAATGGGGATTGGAAGACATACACACCACTCACACGCTTATTACAATTATGCCCTCGCTCGGAGGGACCAAAAGAATAAACAGTCCGAATACTAAATTAATTATTACAAAACTCCTAATTAATTAACAAATTAAATGCAAAAAGGAGGTGGCCGCAGCCCTGCCTCGGGGTGCGCGAATGATGCATGCTTCAGCCCGCCTTGCCCGAAAATCCGCACCGTGCCACTGCTGCCTCTGTTTTACTGTCTTACTTCTCTGGAAAATTGCCAAAGTCCTGGGACAGATCCCCTGAGTACCTCAGAACATCACCGGCTGAAGCAAATATCCACCGGCTATAGTATGTGTCCATCGGCTGCTTCTGAAGTTGTCGGCACAAAAAGTGTGCCGGTCGGCACAAAATATTGCCGGCTGGCAATAAATTCCTGCAGGAGACAGTTTTTGACAGCACAACAGACCAGCAGTGCAAGGTATGGGATTTTAGGACAAATGTATGCACGGACACACTCCCTATCATGCAATGGACTCAAGGGAGCATGGCCCTCGACCCCCGGGCCATCAATCACGCATTTCAATGCATGATGGCCCGAAAGCCAAGTTAGCAACTTTGATATCAAATGAAATATAAGCACAAAACAAATCCAAGGGCCCCCAACCCCTATCATGATTGGTCAAGAGGCAAGGATGCATGCTCAATGAAATGCAACCTAAGCATGGCGGCTAAGTATGCAACATGAACATGCAAATGAGCAATGTATGCTAGGCGCGCAACCTAAACATGTAAACAAACATGGAATGCAACAACATGCAATGATGGGCTTAAACTAACATGGGTAACTCGCAAGCATGCCAAAATCAGCGGCCATAATCATGGAAATGAAGGCACAAAATGCACACACACATGCATGCAATCATGGTCCAACACCTTAAGCATAAACAAGGCAACTCTTAAGCACACTTAAAGAGGCTAAGTATGGACATATAGCATGCAACGTAAGCTCTGAAATCATGTTATAGGAGGTTCCAAACCAACTAAATAAATCAATAAAGCATGCAACAATGCTCACACATTCACATACTTGAAGCATACAAGCCACAAAATGCAAAGAGGCTATATAATGCATGCTAGGATCGACTCAAACAACTTAAGACAGACCTAAAGCATGGTAAAATAAGCACAAAAGCTTCACAAATCTAAGCCTAAAACATGCTCGAACAAAGGCTAACGACCTAAGGCATATTAAGGCAATTACAAGGCATCACATGGTAGGTATGCTAAGCATGCACCAAACTGAAAAATACCCTTCTACAATACTGATGAGGGACCAAAAATATGACTACCCACAGTAGATGACAAGCCCCAAATCAATATACAAACATGCTCAAAATGCAATGCAAGATTAAGGCCCACAAAGGGGTATAACATGAAGTACCAAAAGGGTGCACCAAACAGCCAAAGACCCTTCATCAGACATGTAGAGGGGGAAAAAATAAGACACTTTTCAGGCCTGTCGAAGGCCCAAAAACAGAAGCATGGTAGGCTAAGAAACATGCAAAAAAATAGGGACCAAGAGGGTATTGAAGCAAGTCATACTGGAGGTCCCAAACAGTGTTGAGCCCTCCTCAATGTTGAATAAGGGCTCAAAATAAGCCTCTTTGTAGTTTACATCGAAGCTCAAAATACATGCAACTATGGCTTAGATATGAACCAAGAAAATGCTAATTTTGGGGAAAAGTGTGCTTACCCTTGTAAACCAGCAAACCAGCACCTCTTGGACCAAGTTTCGGTGCTCCTAAGCTCTGCAAATGACCTCCCAAATTCTGGAAATGGAAGTGGTGGTGTTGTGCTATGGGTTGGTGAAGGAATGGCCCAAGAACAAGGGTGTTTGGAGGTTGAATGAGAGGGATATAGTGAGAGATGGAGGGATATATGTATCTATATTAGATATGTATCTATATCTCTGGTTTTTTGCTTAAGAATCTCTAACCCTAGACAAAGGAGAAGGAGGCTTCTTTATATAGGCAATGCTAAGCTTCTAAGACAAGCTACAAAGGTCAAAGGGGTCTAAGGGGAGGTCAAGGCTTGTTGGAGAAGCTTGGACAGCTGGTAGGCTTCTTGAGGAAGCCAAGACAAGGGGCCAAGGCTTCCTCAAGAAGCCTTGAGCAAAGGGTGCACAAAAGGGGCCAAAAGGTGGTAAAGGGTGCAAAATATGCACATGTATGCACGTGGATCTGGTTCTGTGCATCCCAGCTGGCACAGCTGGCATGCACCATGCCTGGGAGGGTCAAAAGGGTCAGGTCGGCCATAAAAGAGGTCATCGGCACAATATATTGCCGGTCGGCACAATATAGTGCCGACCTGCACTTTATTCTGGCCGGTCGGACAAATAGAGTCCGATGGGTGGCCGGTGAGGTCAAAAAGTGCCGGTGGATGGCCAGATTGAAGCCCCGGAAGTTAGCTTTCCAATGGCGCAAACTTGCATCAAAATTCCTCCTGTGCAAAAAGTTATGCCCTTTTCCGTGAAGCCGCGCAGACTGGATCCAACCGGGATGATGCCCAGCTTCAACCCATCATATCTCCTCCACCCGGACTTGGCTCTAGGAGATTCTTGAACAAAAAATGAAGCCCCGGAAGTCTTCTTTCCAATGGTAGTCGCCTCATAGCTAAATTCCAAGTATGCAATTGAATAAGCCTGATTCAGCGAGAGCCGCTCGACTTTCTTCTACCCGGATTCATGGCGAACTTCTTCTCCAACCTATTTTCTCCCCTCCTCTCCTCTTTTCTTCAACTCCAAACCCCTAAACAAAGTGTTTTGAAGGGTTTGCCTCTCTCCTTGTCGAAGAAACTGAACCTGTGCCCTGCACATCTCTCAACACCGAGCAAACCATCAGTAATGCCCAAGTCTTGAGGGCGGTCAAAAACGGGGTGTCTACAGTTGCCCCTCTTTGACAGAACTCGAAAGTCATAACAATGACGGGAGTGAATGTCAAAGCCCAGAGATGACCCATTTTTGACAAGGCCGAAGACTTGGACAAACAAAATATAGATGCATAAATGGTTGTGCCCGCAGGCTGCCTACGTATCCCTTTGCAAGGAATCAAACCAGCGTAGTTCAGGGGCAGGATGCAAAGTGATGCACAATGCAAGTGCATAACTTATGATCATGCAAAGGATGCTGTAATGAAGCAATTATGCAAAATAAATGCAACATTTTAAGCGAATGCTATGCAAGCAAGTGAACGTGAATTATGCAATTCTTACGAACATGTGCGTTAGATATACAAAAGTGAACGAAGTATGGTAGATACACTAAGTGGACAAACATGTGTGATGGATACACCAAAGTGAAGAGTGTGTAATGGATACACTATATGAATAAAGTGTGATTGATACACTAAGTGAGCGTAGTGTGATGGATGCATAAAGAGAAAGTGTGTGATTGATACATAAAGCGAGCGTGTGATTGATACACAAAGCGAAAGTGTGTGATTGATACACAAAGCGAGCGTGTGATTGATACACAAAGAGCGTGTGATGATACACAAAGTAAGCGTGTGATGACACAGTGTGATAGATACACAAAGGGTGAACACAAAGTGTGATAGATGCACTAAGTGAACAAAGTGTGATGGATACACAAAAGGTGAACACAGAGTGTGATAGATGCACTAAGTGAACAAAGTATGATTGATATACTAAATGTGAACACGAAGTGTGATAGATGCACTTAGTGAACAAAGTATGATGGATATACTAAAGTGAACACAAAGTGTGATAGATGCACTTAGTGAACAAGTATGATGATATACTAAAGGTGAACACAAAGTGTGATAGATGCACTTAGTGAACAAGTATGATGGATATACTGAAGGTGAACACGAAGTGTGATAGATGCACTTAGTGAACAAGTATGATGGATATACTGAAGGTGAACACGAAGTGTGATAGATGCACTTAGTGAACAAGTATGATGATATACTAAATGTGAACACGAAGTGTGATAGATGCACTTAGTGAACAAGTATGATTGATATACTAAATGTGAACACGAAGTGTGATAGATGCACTTAGTGAACAAGTATGATTGATATACTAAATGTGAACACAAAGTGTGATAGATGCACTTAGTGAACGGGAGTATGATTGATATACTAAATGTGAACACGAAGTGTGATAGATGCACTTAGTGAACAAGTATGATTGATATACTAAATGTGAACACGAAGTGTGATAGATGCACTTAGTGAACAGGAGTATGATTGATATACTAAAGTGAACACAAAGTGTGATAGATGCACTTAGTGAACAAGTATGATTGATATACTAAAAGTGAACACAAAGTGTGATAGATGCACTTAGTGAACAGGAGTATGATGGATATACTGGATATATGAAGTGTGATTGATACACTAAGGGAATAAAGTGGGTATGTGCGTGATAGATACACAAAAGGTAATGAAGTGTGATGGATACACTAAAGTAATTGAAGTGAACATGTGTGTGATAGATACAGAAAATGAGAATGTGTGTGATAGATACACTAAGTGAAGAGAGTGTGATTGATACACGGAATGTAATGAAGTGTGTGGTTGATACACTAAATGAAATGAAACGTGTGATTGATACACTGAATGCAATGAAGTGTGTGATTGATACACTTGCAATAAAGTGTGTGATTGATACACTGAATGCAATAAAGTGTGTGATTGATACACTAAAGTGAGAATGGGTGTGATAGATACATAAAATGAGAATGTGTGTGATTGATACACAAAATGAGAGAAGTGTGATTGATACACTAAATAAACATGTGACAGATACATGAAGCAAATAGAGTGTGATTGATACACAAAGCAAACATGTGATATGAAGAGAAGAATGGTGTGATAGATACACAAAGTGAGTGAAGTGTGATTGATACACTGAGTGAGAGTGTAATAGATACACAAAAGTGAATATGTGCGTGATGGATACACAAAACGAGAATGTGTGTGATAGATACACAAAATAGGAATGTGCGTGATAGATACACAAAATGAAAGAAGTGTGATTGATACACCAAGGCAAATGGAGTGTGTTAGATACACTAAGTGGAGCAAATGACTATGTGTGATAGATACACGAAGTGAATGGAGTGTGATTGATACACTAAAGCAAATAAAGTGTGCTAGATACACTGAATGAATGAAGTGTGATTGAAGTGAATGAAGTGTGATTACACTATGGGAATGAGGTGTGATTGATACACTATTCTGGCTTGAAGCAGACTTGATCTTGAGCTTGAGGTAGAGGTACACTCATACTTCGGAGCACTGGCAAGGCCTGAAGAGGTACACACGGGATGTAGTCTCGGAACTTACTGAAGTTGAAACAAACTCAGATACCCGACGTTTTCCTCTTTTGCTTTTATTTTGCAGTCCGGAACCACATAGCTTCAGATAGGTCCTGGTTTTACTGTTCACACTTATGGGGTGGGCCCTGTTTTATGAAAGAACGAATCTGTTTTGCACAAATGTGGAGAATGGCACGGCACTCTGAGCACAAGATGATTTTTTTTTTGAAATTAAGAAATGAGTTCTTAACCGGGTATTGAGCCTACGACTGAACACAGCGAAAAAGACTCAACAAGAAAACAAAGGTAAACAACCTAAACACATCTATTGACACTCGAAACGACTCAAAACAAGAATCGAAAAGACAAAACAAAACACAAGACTCAAATGTGCACAGGGAGCCTGTTTCACCGGGTATTATTTCCCACCCTTTCTCATTTGTGATTCTCACATCACTCGGCCCTCAAGCTCTGTTTTTCTGAAAAAGCCCTTTTCCTCACTTTTTCTCTCAGCGCACATCTCTCTATTCTTCAATCTCTCATTTTTCATCCCTCCCCAGAGTGGTTGGTGGATAGACAAGAAGTTGCGGGCTCTTGCCCCTAGCATTCTGCTAGATTCTTGTTCACAACAGTGAACTTCCCACAGAGGGTTGTGCCACAACTGGGTGTGTAGCAAATCTGCAGCTAACATCGGTTGATGATGCCCTGCTGGGGAGTTTGGACGTGGTTAGATCTGTCCAGATGAGGAAGTGGAACATCTCCATTCCAATTTATGCTTCGCACTTGGCTTGATACCTCGCTGCTTGGAGGAGAGAGAGCTTTCAGCCCTTTGTTGTTGACTTCAGTTGTGCCCTCTTCTGGCAGGTAGAGTGCCCTTCTGGCAAGTATGTTGATGATGGGGAAAAGACAGAACCTGACTCAACTGTGCCCCTAGTTCATCATTTTGACCATTTTTTTTGGTTTTAAAACAATTTTGACCAACATGAAAGTTAGATTAACATGCTTATTCGATTTTTGATTTGAAATCATGCAAGTCAGGCTATGAGCACTGAAAATTTTCCTTTTTTGGGTCCAAGAAAATGGTCCAGTTTTGGAAAATGGAATAATTTTCGAGAGAATTAGTCAACCTCAGTAAAAATTCTCAAAAACTTTTTGCAAACGGCCATGCTCAACAAGCACGGAACCAACTCTTGAGATGCACAACCTCGGACCCATAGCAATGGAAAATTGCCCCTTGTCTGAAGGACACTGCATGGCAACGGAAAGTTGCCCCTTGTTTGAAATGACACCGCGTTTTGAATGGCAACGGAAAGTTGCCCCTTGTTGGATGATGCGCAGCACATTGTATCAATCCTCAGACGAACACAACCGACTCTCGGATACAGAGAAGGCAAAGATGATCAAAACCATCACACAATGAATTTGAAGTGTTTTAGGCTGGACTTCAGATGAAGTTGCCTACGTATCCCAAACATGGGAATCAAGCCTTACGTAGTTCGGGGTTAAGGTACACTCGGGTATTTAACCTCTCCTTTTTATGCTCTAACTTTTGCCAAGGCGCCTGTTGCAGGTTTTCGACCTTGCGAGCTTTGTTCTTCTTTCTTTCTTTTTTTTTCTTTTCTTCTTTTTTCTTCTTTCTTCTTTTTTTTTCTTTTCTTTTCTTTTCTTTTTCTTTTGTATCTTTGTTTTTCTCTTTTTTCTTTTTTCATTTTTTTCTTTGCTCTAACTTTTGCCTGGGTCGCCCTTCCGGGTTTTCGGCCCAGCGAGCCTCTCAAAGGGTAAAAGTGTAGCTCCATGCCAAATGGTTTTGAGATTGAAGCCCTCTGTATCCAGGAGAGTGGGTGTATTGATTTGCAGAAAGATCCACCTTTGGCTCTTCGAGCACATCGGATATTTTTTGCCCCTAGTTCGAGGGGTGCTTCTGATCTAGCTTTGCAAGCTTCTTTGATGACATCTGATCTTCTTGATCTGACTTTGGTGCCTCTTGTTCGAGGGCTGCTTCAAATCTGGCCACACAGGCCTCACATCATGATTGTCCTTTGAACGTTCTGAATCCAAGTTCAAGGTTTGAAAGCAAAGGGGTTGAGTCTCGAGGCCGAGAGCGATCCTAAGCTGCACAATCTCAAGAGCGATTCCACACATGTCTTCGCAGGACCGCGCAAAACATTTTTTTGAAAGTTTTTAAGAAAGCGACAAATCGCTCGCGCTGAAGACAGTGTAGACCAATCTGGATCAAAGCTAGGGTCCTTCTCAGTACTCACACTAACAAGCATGATTTCATTCATTAAGGGCTTAGCACGCCTCTCTTTCTCTCATTGATCAAAGTTTTGCAAATCCCGAGGAATTCCTTCCTCTTTGTTTTCACCGAGTGTTCAAAAAGTTTTGAAAAACTTAGGTCAATGCAATGATTCAAGGCACAGAAAAGACAGAGTTCTTAGTCAAATACTGCATCTCATTTAGAATTTCTGGCACAACGAGCACATGGCAGATACAAACACAAGAGTGTGAAAATCACTGCTGTTCCATTCAAATCTTCTGGTGTAACTGGCTCCAAGGCAGAAACAGACTCAAAAGAAAATGAAAAGACAAACACAAAACAAAATGGTGATGTCCGAGGTAACACCCCGGAATCACCCGACTCCTACATAACAGGACTGACTCGATACAACAAGACAGACCTTAACCAAAAAGACTGACTCAAAACAAAGAGACAGACTCAAACAAAACAATAGAACTGGCTCAATACCCAAGCCAGAAAGTACAAAAACTAGCATTCGCAATATGCTCAAAACAGTGCGTGCCACGCCACATCTGGAGTAAACTGAGTGCCGCCCGCAGGTGGTTCATCCCCCGAACTATCCCCCAAGTTCACTGATCCAGTGACGATAGACTTACTGAGCTGGTGCGGTGATGACGTTGTTGTCAAACAAATCTTGTACATCATGGCGCAGACGAAAGCAGCTATCGGTCTCATGACCGGTTTGTTGATGGTACGCACAGTACTTAGTCCGGTCATGCTTTGAGGGAGAGGATCAGGTAAAGGCCGTTGTTCCAATGGTTTCAGATGTCCTTTCCGGATTAAGACCTCTAGAGCCTTTGACAAAGGCATATGAAGTGGGGTGAAAACCCTCTTGACTCGAGGTGGATATTTGGTTTTCTGTGAGCTACTTCCGGACGCACCGGTGAATGGGGTAGCTTTTTTGATGTGGTGGTGACCATGCCCACTTCAGAAGTCTTGCAGCTGCATCACCACTGGTGGTCACATTCGAACTGCGGGTAAACGCCCTCCTGGGCTGCTCCTTCTCCTGGTCAATGAGGCCCTGCTTTATAGCATCCTCGATTTGTACCCCAATCTCATGGAGGTCTGCAAAGGTGGGTAGGGGGAGGACAATCATCTTCTGCATCAGCCTGGGTTGGAGATTGCGCACAATCATCCGTATCTGGTCCTTGTCGACCGGCCTGGTGGTCATCGAAGAAGCTTTGGCTCTCCAACGGGTTACAAAGTCAGAGAAGCCCTCTTTCGGCTCTTGCCTGGTTGTCTCAAGATCACGGGTTGTGATCTCGATCTGGGTATTGTATGAATATTGTGCGACGAAGGCCTCGGACATCTCCTCCCAGCTTCGTTTCACTGAGTCCTCTAATTTGGCGTACCAGATGGCCGCGATACCCGACAGGGTCCTGCTAAAGAGGGAGAGCTTCTGTAATCTTGTCAAGCCCATCGGGCGCAGAACATCTGAAAACAAACTCAGGTGGACCATGGGATCTCCTGACCCGTCAAAACGGTCGATGTGAGGCATCTTGAACCTGTCTGGCAATGTCACAGCTGTGTCCGTGTATCCATCTTCAATGTCAGGGATGGTCTTGACTCCCTGGGATTTCTTGAACAGCTTTTCAAGCTTGCTCAACTTCAGTGCTGTGGGATCCGTCTCGAACTCAAAGGGAGAGTCCGGTAGGTTGGTGGGTGTTTTTGATAACTGGGGTAAAATTGGGGGCGGAGCCGGCCCTACCGGAATGTCTGTACCTTCCTGGACATTTGGCGTCTCCCCAGGTGCTGGAGCTCCTACTGGGGAGGAACTTGTTGTGAAGCAGACGCACCGCTTTGCTGTTGCAGCCTGGTGATGAGCTCAGCCTGCTGAGCCATGATTGCAGCTTGCTGCTTGGAAAATTCCGCTTGGCGGACAGCGTCTTGTTGCATGAGTTTCATAGTTTCCTGCATTTGACGCATCATTGCCTCCATCCCTGATGTATTCTGCTGATCCATCTGACTGACCTGTTCACTGGAGGGGTGTACAAGGGCCACTGATCTGGTAACTGCTGAACTGGTGATCTGTGCCTGACTAGTCTTCTCTAGCCCTGATTACCCTTGAACTGAGTCTCTGACCTGACAAAGTCTTATCAGTACAAATCCAATGTACCCGGGAGATAGTGGAGCCTTCTGAAGCTATGGTTCCAAGACTACCTAGCAAAAAGGAAAACAGACAGCATCTCAGCTCAACTTCACCAAAACAGATACGAGCAGAGCTGAATGACTGTGTTCTATTACTGATCACTGTTACCCGAAACCACTGCCCAAATCTGAATCTGATACCCGCAGATATAACTTTCTTAAAATACTGATACTGGTGCCCGCAGGCCGAATACCCAGACTCGCAAACTGGTATATGCATTCCCTGTAGAGATACACTCTAAAAGCACATAGCAAGTAAATGAGAGCCAATACACCCCTATGTTGGGGTAGGGTTTCCCTGTCCTATTTTGTCAGGAGCTAGGGTTTCACTACGCACGCAGCGGTTCAAACAACCTATGATCAGGTAAGCAACCTGTCCTAGTTTGGAATGGTCACTATGGATTCCGAATATGCACTAGGTCGAATGGTCGAAAAGGGTGCCCCGGTAAAACCGGGGTTTGTGTTCCCATGCTTAGAGCCCATAACCGGTCAGCCTTATGGTCATGCCTTGACAAGACAAGCCTCCGGCAAACCGTTCAGGAATGGCAGATGGCAAACACGGTGTCCTAGGCGCACCAATGCACATGCAATGCAAAGAGACACATAAATGAAATCAAAACAGGATATCACGAGTTCGAGTCAAGCTCTCTAAAGTCCCCAGCAGAGTCGCCAGAAACTGTAACACGTCCCCGAACGCATCTCGGGGAGGGTGCGACTCCCCCCCGTTCTGGCTCGATATTGGGTCACTACAGTTCGAAGGACTCAAAATGTCACGGTTCGTAATCTGAACCAAAGAGTCCAACTCTGGCAAATCGTTTTGAGAAAAACAGATTTTGAAAAGAAGTGCCAAACATGGACTGCTTTGCCAGATACAGAGTCGCCACCTAAATATTTTTAAAATGGGAAATTTAGGAAACCCTGACTCGGTGCCGAAGGCCACGTGTCCGTCATCACCAAAGTGGTCTTGGCTCGGGAGCTCGGGTACGATCGGGGAAGGTCAGCTATGAGCACCCCCTTTCGCCCGGTCCGAAGACCGGCCTCTACTAATCGTGATATCCAATTTTGAAAACATTACATGCTCTTATCCCAATTATTAGCCTAGAATTACTATGTTACGCGCGCAGCAAACAAGTATAGACTAGATTGCCTAATTCGGAAATAATCATTGCATACCCGTTTGTTTTGAAAGCGTTTCGGGTTTTGCTACTCGCAAGTAGGCTAAAATACGGATTTCAATGAGTTTTCCAACTCAAACAACCCAACCTCCACCCACAGGCATTCAAGCAGTTATATCTCACATAAGCACTTAGCCGCATGGTAAGCATACTGTCATGACAACATTCACACGCATGTGGTATGCTAAAGCGTAAAATACTTACATCGTACTCCGTGCCAAAACAAGAAACTAGTTAGCAAGCATGCATGATCCTAGTTCATGTTAAGTGACTAATGCAACGCATACAGAGTGTAATTAGACAGGCTCGGCTATCCTAAACATGGCATGTGAAATGCACGAGTAACACGTATTCAAGTTAGATTTGAAATACAATGCAGTTTGTATGATGTACCGAGCCCGATGCATGTCAACAAATGTATGGATGCACGCATGCTATCATACTATATGCTAATTTAAATATGCCCTAATCTACCATCGTAAGCAGGTAAATAAAAGGGAAGAAAGAAATGGGGATTGGAAGACATACACACCACTCACACACGCTTATTACAATTATGCCCTCGCTCGGAGGGACCAAAAGAATAATACAGTCCGAATACTAAATTAATTATTACAAAACTCCTAATTAATTAACAAATTAAATGCAAAAAGGAGGTGGCCGCAACCCTGCCTCGGGGTGCGCGAATGATGCATGCTTCAGCCCGCCTTGCCCGAAAATCCGCACCGTGCCACTGCTGCCTCTGTTTTACTGTCTTACTTCTCTGGAAAATTGCCAAAGTCCTGGGACAGATCCCCTGAGTACCTCAGAACATCACCGGCTGAAGAAAATATCCACCGGCTATAGTATGTGTCCATCGGCTGCTTCTGAAGTTGTCGGCACAAAAAGTGTGCCGGTCGGCACAAAATATTGCCGGCCGGCAATAAATTCCTGCAGGAGACAGTTTTTGACAGCAACAGCAGACCAGTAGTGCAAGGTATGGGATTTTAGGACAAATGTATGCACGGACACACTCCCTATCATGCAATGGACTCAAGGGAGCATGGCCCTCGACCCCCGGGCCATCAATTACGCATTTCAATGCATGATGGCCCGAAAGCCAAGTTAGCAACTTTGATATCAAATGAAACATAAGCACAAAACAAATCCAAGGGCCCCCAACCCCTATCATGATTGGTCAAGAGGCAAGGGATGCATGCTCAATGAAATGCAACCTAAGCATGGCGGCTAAGTATGCAACATGAACATGCAAATGAGCAATGTATGCTAGGCGCGCAACCTAAACATGTAAACAAACATGGAATGCAACAACATGCAACGATGGGCTTAAACTAACATGGGTAACTCGCAAGCATGCCAAATCAGCGGCCATAATCATGGAAATGAAGGCACAAAATGCACACACACATGCATGCAATCATGGTCCAACACCTTAAGCATAAACAAGGCAACTCTTAAGCACACTTAAAGAGGCTAAGTATGGACATATAGCATGCAACGTAAGCTCTGAAATCATGTTATAGGAGGTTCCAAACCAACTAAATAAATCAATAAAGCATGCAACAATGCTCACACATTCACATACTTGAAGCATACAAGCCACAAAATGCAAAGAGGCTATATAATGCATGCTAGGATCGACTCAAACAACTTAAGACAGACCTAAAGCATGGCAAAATAAGCACAAAATCTTCACAAATCTATGCCTAAAACATGCTCGAACAAAGGCTAACGACCTAAGGCATATTAAGGCAATTACAAGGCATCACATGGTAGGTATGCTAAGCATGCACCAAACTGAAAAATACCCTTCTACAATACTGATGAGGGACCAAAAATATGACTACCCACAGTAGATGACAAGCCCCAAATCAATATACAAACATGCTCAAAATGCAATGCAAGATTAAGGCCCACAAAGGGGTATAACATGAAGTACCAAAAGGGTGCACCAAACAGCCAAAGACACTTCATGAGACATGTAGAGGGGGGAAAAATAAGACACTTTTCAGGCCTGTCGAAGGCCCAAAAACAGAATCATGGTAGGCTAAAGAAACATGCAAAAAAATAGGGACCAAAGAGGGTATTGAAGAAAGTCATACATGGAGGTCCCAAACAGTGTTGAGTCCTTCTTCAATGTTGAAGAAGGGATCAAAATAAGCCTCTTTGTAGTTTACATCGAATCTCAAAAATACATGCAACTATGGCTTAGATATGAACCAAGAAAATGCTAATTTTGGGAAAAAGTGTGCTTACCCTTGTAGACCAGCAAACCAGCACCTCTTGGACCAAGTTTCAGTGCTCCTAAGCTCTGCAAATGACCTCCCAAATTCTGGAAATGGAAGTGGTGGTGTTGTGCTATGGGTTGGTGAAGGAATGGCCAAGAACAAGGGTGTTTGGAGGTTGAATGAGAGGGATATAGTGAGAGATGGAGGGATATATGTATCTATATCAGATATGTATCTATATCTCTGGTTTTTTGCTTAAGAATCTCTAACCCTAGACAAAGGAGAAGGAGGCTTCTTTATATAGGCAATGCTAAGCTTCTAAGACAAGCTACAAAGGTCAAAGGGGTCTAAGGGGAGGTCAAGGCTTGTTGGAGAAGCTTGGACAGCTGGTAGGCTTCTTGAGGAAGCCAAGACAAGGGGCCAAGGCTTCCTCAAGAAGCCTTGAGCAAAGGGTGCACAAAAGGGGCCAAAAGGTGGTTAAAGGGTGCAAAATATGCACATGTATGCACGTGGATCTGGTTCTGTGCATCCCAGCTGGCACAGCTGGCATGCACCATGCCTGGGAGGGTCAAAAGGGTCAGGTCGGCCATAAAAGAGGTCATCGGCACAATATATTGCCGGTCGGCACAATATAGTGCCGACCTGCACTTTATTCTGGCCGGTCGGACAAATAGAGTTCCGATGGGTGGCCGGTGAGGTCAAAAAGTGCCGGTGGATGGCCAGATTGAAGCCCCGGAAGTTAGCTTTCCAATGGCGCAAACGTTGCATCAAAATTCCTCCTGTGCAAAAAGTTATGCCCTTTTCCGTGAAGCCGCGCAGACTCAATCCAACCGGGATGATGCCCAGCTTCAACCCATCATATCTCCTCCACTCGGACTTGGCTCTAGGAGATTCTTGAACCAAAAATGAAGCCCCGGAAGTCTTCTTTCCAATGGTAGTGGCCTCATAGCTAAATTCCAAGTATGTAATTGAATAAGCCTGATTCAGCGAGACGCCGCTCGACTTTCTTCTACCCGGATTCATGGCGAACTTCTTCTCCAACCTATTTTCTCCCTCCTCTCCTCTTTTCTTCAACTCCAAACCCCTAAACAAAGTGTTTTGAAGGGTTTGCCTCTCTCCTTGTCGAAGAAACTGAACCTGTGCCCTGCACATCTCTCAACACCGAGCAAACCATCAGTAATGCCCAAGTCTTGAGGGCGGTCAAAAACGGGGTGTCTACAGTCTCCTGCAGGAATTTTGTGCCGACTGGCATTATATAGTGCCGACCGGCACTATATGGGTGGCCGATAACATCATTGACAGCCGGTGACTATTGTACACGGCCGGTGGCCATCCCTCCCAGCCGATGATGTTCTGCAATGCTCATAGAAGGTTCTCTGGGACTTGACAGTTTTCAGAGAAGAAAAGGCAGTTAAAACAGAGGCAACAGTGGCATGGTGCGGACTTTCCGGGCGAGTCGGATTCGAGCATGCATCATTCGCATATCCCGAGGCAGGGCTGAAGCCCCTTCTTTTTACATTTGATTTAATTTGATAATTAGAAATTTTGTAATAATTTATTTATTCTGTATTCGGACTGTATTATTTTGGACTGTATATTCTTTTGGTCCCTCTAAGAGAGGGCATAATTGTAAAAGTGTGGGTGAGTGTGTGTATGTCTTCCAACCCCCATTTCTTTTCTTCTTTTATTTACTTGCTTATGATGGTAGATTAGGGCATATTTAAAATTAGCATACCTTATGCAATGCATGCGTGCATCCATGCATTTGTTGACATGCATCGGGCTCGGTACATCATACAAATTGCATTGTACTTCAATTCCAAATTGAATACGTGTTATTTGTAGCATTCCATATGCCATGTTTAGGATAGCCGAGCCTGTCTAGATTACACCTTTGCATGTGTTGCATCAGCCACTCAACATGAACTAGGATCATGCATGATTACTAACTAGTTTCTGTTTGGCTTGGAGTACTAGGTAAGTTTTTATGCTTAAGCATAACACATGCGTGTGAATGTTGCCATAATAGCATGACTACCATGAGGCTAAGTGCTTATGTGATATAACTGCTTGAATGCCTGTGGATGGAGGTTGAATTACCTAAATTGGGACAATGCATTAAAAACCGTGAGTTTTTAAGCCCACTAGTTAGTGGAAAAATCATCTTTTCTAAAGCCCACTTAAGGGTGGCAAAACCTGTATTTTAGCCTACTTGCGAGTAGCATACCGTTTTCAAAACAAACATGTAGTGTTTTGTTCCAACTTAGGCGATTTGGTCTATACTTTTTGCTGTGCGCATAACGTAGTAAATCTAGGCTAATAACGGTATAAGAGCATGTAATGTTTTCAAAATCGGATATCACGGTTAGTAGAGGCCGGTCTTCGGATCGGGCGAAAGGGGGTGCTCATAGCTGACCTTCCCCGATCGTACCCAAGCTCCCGAGCCAAGATTACTTTGGTTATGACGGACACATGGCCTTCGGCACCGAGTCAGGTTTCCTAAATTTCCCATTTAAAAAAATATTTAGGTGGCGACTCTGTAATCTGGCAAAGCAGTCCATGTTTGGCACTTCTTTTCAAAAATCTGTTTTTTTCTCAAAACGATTTGCCAGAGTTGGACTCTTTGGTTCAGATTTAGAACCGTAACACAAAAGGGAGTCCGAACTGTAGAGTGAAGCCCACGGGCGCGTCTACACCCGACAAATATTTCCGCCTGAGGTTCAGAAATCAATGCTGGGTCGACAGGATTACGAGGTGTTTTGCGAGGGCATTCACGGCGCAGTGAAGGGCTTTACACTGCTTACGAAGTCGGCATGTGTCTGCGCGCTGCCGTCAAGAGATGGAGAAGAAGGACGAACGTATTCGAAGTTTGGAGGCCCGCGTGGAGGCGGCCGAGCGAGAACTAAGGAAGACCAAGGCGGCCCAGGCACAACCCACCGCGCACGCGAACCCAATTGTGGAAGAGAGGGTTACGAGTCGGCTTATCAACTCCGCACTTGCCGATCGAGAGACTGCTAGTATGTTCGCAATAGAGAGTGCGAAGGGGAGGGCCTATGAAAAAGGTTTCCATGAGGGCCGAAAGGTGGGAATCGAGAAGACCAGGGAAACACTGGCTGAAGAAGTATGATGATGTGAAAACCACGGGTTCAGGCACGGTTGGATCAAGGCATCTCAAGCCGCAGAAGCTCTTCGAGCGTCGAGAATTGATTCGGCATCACCACGCTACAGGAGTAAAGATTTTCCGTTTTGTGCCTTTGAGATTGAGAAGAGTGAGGATGAGGGTGACGCCGTATGAATTTTATAGTTGTAAGATTGGAACGCAGGGCGTGTTCGAAACTATGTAACTTATTGTTTTATTGAATAAAGATTTTCGTTGTCATTCATATTCGGCATATGTGTATTTCGTGTTGCTTAAATGTTTGAATGTCTAAATATTGCCCGACCCAGATAGCCGTTAACTGCCCGGCAAGACGCGGGCCTATCGGCAAGATCTGCACATGGGCAGGGTCGACACGTCCGCGACGACCGTTAGGGTTTTATTGAGGCTATTTCAACGGCCATTTATCTTTGATTTGGGTGAGCGTATTGACGCTTGAGCAGTTGGATTAATGGCCTGGTCGACGGTGATCGGCATGTGAATATTTGGCCGACCGGTTTTAATAAAGCTATTTCGCTTTTGCCCAGCCAGCGCGCGTTTCGGCCAGCCGTCGGGATGGCGGTCGTGGCGAATGTCAATCGACGCTTGTTTTATTCAACCAATGCGTTTTTGGGAGTTAATAAAATTTTCTCGGGATTAGGACCTCGAGATTGCGGTCGTTGCTGAGAATAAAAGGAGTGGGCGCTTCGCACCAATAATCCCATTTGACTCATCATTCTTTGTCTGGGATGGTGATTTTGGTTACAAAGGCTCAAATGTCGGTCAAGTTTGGTGTTAAGATGGTTTGCGGCAGAAAACCTATCCATGAGGGAGTTAGGGCATCAGAAGGGCTTGAGTTCTGTGACTCTCCAAGCGAAGGGCTTGAGATCTGTGAGTCTCCAAGTCGTCGAAGCAGATCACCCCGAAAGGAGAGTCAACAACTGTCAAGTTCATTCTTCCTTGTCCTGGATCTTTGCCTTGACATTGTCAATGGTGTCAGGGGAAGTTTGGCGTTATGCAAGTCGTGGGCTTAAGCAAAACTGGTTCAAGGTAGTGCACGCCATGGAGGGGTTTAGGGCGACGGTCGTCGATCCGGCGATACAGCTTTACCGGCGCGTTTTGTCCCCTTTTTTGCTTTCGATATTGTAATGTTCGAATGCGGGTTGTATTTATGTAACAACTGTTTAATCAAATAAATGGTTTTATTTTAAATCTATTTGCATGTTATTCTAAATTTTGCTTATGTCGATTGGGGGGAACCACGTATTTCTCCAATGCCGTGGGTTGTTGGGAAACGCAGGATCTGATGGTAGGTGCTTGGGACGGCCTTCATGATATGTAGCCAGGTTCTTCCCATTATGGCATTATACGGCGAGGGGAGCTTCACGACCAGGAATTCCACTTCGATCGTTCTGGACCCCGCTCGAACAGGTAATGTGACCTTGCCAAATGGGTATTCGGGGTTCGTATTAAAGCCGAACAGTGGGTGAGGCGCCGGAGATAGATCCGCCTCGTTGAGGCCGAGCTTGACGAAAGTTTGATAGAACATGACCTCTGAACTACTCCCTGGATCTATGTGGATTCATTCAATGATGAACCGGTTTATGCGTAATTCAATGACCAACGGATCAATGTGGGAAGCCGTTGCCTCATTGAGGTCGGAGTCGTTGAAGGCAATTGTCGGAGCTTCTTCGGACCGGTCAGTCGAGATACGGCGCCCCTGTAAAGTTGGGTGCGATCGAATTGTATGCATGGCTGGGAGTGTAGGCAGGCTATAAATTACGTGGATCACGCCAAGTGGGGGAGAGTCCTGCCTTAATGCTAATGCCTTGGTTGGCTTTCTGTTTCACCTGCTGTTGCAGTCGGCCGTCTTGCACCAGTTCTTCCAGGTGATCTTTTAATGCGTAGCAACTCTCCGTTTCGTGGCCGTGATCTTTGTGATATTCGCACCTCCGGTCCCTTCGTCATGTATTGGGTGGCCCCACCATCTTTGACGGCCATTTGAAGAATGGAAGGTGTTGGATTTGGTCATTACAGCGGTGATTGGCTCTGACAGTTCCGTGTACTTTTTGTCGGCGTCTCGAGCGCCTACTGTCGACTTGCAATTGCTCATTCGTCGGGTGGAGCATTGATCACTCGATCGGCGAGAGTCTCGCCTTTTGTCCCGTTTAGCACGTTGTCGTGGCTCGGGGCTTAGAGGTGGCACGGAACTTATCGGCTGAGCAATATCAGGAGGTCCCGATTTGGTGGACGCTTGTCTAGCTTTGATCCTCAGGGCATCGTCTTCCACTTTGCAATACTCTTCGACTTTCTTTATCAATGCCCAGACTGTTTTGGGGGGTCTTCTGGTCAGGGAGTTGCGAAGAGCACTGTCAGGATGTAGTCCCATTTCGAAGCCGGTGACGGCCATGGAGTCGTTGCAAGCGTCGTCAACGAGATTGAAGCACTCCCAATATCGCGCCGAATATGCTCTCAGCATTTCTCCCGGTTGAATTTGCATAGCCCAGAGAGAGTCGGCCTGTTTCGGCTGTACCTCGTTGGTGATGAACCTGGCCCTGAAAGATTTTTGCAATTGATGGAAACTTCTGATCGAAGCCGGCTCCAGCTTGTAATACCATCTGACAGCTAGTGGCCCCAAACTGCTGGGGAATATTCGGCACATGAGGGCTTCATTGTCTGCATGCAACGTCATGGCCTGCTTGTAGTGACGTATATGATCAGTGGGGTCTGATTTTCCGTCGTAGAGAGTAAATGATGGAGCTTTGAACTTCTTGGGCAGGGCCGCCCTCGCAATTCGTTGGATAAAAGGATCGTGCCGGTCCTCTTCGTCTGAACTGCTCCTTCTGCGCTTGTTCCTTATGTGTGGGCTTTTTTCAGAGGAGCTGGAAGTGTCCGAGCGTCCCTTGTTATGCTCCGTGGATAATGAATTGGAGTCGCTATCAGTTTCCCTTGGTCGGGCTCGAGGTCGTTGTTTACCTGCCCTTAGGGGTCGTTCGGGGCCTTGGCGCGCGGCTTCTTTGGATTTTGCTACTTCTAGAGCCAAATCTTGTCGGAGGCGTTCATTTTCTGCGAGCATATTTTCCAGCCTTTGCTCATTCTGTTTAGCTTGTTCTATGATGGCTTGCATCGTCTTCTACGCTGAAGTCGTTGGTGAGTCAAAATTCAAGGCGCCTCTCGCAGCGATGGTTTCCTTCCCGAGCGTATCTGCCGGGGTGATGTCGTCTCTCTGTGTGGTCTCGTCGGTGGCTATCGGAGGATCTTGCGTCGTGCCTTCCATGGATGAATTTGAGTATTCCACAGACGGCGCAAGTCAGTTCTTCCACTCAAGAGGCTTGTTTTCTAAATTTAGTGAGGTGTTTGATTTTTACATACCATTGCAAGAACGCTGCTTCTTTATTTATATATGTTCCTCCTGAGGCCTCGAGGCATGGGCTTGGTTTTCAATCATTACCCGTTCTTATAATTGGCCCCCAACGATCTTTTTTAATCGGCTTAATCGGCTTACGTATCGTATTCGGCCCATCCTAGTCTTGCAGGATGGGGCCGATTAATATTTGCTGGTCGACCGGTTAGTGTCAGTACTAAAACATGCCCCTTCTGATTTAGTCATATATTCGGCTCCCACAAGTACATACCGCCAAATATGTTCTACACGAACACACCGTGGAATTTAGTACGTACAGGAAACATATCCTTGCAAACCAAATCGTATGAAATAGTGAACGACATAAACTCACACTTGCTTCACATTGTCTGACATATCGCCCATATCTAATTATGATAATTCCTGCAAAGAATTTCATGCAATATTTATAAGGATGTAGAAAGAACGTTACTCACAAATTGTAGAAAACGAAATTCACTTTTAACAACTTACAATGAACGGACCATTCAGTCGTACGTACATTGTACGAGTTGTAATTTTCGTTTATTGTTCAAGTATGATATGTTGTCGTTAATTTATGCACCTATTGCATGCCACTGTTTTACAAAAATCAATTGGCCATATGTTGTACTCGTTTTATGGTTATCTCATATAAATAGTAATGACCACTTCAATGCTTGCACATATAATGGTCAAGCTTTATTTGAGCAAATGTGGCATAAATTAAAGACTGAACTCATTACCAGAGGTATGTTGGCGTTACAATATTGTCCCGTATACCCAATCTCTCAGCCTAATTGGGGGCCCCACGTAGTGGCGTTACAGTCTTTCGGTTGGCTACTTGCCAGCAGGTAATCATTCCTTTTGTCAGCAAACTAGAGCATCATCCACTGCATCTCCTCTACCACGAATATTGTCGTTATAGCCAACAACAACAAATTGAAGTAATAGAGCACTTGTACAAAATCTTAATAGTGGCCACGTACGGCCGCTGTAATACAAAATGATATGAGGTCAATCCATGAATAACATGCATACTTCCCCAAATTTGACACATTTTCGGACAAGAGGCCAACAAATGTTATGATATACAAGTTCCTAAACAAGTGCAGATAGGTTTACATTCCTGTTAATAGTTGTTCACGACAAAGGCAGAGTTATCCAAAAAAGTTAGGGGCACGTGACCCCTCTTGGGCCGGACGTGCCTCTATGCCTGGACGTAGTCTATCTGGGTTAGTACATCAGGTTAGTTAGTAACACCAAAAACTCCATCAACCAACATCAATACATAAAATTGGCATGACATTACACCTATAAAGAACTAGAAGTGCAACAAGTATGCAAGCAAAACACCATAACATGACTACAACTTCGTTTGCACTGACGAGAAGGGCTAGTCATTTGGTACCACCTTTGCGAAGGCTTTTGGACAAACGACCAACAGGAAATCTTGCAAGGAAGCCAAAAAACAAACAATACGCACACTTCAAATAAGGCCACATCGGACATTCAACCCAAAAGCACCCATACACAACTTACATTTATACAGAGAAATAAAAAATCGGCTACACTGCTCAACCAAGGCCGTTCATGCAGCAGTTATAACCACTATGGAACTCGTCAATGGCAATATGAGTTTGTCACCCGTGTAGTTTGTGTACCTAATCGTATGTATGGTTTCAATGACCTAACGAGGAACAATTTAATAGTTTAAAAAAAAATGTGTTGTGTGAGTGGAACACAGCAGGTCATAATAATAATGTGCTCTGAAAGAAAAAATAGACAGACTCACACATGCTCGAGAAAATGGTAAGTGTTACCATCGGCGAGCTAGCGTAATCGAAATGAAGAGACAGAGAGATAAAGAGAGAGAGTGTGTGTGTTACTGGAGATGGACGGCAAAACCAAAATGGAGAGAGAAGGAGGGACAACAAAGTGGCCCAAATTCTATGTGGGAAATGGAAATGAGTTGGTGAGATTAGAAAGGCTACGGCCTTGGGTCATCATGAAAAGTACTACCTTTGTGGGATTTCATAGGCTTTGTCTACCAACTTTGTTTTTGTTCCAAATTTGGGAGGGAAACGGAAATGTACGTGACACTATATATTATACATTTAGTGGGTGGTTAGGAAATTACTATTTTAGTAGGTTATTTTAGTATTTTCATATTTTTAAATTTAAATTTTTGTGTTTTGAAAAATAATTGTTTTTGTTGTAGTTGGATATGATGTTTGTGACAAGAAATTTGAACTGATTATAGGTTTGACGTGCCATTTTATCTTATTAATTATTTTTGCTGATTTTTTTTTATTTTGTTTATTTTTAATTTATTTATTTCCTGCCACATCATGAGAGCTGAATTATAGCTCCAAAATTGGAGGGATGTGTCATTGCTCTTTAGGCAAAATGGCAAAAGCATACAAGAAAAAAATTATGTTCACAAACGAGGCGCAGCGTAAGGTAGGCTAACATTAAATTAAATTTTTGGCCTATAAATTAAAAATTATATTTAGTAAGGCCCTATGAATTAAATTTTTTTTTTTTTTTGTGTTGTTCAATTAAGAATTATAGATTACAAATTTAGTATTATAAATTAAATATAAAATATAAATTGATAATTTATCCTTATCCAGTCTATACAACCAAACATTGGATTCACTACAAATAGCCCAATCTAGGCATCTAATCCGATGAGTAAACAAACATACGATACAAATACACCCGAACCGACTAGGCCAGGGACAATGGATGGCACGACTAACAGTCCGATGGATTACAATCCCCCCTTATGCAGTCCAAACAAAGATGGCAAACTGTGTGAAAGATGATACAATGGATGGATTATGGGGTGTATTAAGATCCGTGTCTGACAAAAATTGTAAATATATATATACATATATATGTAATAAACAAAGTAAATAATTAATTTTAGTTAATAAAAAAATTGTAGGCGGGAAAAATTTTCAAACAAGTACAAAAAGCCCCCAAAAAATAAATTGCAGTTCAGCGAAACGAGGCGTACATTATTTTCGTCCAGGACTGGACATATCGATCGCATAAGTACAAACAAACTGAGACAGCAAATTAATTACTTTGCTTGCACAGTAAGTACATTACGTAGGATAACAGGGGCCAAACCAGCAAATCTACCTGTATATCGAAGGGATTGGTTTTCTAATACCATCTCCCATGGCGGACTACTAATCCCATCTATGGAGGGTATCATAATCCCACCGTATTTCAAATCCACAAATATTGTGTTCTTGCTACGGCAGCGGTTGCTGGGGTTGTTTGGGGTGTCCCAAATAAGTGCAGTTCTTGAATTTTTAGGACTACAAAGTTTAGGAAAAAAATATGGTTGCTTGGGTTAACTTTTTAACTTTTTACAGAAAAATGTGTATTACAAAAATTGTATAAATTATTGTGTAGGAGAAGACAAGGGTTGTGAGTTGTTCAGCCATACCATCTGCGGAGGCTGAATTGATGCTAACAAATGCTTGCCAACTTTTTGGGCATTGCATTGGACAGTGCTGTTCGGCCCGTGGGGGCCATCACGGGTCTCGTTTTGATAATCTGAATCATCAATATGTAGAGCTCATCGAGTACTACATGCCTATGAAAAATCACGTTGATTGGATATCGATAGCTATCTGATCGGAGTAGTTTTCTTTGAACTGTTAACTATAACACCATTCTTTTTTTTTTATACAAAACTAATTTGATCATATAGTTAGTGATATCCGATGAACGTGATTTTTTATAGACATATCGTACTGGACAAGTTCTACACATTGAACGGTTAAGATTATCAAAATGGGACTTGTGATAAGCTCCCACGGACTGAACAACAATGTTCTGTGTAATTTTGTTGTGCACCCATGTGTAATTTGTACCGGGAGAAACCAATCACTGTGTCATACATTATGACTTGTACTTTGCATCAATAAATTTATGTTTTTTGTATTTTTAATTTGTTCATAGTGATAACTTTTTAGCTTTTTTAGTAACTTTTTGACTTTTTGTCTTCTTAAAGACATGCCAAACCAGCCCTAATCCATGACAATATTACTTTTAGTCCCATCAGTACCAGTCCCCTGACTAATAATTCCCTCAGTAACAATCCCACCCTTTATAGTTACATGTACTAATATTGCCCTCTTGCTACAACCTTTGTTGCGGCTTCAATGTTCTCTCGCTGCTTGCGTCCTGACTAAAGTGGCGCCTGTCTTGGAGGGGTGGCAAGTTCGCAAGTTCGAGTTTGCTAACTCGAATCGGACAACATGACACTATGTTCATCTTTGCAATGGGCGCTGCATTGCACATGCGGGATAGTTGAAGGATTTTGCCATTATAAAAAATGAACAGGACCTTGTTTGGCAAAAGTGTATATACGTGTAACATATGCACAGTTCAAAATTTTGTGGGATTTTTTTATCTCAAAAAAAGCATTACAAAATTAACAAAAATACAAAACAATAAAAAAAAATGTGAATACATTTTGTTGGGGTTGTCGTGCGTATTCCTTTATTTCTTCAACAGACTTACGGCATGTAAATTACTTCGTACATACATGTAAGTAAGATACATCTGCAAATGTAAAACCCAAACTACAGTCTTCCTAAAAATATTGAAAAACCGAATAACACAAAATGCGGGAAACTCAATTTTAAAAATAATTAAACCCAAGCACATATACAAAGGTGTCGGACTGGTTACACGTTATTACTGCAACATGGGCATTGCACCTTGTAATAAACGAAACGACCTCGTTTTCACTTATTCGTCCCCTTTCACCATGTTCAGTATACCCAGCTCTGAGCATTTGTGGGTGTCACGCGGCCGGCCTCCTTGCCTCTACGCTATCTCCTTTTTCGTTCGGTAATCTCCTTTCGGTGTCGTAACCGTACGCCGTCGGCGTCTCGCTACTGGCTCCATTGGAGAGTCTGGATCCCCTCCTTGCAACTCCTCCTTGCAACGGCTGAGATCAGCTGTTGCACATCCAACGGCCATAAAAAAAATAAAAAATAAAATAAAGAAATTGAAAATTTCATTTTCCCGCTCTGCTATACAGGTTATACAAAGTATACACGTCAATCTCACTCTCACTCTCCCTCACTCTCACACTCACTCCTCTTCCACCGAACCCAACCTGACCGGCAACCACTCCCGACGGTGACCAACTCGTAAACCCAACCCACCACTATAGCCCTCATTTTCTCTGCTTCGCAAACCATAGCTCCACCGTGACCACCATCGGCTGGATCGAAGGAATTTGTTGAGGAGAACGTGGGTTTTCAGTCCATAGATGAACCAGGTTCGTCCTCGACACAATGAAATCAAAAAGTTAGGGTTGTGATTGACAAAATAGATTTGAAATTTGAAAATTAGGGCTTTCAAAATTACTCACTCAAAATTAGGGCTTCGAAATTAGGACTTTCAAAATTAGGGCTTTGAAAATTACTCTTACGCAGATTGATAAATAGTATGATTGATAAATGTGAAACATATTTTGAGGAACATATATACATTTACCTTATAGAGTTAAAGTATAATTTTTGCAGAACATAGTATGATTATGCAGAAACTGATCGAACATAAAATGAAAGGATAAAATCTTTGCAAAACATAGTATGATTATGCAGATTGATAAATAGTATGATTTGTTGATAAATAGTATGATTATGCAGATTGATAATTGAAAATGCTAAAAAGTTATCACAAATGCATATAGTTGTGTAATTTTCAATGTGTAATTGATAGTTGAATTTTGGTGTATTTGTTTTCAATCACACATGATTTGTTGTAATGAACTGCTATAAACTAATATGTTATCTAGGTGAATTGAATTAACTATTATCAACATTGATAACTATTATCAAATTGAAATGTTGATAACTATTAGTGATTTGTTGATAACTATTTCACTGTGATTTGTTGAAAATCACATGTGTGATTTGTTGATAACTATTTTAGTTTGATAACTATTAGTTGAATCACACTCTCTAACAATCTGCCCATAATCATTTCACTTCAGTATGATTTGTTGATAATAGTTGTGTAACATGTGTGATTAATAATTGAATTGACATTGAACTGCTATGTTTGTAAAACTGCCATGTCTGTTCGGTTTGAAACTGCTATGTTTGTAACATGTGTGTAATTAATCACAGATGCTATGTTTGAAACTGAAGAAAATGGCTGACATTGAACTGCCATGCTTCTTCAAATGCTATTAATAGTTTAGTCTGTGTAACCTCTGTTCAAATGCTATTAAACATGGCAGTTTGAACAAATAGATGTTTTCAGTAAAGACATACACTTTGTCCCTCAAATTCAAATAGAACTGCTATTAACCCTATCAAACACAACCATAGCACAACACTACAAATTTCTCATGTACGCAGATTTAAAAAATGGCTTCTTCTTCTAACAATAGCAACATAAGATGACAACCGAAGCTGTGCAATTGTGGAAGAACTGCTGCCATATATATTGTAAGAACCAATGAGAATGGAAATGAAGGGCGTTTGTTCTTTGTTTGCCCATCAAAATATGTAAGTATGTATTGGAAATTTTAATCCTTAAGTAGTCACATTAATATTTTTCTTATTCAACTAACTGATTGTCATACACTGTAGAGTACCACTTCCACTCCCCATTACAATTACTTCAAGTTCGTAGATCAAGATGATGAAGACATTACGTCCAGAATCCGTTCCAACACTAGAGCTTGTGATGCTTTAATAGTAGAAGACTTTAACGATGTAAGGAAGAGGCTTGATGACTTGGAAAATGACCATGCTCGAAGGCTTGAAAGGATAGAAAATAATATGAAAGCGATGGCGTATTTCATTATATTTTCTATCATTTTGTACTTGATCATGTAACTTTTGTACGTTATTGTATTTTGGGAAATTGAATGGAAGTTTTTACCATTTTTGGTTGTATTGTACTTCATGATGTAACTTATGTTTATGGAATGAATTTTATTATGATGTAACTTATGTAACTTACTTAATAGCTTTGTGGAATGAATTTTATTATGGAATGAATGTATGGAATGAATTTTATAAGTTATTATGATGTAACTTATAATTTTATTATGGAATGAATTTTGGGAAACATTAGTCTCATTGTTAGAGCTTTGTGGATGCTATTTGGCAGATCTGTGGATGAATTTTGTGGATGCTATGTGGATGAATTTTTGTGGATGCTACGTGGATGAATTTTGTGGATGCTTTGTGGATGAATGAATTTTGTGGATGCTTTGTCACTTATCTGTGGCCTGTTATCTGTTGCAGGTTCTGTTATCTGGGTGAATGAATTTTTGTTATAATGAACAACTTTTGTTATCTGTTGCAGGTTTGTTTGTAATGAACAGATTTGGCAGATCTGCTATCTGTCAACTACTATCTGTTTGTCACTTATCTGTGGCCTTAACTATTATCTGTTAGCAAGTTTAAAGCAGATTTGGCAGATCTGTTTTTTGATGCTTTGGTTCTGTTAGCAAGTTGAAAATTGCATCTGTATTTCATCAAATTGCATGAAAATTGCATCTGTATTGCATCAAAATTGCATCTGTTATCTGTTGCAGACTTGTTTGGCAGATCTGTTGTAGATATATGGTTGCTATTTGGCAGATATGTGGCCGCTATTTGCCATCTAAACAAAATTGAACGTCACCAAAGCATCTAAACAAAATTGGATCAACTGGTAGATCTGTTTGCCATCAAAATTGCATCTGTATTGCATCAAAATTGCAGGAAATTGCATCTAAACAAAATTGCACCCACATGTAAGCTATTTAGGAGATCTGTTGCAGATCTGTGGCTACTATTTGGCATCTAAACAAA
This sequence comes from Camellia japonica, assembly GCA_030407325.1. Classification (NCBI taxonomy): domain Eukaryota; kingdom Viridiplantae; phylum Streptophyta; class Magnoliopsida; order Ericales; family Theaceae; genus Camellia; species Camellia japonica. Next base: position 508,683 of record JAPPVO010000017.1, on the reverse strand, counting down.
AGTGAACATCACCGAAGATCATCACGGAATGGCCAACCCTTTCAGAGATGGTTCAGACTTGCTCTAAGGATATTCAAATGAAAAAAGATTTCCTAAACGAAGCCCACACTATGTGTACTTCACTCCAACTCAGCCACCAAACATCTTCAGCCATTCTTCAGCAATACTCAGCATATGAACTTGAGGAAACCAAACTCATGGCAGAACTTGCCTCTATCAAGCAAAGAAAGTCTCATCTGCAGCAACAACATGACCAGCTTAATGAAGAAGCAAGGATAATGCTCTCCCAAATTAGACATGTTCCTTCATCAATTCAGACAACTAAAGCTGAGTTAGACCAAGCCCAAGCCATGCTAGTAGATGCTCAATCAGAATAGGGTCTTCTAGCTTCTAGCCATTCTCTTCCCTATATCCTGGACTAGTTTATATATCTATTTTTTTGAATTGCACAAAATGCGTGCTAGATTTCTTCACCATTGTGTAGACTTCTTCATTAATGAATATCAATACTCTATTTCTAAATGGTCTATTGTATATTTTTTTGTTTGAAGAGGAGTTAATTAGTTCATAACAATGCAGAAAGAGAGAAAAATTGGTAATGCATAGTTTAACCCCACGGGGTATGGTTCCATACAGCCATTGTGTTTGAAAAAACAAAACATTTGTGCCCATAGTGATATTAGAGTGTATGAGACCATTGGCCGGTCGTGCACAATTTTTTTTTTTTTGCAATTACAGCTTGTGATTCCATTCAATGCATCTGACAATTAAACCTTATTGTCCATATTGCACGATTCACTAAACATGAAGTAATCAAAAAACATAGGTTAATGATAGCTTCTGATATTGGTCAATGACATTAAAAAAAAAATTACCTTCTCATCGTACCAACAAAAATCGTAGGACAGATTTCGATCGATGACGTTGACAAAAAAAAGAGTAAATTATGAAAACATTCACGCATGCAGCGTCGAAATGGTGAGCACGGGTTGATGGTTTGTTAGTTTCTAAGTCGTATTTTTTCGCACCATGACGACATCTTACAACACTACGCTTACTATGTCATACAGACCTCCACGTCTCCTAATCCTCGCTCAAATCAACAACCTCGGAGTCTGAGTAATCTGAAAGGTCAAGGTCGGACACTAGTGGAGGATCCTCCATTATAGCCTTGATCGCATATGCCGAGTTCGATCCATGTATCTTCGACTCTGCCTTTGCGTCCTCCATGCATGAGGGCCTAATGAGTCGACGAGTCATTTGAACAATCTCACTTTGTAAACGATGCCTAACTTGGGACTCGCTGACATGAGGGTATTGCCATTGCATTTCAACCGATTGGGCTTTCGTAACCTTGACAAAAACACATCGACAGTGGTGTTCACACTGAACTCGTTTGGCAAATAGTGAAACTAGAATTCCAAAATACTTTCCCAGGCTAGCACCTTGTATTGGGGTGCAATTGTAATCCCGTAGAGGTTCAAAACTCCACAGTGGGAACCTTGTTTCAAAAAAACGTCAATCACTGAAGGAATCGATATACCCACCTGCATAATCCAATTCTGGTGACTTCGGTCGGGGCTGTCAGCCATTGCAACAGATTGTCCACAACCGCATTTACCGTGGTGTGTATCCATAGGTGTGACGGTTGTTGATTGAGTCCAACTTTGTTTTCGCAAGTTCACGAAGAATATATGGACGCAGAAACAAACCCAAATGCAAAGGAAACAACATTGGTTGCAAACTTGAATAGTGGTTGGTTGTAAATGTTAAATTTCCTTAAACCCGTAGTCATTAATACGTTGGTGGTAAGTGGAAACACGTACTGCTTTAGTTATGGTTTAAACATGCGAACACAGTTATTGTTGTTTGGTGGAAACACCTACCCAAACTGAATAAAAGCAAATGAATTAATTTGAATATTTCATTTAATAGGTTCGGTCTAGTTGGAAAGGCATATGTATCTGATAAGAGGAATTTTGGTAAGCTTTATGGATGAATAGACATGTAATTGGGTTGGGGTACACCAAAAGTTGGGTTGGGGCACAAATACAAATGACGAATGTGAATGTATGATAAACTGTGGGTGTGGAAATCCATGACAGTGGGATAGTACTAGTGGAAGATACAATGCATGTGTGTTGGAAATGACAAATAATGGACGATCAGGGGTACTGAGCGGATGACTTGGTGAATGAAAGAAGGAACGAATGTGTGCAAGATGAATTGGGCCAGTTTGAGAAATTAATACAATGCATGTTACAATGCATGAGGTCTTCTAAAAACATACAAGTCATGTACCATATCTTATAAATACTTACAGCGTAGTGTTGTGTAATATTATGAATCTGTACATTTTCTTTAAAAAACTAGTAAGTACAAAATGTCTGATTCGAACAAGATTGAAGCTGTTGTTGAAGCTCATGTTGCTCTTGTATTGCAGCAGTTGCAAGATATCTACAAAAGGCTGAATGAAGTTGACACACGGATGTCAAATTTGGAGTGGCAAGTCGGCGCTATGAAGTAGAATGTTGATTGGCTGACCGATGAGAAATTGGCGGCGGACGAAGCCAACTCTGATAAGACAATGGATGAGGACAGTCAATCATACAGTACAGACAACTCTTCAGAAGACACTGCTGATGATGCAGCAGATATGTGTAGACGTTCCCAAACGTCCCGGGAAAATACCGTTTTGTTCATTGGGCTCACTACAATTCGGACTCAATGTCACGGTTCTGAATCTAATCTCGCAAAGTGCAATGCGAGATTGATAAATCACCAAAGAGTCCAAATCCGGCAAATCATTTTGAAAAACTGATTTTTAAAAAGAAGTGCCAAACATGGACTGCTTTGCCAGATATAGGGTCGCCACCTAAATATTTTATTTTGGGAGAATTTAGGAAACCCTAACTCATGCCTAAGGCCACGTATCCGTCATCACCAAAGTTGCCTCGGCTCGGGAACTTGGGTACGACTGGGGAAGGTCATGCAATGAGCACCCCCGCTCGCCCGATCAAAGATCGGCCACTACTAAACATGATATCTTATTTTTGAAAACAAATGCACTCTTATTCCGGTTATTAGCCTAGAATTACTATGTTATGCGCACGACAAACAAGTATAGACTGGATCGCCTAAGTTGGAACAAAGAATTGCATATTCGTTTTGAAAATGATTTGCTACTCGCAAGTTGGCTAAAATACGGATTTTGCCACCCTCAAGTGGGCTTAGAAAACATGGTGATTTGCCACTCTTAAGTGGGCTTAAAACTCACAATCAATGAATTGTCCCAATTTAAGCAACCCAACCTTCACCCACAGGCATTCAGGCAGGTATATCACATAAGCAGTTAGCCTCATGGCAAGCAAGCTATCATGGCAGTCACTCACACACATGCAAGGATGCTAAAGCATAAACACTCACCGAGTACTCCAAGCCAAAATATAAACTAGTTAGTAATCAATGCATGATCCTAGTTCATGTTAAGATGGCTAATGCAACACATGCAAAATGCAACTAAGATAGGCTCGGCTATTCTAAGATGGCATATGAGATGCTACAGATAACATGTATTCAACTCAGAATTGAAATACAATGCAGTTAGTATGATGCGCTGAGCCCGGTGCATGCAAGACAGATGAATGGATGCAAACATGCGAGCATAAGGATGCTAATTGAAACATGCCCTAGAACTAACCATCGTAAGCTGGTAAATAAAAGGGAGAAAGAAATGGGGTTGGAAGACATACATCACACACACGCACACTTATTACAACGGTTGTGCCTCTCGACGGAGGGTCCGAATGAATAATACAGAACCAACTAGCTAATCTAAGCTAATCTAATTAAACTAGTTATTACACGACAAAAAGAATAACAAGCTACAGCTAATTATTACACAACTCTAATTAATCAACAAATTAACTAAGTAAGAAATTTAAATAAGCATGTAAACTAAATGAAATAGGCTGCCTCAGCTCTGCTTTGGATGACAAAGGATGTACGCATGCTCGAGTTGCTTTGTTCGGAAATCCCTCGCGACACCTCGACTTGCCTCTATTTGCAATTGACCTCAGAACATTGCACAAAGCTCCAGAAGGCTGAAACTCCACCTTGGGAATCTGTGGGAAGGCTGCCGACTAGCTATTGGCCTTGGAGACCACCTGTCGACCACTTTTGTGGTGAAAAACCAGAAAAAATGGTCGGCCAGCCACTAAACCTGGTCGACCAACCAATTTCTGCCCTTGGTTTCTGGTTTTCTGCAACAGAAGGCAAGAGAGAGAAATGGCAAAGTATTTGCAACACATGTGTACATGACCACTCTCCCTATCATTGCATAAGCTCGAGGGAGTGTAGTCCTCGATCCTCGGGCCACCAATCACGCATTTCAATGCATGATGGCCGAGGAGCTGAATTGCATGACTCAATGTGAAATGAATGCGCATACAAGTATCTAAAGCCAACAACTCCATCATGGGTAGTCAAGAGTGTCGGCGACCGGGAATCGAGGCATGTTTCGTCACTTTGAGTACGAGATGTTCCTCGTTTCCCGTATTCGAACTAACTCCTATCCCAAATACAATGCAACAAACACAGCATGCACAAATGCAACTCTCTAGCATGCAATCCTAATGCAATGCAACTAAGTGATGCAAACATGCAACTAGCATACACAATGCTATAAGCTACATGGCATGCACAATGCTCATGACACTAGCATACACAATGCACATAGAATTAATATACACAATGAGATGAACAAGGCATGCACAATGCAATGATCAATCATGCGACAACGTGGCATACTCAATGCTATGAACTACAATGGCATACTCGATGCAAAAATGGACTTAAACCAAAATGGATGGGCCTCAGCCACACCCAAATCAGTGGCCAAAGATGATGAAAACAAGGCTCCAAAACTCATGCAAACATGCCCAATGCAATGACCCTAAACCTAAGGCATAAAACATAACTTTCCAAACGCATTGAAAAGGATGAAATATGGAGTGCAAGGACACATGTTCCAACTCTAAAATGGCATACAAAATGACTCCAAATGATGTAAACAACTCACACAATGCTTGTTGAATGGCTCAAGCATCGAAACTAGTGAAGTGTATTACACTATAGGCATGCAAGGCAATGCTCAAATGGCCAAACCAACTCCAAACAGACCCTATGAGGGCTAGAATAGGAGCAAAAGTGAACTAAGATGATGGCTTGAAAGGCACAAAAATGAAGCTCATGCAATGGCTCACACATAAGGTATAATGATGCAACTCTCAAGCACATTGAAAGAGTGACAAACATGAGAATATGGCCAAGAAATAAGCTCTGAAATAACATTCCTCATAATGCCAAAACATGCAAATACCTCAAGTTAAGCATGCAAGGGACCTCAAAACTCAAAGCTAGGCAAGGCTATTACACTACAAGCATGCATGGCAAGCATCATTTGATCAAGAGGCCTTAAAATAGAGCTAAGGAAGCCCAAAATATGAACAAAATCAGTTTGGATCATGGCCAAAATATGCTAGAATAGAGGGCCAAAACATCATGCATTTCAAGCTAGTAAACATGATTTACACTACAAGCATATGAAGCATATGAGAAGCTACCAAACCAGCCAAAAACAAAATCATGACATGCCAAATGATGGCCAAAAACCCACAGAGACATGACCAATACATGCAAGAATGAGGTGCTACTTTGATAAGCCATGAAAGGGATTATTCTACACATGCAAGAGGCAAACACAAGATGACCAAACCAGCCATAGACAGAGTCTAGGCAGGTTCCAAAAGTCACCAAAAGGGCCCTGAACCAAGCCTTGAAAGTATGAAAGTATGTGCTCCTTTGAAAGGCCAAAAATGCAAACAAACAAGGCCAAAAGGGAGAGGGTCTGCCCTCTCTGATTTAGGCCCTCCAAGCCACATGCCAACCACTGAAAATCTGCTGGATTTCAGTGGTTGAAAGGCCAAGCAAAGATCAACACAAAGGTCTCATGGCATGGCACAAAATAAGACTAAATAGAGCATGCAAGAGGGTAGATGACCCTCAACACCAAAAGAGCCTTAAACAAACATGAAAAACACTTAAATATGAAGCTTTTTTTCAGTTGACAACAAATCCTAAATATGCATGCAAGCATGGCTAAGAGAATGATCAAGATAGAGCTTAAAAAGAGGGAAAATGAGTTACCCTTGAAGCTCAGCAAAACTAGCAAGTTTCTCAGCCAAAAACCAGTTTTTTAACCTTCAAAAACACCCTCCAAGAACCTCAGATCAATTGTGGAGGTGTATGGCTATGAGGTGTGGTGCAATAGGTCAAGAACAATACACACTTTAAGCCAAAATATAGAGATATAGAGAGAGATATGTATTTTGCCTTAGGAAAATTTTTCTAAACCTGTGCAAAGGAGAGGGAGGGCCTCTCTTATAGAGGTTTGAAGCTAAAGTTTCCTTAAGAAGCTAAAAGCTTGGATGCAAATCCTCTATACACGTGTATGGAGGATACAGTCTGTGCCTTCCAGCTGGCACAGCTGGCATCCACACAATCTGACAAAATAGGAGGAAACCAGCCGACCAAAAAAGGTGGTCGGCCGACCACTTTCCCTGGTCGGCCGACCAGGGCAAGTGGTCTCCCAGAAAAAAGGTGGTCGGCAAGTGCAATTGGTGGCCTCCACACTGAAATCAAGCCAATGGTGGGGTGGGAAACCAGAAAATGTGGCCCAAAGACCAAGAAAACCAATTTCCCGACCAGAAAATCGGCTGGTGGGGAGAAAAGTGGATTCCAAGGAGAAAGCTAGTCTCCCACCCTTGTACCACCTTCTAAACAAGGAAAACAAGGCTCATGCCAAGAATGAACCAACACGGATGCAAAACGAGAGTTCGGTAGGCAAGAGGCGCGGCTGGGAGCCTCGAAAACTGGCTGATGAGCACAAAAATTGGCGAACAACCACAAACGTGGTCTCCTGGACCACAGTGTCCCTCTAGACAGAGGAAACAAGGTGTGTTCCAAAAATCGTGCCAAACAGAGAATGTTAAGCGGTCCCAAACCGAAGCACACGACCGACGACTCCGAAAATTAGAAACTCGTCTCCAAACGGGAACAGTGGCCTACGACCACGAAAAGTAGTCTACGACCACTGAGAGATGGTCTACAAGACCTCTCCCTCCCTCCAAGAAGAGAAAACAAGACTTAGTCCACAGACCGAGTCAAAGTACAAAGAGTCCCGAGGTCCGGAGGTGAGGTTCTCAGCCAAGAACTCTGAAACCTCGAAACGAGCATAACATGCGCAATCACTGAGCGCTCAATTGATGACGTCTGAGTCTTAAGGTCGGTCAAAAATGGGGTGTCTACAATATGTAGATTTGTTTTCTCTCTTTTTTATTAACCTTTCCTGTAAGACGTTGCATTTTCCTTTTGGCTGTAGTCATATGTGCTAATAGGCTGATATATAAATTACCTACAAAAAGTATTGATTTTTCATTCATATGCAGTCTTCAAAATACTTATGTACTACTGTAAAATGAGTAACAATTTGACTGCTACATAAATAATTGAGTTCTGTTAGGGACCCAAATAAATTACCAAATCAATGACATAGGTGTCGGACCCACACAAATCACACGTGTGTGGGTCCCACACCCATGTCAGATATTTCGTAAGTTATTTGATAATGTACTTGGGATCCATAACATTGTGATGTGAACTCACACTAACAACAATTTCCTTGTAATATGAAACACATCAATGGAAATAGGGAATTACAATTTCCGCCAACTTGAGACGTAAAACAAGATGAACAAGGAAGACAATATGATTATGACTAGGGAGCAAGTGTAAAACAATAACCAACTTTTATGAAGAGTTGTATGAGTGTACGGGTGATCTGACATTTCATGTCACCAAAGCAACAACGAGGAGGAGGTGGTAGTAGTACTTTATGTACCCTAAAATGAAATCCACGAAACGAGGTTTAACAAATTACGGAGGCTGAAGTGGTATCGCAACTAACGCCGTTAACAGATATCATAAATTAACTAAAATGTCCTTTTGACAAATAAACGATTTTTGGATCAACGTATGTTGTCCGTCAAAATCTATTTATTATTGCCATTTTTGCAATTTTGTCGCTGAGATCCTTTTTTTTACTTCTAAGGGCGACCTTGTAGCCACTACCATCAGCACAGCAGAATTTAGTCCGTAAATGTCAATTCAAACAATATTTCCACTTTTAACGATCAAAGTAATTGGTCTCCAAAACTCTTATCTGGCTGAAAATGTCATAAAATTAACAAATAATTAAATAAGTTGAAAACACAAGAAATGGCTTCTACAAAAATGCGTCGAATGTGGTTGGTTTCATTTCTTAAAATTAATTTTTTCTTTTTTGTGATTAAATTATAAATTCATTTCGTTAACAAATATAAAATACAACTAATTATTCATTGCATATAATTTAATCTTTTTAGTGCTGTACTTCCTTTTTGTACAAATTATATATATATATATATATTGTAATTATATTAGTTTTTATTTATTTTTAAAATCTTCAAATTGTTTTTTTATTACAGTTGTGACGTCAAAGTTATGCTGAGAATTGGGCAGCAAGTACATTCCTTAAAATATGAGTAACAAAAACAGTCGTACATTATATTTGTTTCAGTCGCATTCATTTGAACAAGAAACATGCATAAAGAAAATAGTAACAAGACAGCAGCCACATCGAAATGTTTAATCCATGTTTACATTTGACTTTCAATTTGCAATTAATCCATCTTTACATCCTCAAGGAAAAACAATACTGGGGAGCCATAATTAACATCCATATTGAAATCAAAGAATAAAAAATAAATGAAGTCCTGTTGCCACCCAAATTACCGGCGCACTGGCAATCCATTTCCATCACTGGCCTAGCTTGTGGCATTGCTGATATGAAGGCGCTCCCGGTACTCTGCGATCTTTGCATTATTGACATCCATAACGATGTCAACCAACAACTTATGACGCACAGAGGGATGGAACTTTGTACAGAAAGATTACAAGACAAATCAATTACAATTGCAGGACATACAAAGAAGGATTTGATTGAAAAATGGAAATGAAGCGGTAGAATGTACCTTGTGTGGACCGCGGCGTAAATTAGATCGCTGCATGAATTTGATGACGAACATCCCACAGTCAAATGTGCTACAAAAATAATTTCACATTAAATTTGTCATCAATGTTAGTAGGTTTGTTAAATCAGTCATTCAGGATACACATTAATGTGAGGGAGAGATTGTGGATTACTCGTCCAGTTGTTGTATTGGCCTCTCATCTAACATGCGGAAGTGGAAGCTACGCACGTCTGTAACATAATCATTTCCAAAGTGTAGTTGCAGCAAGTCATGCATAGTTTGAACCTATTCCACAAGGTTGAAGTTGGTTTATGTAAAGGATGTTCAAGTTTGATGTAGTGTTGAAAAATGCACCAAAATGACATACCAAAATTTGTGCCGCATTTAGCTTCCTTTTGTTTGGTCGGTTGGATGGGAACGAGTCAAATAGGTAGGCTACACGGTCCACCATATCAATTTTAACGCACAACCAATGCACTCCTCTGTAATTGAAAGGCATGTAAATCTACACGCAAACACAAGTGCAGACCTTGTTTAGAGGGCATGTAAACATGTAATGGCTTTCATATTTGTTTTAATATAACGGGATGAACATTGATATTACCCTCTAACATGCATCAATCGCACCAGTGTATCTGTTATGTCCGAAAAATGATGTGACGATATTTTCATAGTGCAGAGATTACGTATTTTTATTTAGAATAAAAGTCTGCATGTGTAATGCATAAAGGTCATTGATGGAAACATTTGTCAAAATATATCATACACAAAACATAACCTAGCTTTAAACACTTACTTACCGACACATATACGGGAAAGAACCAATCAGTATGCCTTTCGTCATTGTGTAAATCCCTCTGTCGATTAGTCAATTGCACCACCACCAAGTTGATTGGCTAGAACATTGTATGTAAGACACAAGGCAAGTTGGTTAGAAAGGTTTCCGAGTTCTTCAAATGAAAAAAGCAGATTCATATGTGTGCAGCCAACACTTACAGTGTCGGATAGCCACGACCCTATTTTTAACGTTCGCATGTCACGCCGGGTACCAACTTCACATGCCCGTCTATGAAGATTCATGGAAACAACAATGTCCCTACAAGCAATAATGATCCTTAGAACGATAGTTATTTCACAGTGGACTGCCATTTAAAATTTGCAGGTACTAAATGAAATAATACATTTCATTTTTGTTATCGTCAAATACATAGTCGACAAGTTTTTGTTCCTCTGCCGATAACAACCCTTCGCTGTCCAACATTCTCAACGAGTCCTACAAAAATAAACAGCCAACTAACATAACACATTTCATAAAAAAAAGTTGAAGCTTACACAACAAGGTTGTTAGTCATACAAAAGAACGTGATGTTTGGTGCGGAGTTTGTTAGAAATGTGTAAAAACATATGCCACCAGTCATAACTGCAAACATGCAATTGTTTGACAGCTAGTACAATACAACACAGATAACTATAAAATTAGTGATTCACATTATTAATGTGGGCATGAATTGGTTATTCAGAACTTGTGGGGCATTAAAGGCAGTATTTGTACCTTGTTCGCCTTATTCAGACCATCAACATCCACAGGTGAACTGATGTCGTCAACTCCACTATTTATTTTGCTATCGATGCACAATTGCATATCCCCGACCTCAGTGGCTTCAACTCCATTTCCGTGCATTTTTCCTTTTCCTTTTTGTATTCCTCTTCCTTTTCCTCTTCCTCTAATGATTCCAGTTGCTCCCAATGGTTAGCCAAGCTTAGTAGGAGAAGTATGCACATCACACGGCATGTTCTTGACGCCCACTGGCTGAAGTTCAGGAGTGTATTTATCTTCAGTTTCGTATGTTTCCCCCAACTAAAGGCCTTCCTTCTTCTTGTTGTCCCCACCTTCTTCGATGTTCAACTTGTGTCCATCATGGAAATCACTTTTGTCCCTTGCCAAGGTTCCCTTCACATTCTGTTGTTGGTGATCCACCCCTTCTACATCTGAAATATAATAGTCCATTGGGTTAACTTCGTCAGATGGTTTGACCACACCATCGTCATGCGCCTCCACTCCAACAGCAGGGTCTAGACCTTGTCCGTCCACTCCTGCCAGTTGTGGTCTAGAGAATATACCTTCGATGAGGTGGTGTAGCATGTGCTTCAATTCACCAAAATTGGTTTCTTCAGTGAGCGGTTCGTTGTAGCCCAAACTGAAATGTTGAAGCAGTTGCTTCAACATTTCCTTCAGTTCAGTAACATTGGAGGAGAGGTTAATGATACACACATCATTGCCTTCCACCTAATCATACAAACACATATGTCAACTTAGTCTTATAAATCATCTTCAAATGATGTGGCTTAACTGTGTCAAAATTGCGTAATGATTGGATAGATTACCTTGTCATTGTCAACAACTTGCTTGCCTTGGAAATGTCGCAACATCTCCATTAAATCTGTTTGGTTCTGGAGAACTTGCTTCATCATTTCCTTTAGTTCCCGAATGTCGGACTCTACGTTGCTCATACGGACTTCATCGTACTGTCCTTTTTGTTGGTTATCGACATGGTATGCATCCATGTCAGCATCATCGGCATCGCTTTCGTTGTTACTGTAATCAAACTCCACCTAATCATAGAAATGCATAAATGAACTCTGACATTGTATGTTGAAGACAAGTGGGTCGATGGTGTGAAATGTGCACAGTGGTTGGAGTGCTTACCGCAATTGTTGGAAAATTTTGCTTCCTTCTGATACGTCGCAACGTCTCCCGTATTTGGGTATCACCCCAATCATGAAGCTGAGGTGTGGACCGCTTTGTAGCTGATGTACTTGTGGAGCTTAGACAAACAAAATCAAGGTACAATAGCTGTGGACAGTAAGGGGCACACCATAATTAATTTCTTCTTCCCACAAAAATCAACTATATTCAGTAACAATGACATTCATTCTTGTCAATTTTGTAGCTGAACGTACATAGAATACTGATTTTGGTTATGATGATGTCAACTTTATAGGCACATATCATGCAATGTTTTTGGAAAAAAAAAATGTACAGCAAACCAAGGACTTTATTAATGAAACCAAGAAAAAAAAGTCATGTACATGTTTGTATATATGAATGGCTGCAACCCGAAAGACCTTTCCCAGAATCAATACATTTGGTTTGGTAATGGTCCTATCAAGGTTTCTTCTGTATATTCTTCTTCAACTCTACCTACAAATGTGTATCATATTTCTTGTGTTAGTTCTATGTCTGATTGATTATTCCAAACCGATAAAGATCAATCAATTATGTTCCCCTCTTCGCAACGTAGGCAAATTGGTTCCTCCATTAAGGTCCGTTGTACTTTTTGCCCTGTACTCTTTGTTCTTAAATTCATGACGGTGGTTGCAGAAAATATCTTTCTGCGAGTACCATACTTGGTCAAGAAGAGTGTTATTTGTCATACTCACATAGCAGGTAACATTATATGTCCTAATGAAGCCCAATTTGTTGAACCATGACAGAACAATGCATGAAACATATGAACGGGGGAATGGAAAAAACAATCGAGTTATTGGCATACCATTAGCAGGAAAACACATCCAGTTACAGCGCGATGACCTTTACTCTTATACGTGCGAACACCGTTGTGAAGGAATTGCAGTGTCAACTTTGCCCAATTACAAGCTCGCATACCATTCACGTCCTTCATGGCATGAATGCACGATGGCTTCAAGGCGGTCATTGTGGTAGGACACAACATGGCTGCCAAGACGTAAAGCACAATTTTCCTCCGAAACTCGTCCTCTGCACCATCAGTCTCGGTTAGATAAAGTCTCAACGTGTTCAAAGGAATGACTCTGTTAACAACTCCAACCTCTTCGTAGATATTGGGATATGCTTCTAATGACCCAGCCAACTGCATGTCATCGCCTTCACACCATATTCCCAATAAAACATTAACTGCCTTACAGGTGAGCCTGAGTTAACGACCATGAACATTCAATGAACTACTGTCAGGATCAAAGTTCTGTACCAACCATGCACACAAGTCGTGATCTATACGTGTACACTTCATCCCTAGGAGGCCACTAAACCCAATGTCAATGACTGCCTACTTTTGTGCTTCGTTGTACCAGTTAACTAGCTCAACAATTGACTTCAATGATATGCGGAGTTGCCTTTTACCCTACACATTTTTTACCCTTAAATTAATACAAAAATACAACCAACAATGTCGGCAAAGTAGGACCTAGCCAAATGCATTTACGAAAACATGAAGTACATAATTACCTTTTCAGACTTCGGTGCACATGGTACTACTTTGGCGTGTTCCTCGGTGCTCGCCTTAGCCATTTTCACAAACCTCTTTTTCTCATCAGAGGGGAGCGCCTTCCACCTTTCCCCAAGCTCTTTTCTACTCTTTAAGACAAAAGTGACAGATGTACAAGACAAGTAACAACTATGAGTTCAAAATAACTGTAACTACAACTTTATGCCAAACGCAATCCATGAGCATTGTTGGTAATTAAATAAGATTGCAAATACAAATAATAGTTGCAGGAAAAACTCAGTGACAAAACATAGCTGGACTTTTACAACGAATTGAAATTTACAAAAACAATAGGAAGGTGACATCATTACATGCTACAATCCAACAAATGTGAAACAATCACAAGCCCAGTACGACCATTCAATACAACGTGTGGATAGCAACCCAGCCATGTGTTTCCATCATAGTGTATTATAGGGAATACAGATTTTCACACTCACCATTTTTCGTCGAGTGTTGTCAGGCCCTTGCATTTTCTTCAATTGTTGCTGGTTGCATGCAAGCATCGTGAAGCTTATCATCACTAAATCTTAAATATGAATACATATATATATATATATATATGCAAGTATTTATGTCAAGATGGCCCCGAAATCTACATAACATACCTTTCGAACATCCGGGACTGAATCGACACCAATTTAAACATTTTCATACATGCGGAATGAAACGAATTTCAAACATCACAAACTGAACTTCGACAAGGCGCGTACTTTCACTACAAAAAATGTAATTCTAGATTGTCAAAATGAACAACTAGTACTTGTAACAAATGAATGGTGCAACTGGCTGCTTTCGAGAAGAGCCAGCGATAGTGTCAGACATTTGGACATGTTGTTCACCAATTGTCTTCAATCTTTTCCTTCCCCTTTATGAAAGAGCAAATCATACAAATTAGATTGAAGGAAAAATTACAGGGGTGGTGTACACATTTTGTCTGTTGTCTAATTTGAATCAATGCACTTTAAACTCCCTCAATTCTGACACTTCATTTTAAATTTCTTGGACAATTTTGGTCAAATTGCTAATGTTGTTTGTGATTTTCATTACAAATATTGTAATGTCAATTGGTTGAGATTATCTAAGTTGAGTAAAGTTATAAGTTGACTACAACCAAAAGTACAATTGCCACGTATACGCATATTTTTTGATAGAAAATAGTGAAGAGTTGTAATCAAATGGACGTAATTGAAACAAAAATTCACAATTGACGATGCAAAGCGAGGCCATTCAAAATTTGTGCAAAACAAATGACACAAAGATAAAAGTACATGGGCTGCTGTAACAATTGATCCCAAAAAAAATTCAGCGTATTCCTTGGTGATGGATTTCATTTGTTTACAAACATATGTACGAAACCAACTGGTAGCAAGTATTTAAGGAGAAAACTAACATTGTTGGTGCGAGGTGACCAATATCCATCAAATGCAATGATGACAATTCCTACAAAGTATTCCAATCAATATTTACAAGAACACAAAGAAATGGCTTCAACATGTGGTTGTTAACCTGAAAATTTTGCATAAACACAGACAACAAAACACATAATTTCCCAACACATATAGAGATTTTGAAACGGTTAAAAGAAATGCCACACATCAAAATTTTGCATTTAGTTCACACAGCTTACAATTGAAATAATTATTTGTACAAGCAATAAATGCATAATTTCCAAAAAAAATTGAAGGGGAAGGACTACATTTGGTTTTTGATTTAGGGCTGAAGGACTACACGCACATACTTTCATGAAGGCCCGACTACAAAGGATAGGAAAGCAACTGAACTATTTCATGACGGGGTTAAACTATCTAGACAGGATTCTGCTGTCACTGAAATTGGTGCTCATCCCAGGCATAAAAACCAGATGAAACCCCATCAAGTTGAGGGCTTCAATTTCCTACTGAGCAACTTGGTTGCATAGAATTGAGGTGACTGCATCCTGGCCCACGCTCTAGGCTCTCGCAAAAATTTGATGACAATTACTTTTATGCGGAGTTTTCTGGCCAAGTATCCCCATGCTAGACCACTGGTGGTGCTGCCAAGAGGCATTCTGGCTACATGAAAGAAAGAGTTCTTCACATGGCAAGTTGAGGACATTCCGCTATATGACGTCTACTACGTAAAAGTGGATAATCGAGCACAACACCTTTGGGTGCTCAGACAGTGGGCAGATCATAGGAGAATACTTTTCCGGGCATACAAGCAAGTTTCTTCAATTGTATGTGACAATGAAACAAACAACATAATGGCTAAAGACCAATACCTTGTTGCCACTTGATTCGCACAAGCCTAACAGATTAAGGAAGAAGTTTGCTTTCAGTCTTTCTCTAATATCCAACTTGTCTAAGATGTGGTCCATCTAGGCATCGTCAAGGCCCTCTCTTTCTGTGGTTGACATGTCTGTAGGTGAACTCTTTAGGAGAGATCTCAACTGTGCGTGCACATAAAGTGTGGTCCCATCCTAGGTGATGTTGAACTTCTTAACTAAGTTCTTCAGTTCTTCAACTTCACGCTTATATGTAGGGCTGAGGTGAAAAAATACAGAAAAGTCAACAAGCCCAGGCAATTCATGAAGAAAATTTCATTCATAGAAATGGAGAACCTTGCATGTCATTGCACGCAACTCTTGAATGACTATTACCTTTCTCTTGAAATTATCATCTTTCTATTGAATAGCAGTTACATTTGAAGAGAAAGGTAGCTGTCGTTCAGGAGTTGCGGTCTGTCTGGCTAGACTTCCGACTTCATGACATCCGTATTTTCATGAAATACGGATGTCATGAAGTCGCTCAATAAAGCTAGAGAGGCCACAACTCCTGAACGACACTACTTTTCTCTTCAAATGTAACTGCTATTCAACAGAAAGATGATAATTTCAAGAGAAAGGTAACAGTCATTCAAGAGTTGCGTGCAATGACAGGAAAGGTTCTCCATTTCTACGAATGAGATTTTCTTCATGAATTGTCTGGGCTTGTTGACTTTTCTATATTTCTTCACCTTAGCCCTACACATAAGCATGAAGTTGAAAAACTGAAGAACTTAGTTAAGAAGTTCAACATCACCTGGGATGGGACCACACTTTATGTGCACGCACAATTGAGATCTCTCCTAAAGAGTTCACTTACATACACGTTAATCATAGAAAGAGAGGGCCTTGACGATGCTTGGATGGACCACATCTTAGACAAGTTGGATATTAGAGAAGGACTGAAGGCAAAATTCTTCCTTAATCCGTTAGGCTTGTGTGAATCAAGTGGGGACAAGGTATTGGTTTTCAGCCACTATCTCCAGCCGTTTAAGTTATTGGAAAGGCTAGCCATGAAAGTGAAAGGGTTCGACTCTGGGAAAAGAATTGGGTGTGGAGAACGAATAGCTCTCTACAAAATTCGAGAATCGTCATCCTCATTTCAACTCTTTCAATTGGCTTTCCTATGTTTTAAGTTCAATACCGTCAACTATGCATGAACTTCAGCACTAAAACAAACAGTTGTTTCCTGTGTTACAAGGACTCGGGTACGGGTGTCGGGTGCGGGTATGTATGTACAGGTCCGAGTCATTAAATCTTACATTTAAGGGTATGCAGACTCGAAAAAAAATATCATATTTTTATATTTTTAATCTAATATGTGACATAAAATGATACTATATGTAACTTACAGTGTCAAAATGACATTTATAGTAATTTGACAATAATATGCACATATAATAATTATGTTATATACACATATAATAAGAAGTATCTGTTGAAAAGTATCTGACACATATCCCATACCCTTGTCCGACTCTCGGGTGTCCGACTCGAGTATTTGATCTATTTTGAAGAGTCCGTGTAACACAGGTTATTTCTAAACATAAGTTCTGGCAATATAAAATCACAGAGTACTACAAAATTGAAAGCAAAATTCAACCAAGTGTGCTAGCCGTTGCTGAATTAAGATTACTCATTGTTTATTTTTCGAGTTTTTTCTTTTTGCTTTTTTGGGTACTCAAAAAAAAAAATTTGTTTCTTTCGTGCCAACATTACACAAAAAATTTTTAAGTCTTTTTTGGTTATATATAACCTAACAAGTTGGCCATGTAAATACAGAACACCTTTTATGCTTGTTGCTAACTACTATGAAACCTATGTTCAACTTGCAGCACTGATGGCAGAAGGAAGAGTTCCTATTCGAAAGGGAGAAAATACAAAAATCAAGTACAGAACAGTTCCTATTGGGTCGATTTGGCATAGTAGAGGGAAGAGTTCATATTCGAATAGCACAAAATACCAAAATGGAGTACAGAATAGTTCCTATTGGGTCGATTTCGGGTTGGGTGTGAAGGTATATGCAAATGAAAGAAGACAAACAAGGAGACAGAGAAAGATAGAGCACGTAATAAAGGGCATACCAACTGGAGGAGACAAAGCGATGGTGGTGCTCGATTAACCCTTGCGATTGTGCTCCAGCGACAAAAATCAACTTCAAAAAAGAATTTATGCATCCACTTTCATGGCTAGCCTTCCCAATGTAGGCACCCCATTTTTGACCGTCCTCAAGACTTGGACGTCACCGTTTGAACACTCGGTGATCATCCATGTTTGTGTTCATCTTGAGTTCTCGGAGGTTTCTGTCGCGCGCCTTGCCTCAAGACCTCTCGACTTGTTTGCTTTGTGCTTGGTTATGCACCAAACACTTGTGTTTTTGCTTCTGAGGGCAGGGAATGGCTTGTTGACCATCCCCACAACTCACCAGCCATGGCTTGAGGCCACCGGCCCTGTTTTCTTGCTATCGGCCAAGAGTTTTGGCCGGTCGGCACTATGTTTGGTCGACCGGCCCTTTTTGTTGGTCAATCGGCCATTTATGCTGGTCGACCCCTTTCCATCTGCTTTTTAGCAGATATTTTATGCCAGCTGTAACAGCTGGCATCCACAATTGACCCCCTCCATACACGTGTATGGAGGGATTTGCCTCTTGTTTAGCTTCTCTTAGAAGCTTTGCAATTTTGGAATTCTATAAAGAGGGAGCTTCTCCTCCCTCCTCAAGGGTTCCAGAGGTTCTAAAATTAGGGTTAGAAAGAGTTGTATCTATCTATCTATCTCTATATCTCCCTCTCTTTGCATATTTGTGTGTGTATAAGGTTGTTTTGTTCATACTTTTGCACTTGGACACCTAGCATTACACCACCCTTGGGTTGCTGAGGCATTAGAGGGTTGTTGTTAAGGTTCTTGAGCTGATTTTGATAAGAAAAACCTCCTGGAGCTTGGTTCTTGAAGAGGTTCTACAAGGGTGAGTTCCTTGCTTTAGATTCTCCTTTTTTGCACAAGCTTTTAGCCTATCTTACATCTGTTTTTAAGCTTAACTTATAACTGATAAAAGCTCTGATTTTAAGTGCTTAAAATAGTTGTTTGAGATCACTTTGATGTTCGGGGTTGTTTAGCCCCCTCTTAGGCCTTGTTTGGCCTCTTTTTTGTGCCTTTTTTGTGAGCTCCGAGACCACCTTGTATTGGCCTTCTCACCACTGAAATCCTAGATTTCAGTGGTGGGGATGGTGTTTTGAGGTCCTAAGAAGGAGAGGGCCATCCCCTCTCCTTGTTGTCTTCAATACTTGTCATATTTGCCTCATATGTGAGCACCCTTTTTAAGTTCATGGTGGCCATGTCTTAGCTGGTATTTGTGGTTGTTTTGCTATGGTATACCTCTATTTCAAGTTGGTTTAGACATGCCATGTATGCTTCATACACTTGTCTTGTAATCCCATGTTTTGGCCTTAACATGCATCATGTTGTAACATGTGTTTTAGGCATGATTTTGGCTCAACTTCATGAAGCTTTTAGGCTTGTTGTAGCATGCTTAAGCTCTATTTTTCATTGATTTGGCCATGCTTGTATTGTTTTCTATAGCTATCATGTAATCTAGCTTGTTAGCTTTGAGTGTCCAAGTGATGAGCATGCTTTATTTGGATCATTTTAATGGTTTGGCATCACTTAGAATGTTATTTCAATCCATGTTTCATGCCCAAACACTTGCACTTGTCACTCCTTTAATGCCTTGGATAGTTTGTGTTTTATGCCTCATAAACATGACATTGTGTATGTCATTGTGTCTAGGCATTTGGGATGCCATCTAAGTGGGTTTTTTGGGCTCATTTTAGCATGACATATCTCTAATTTTGGTTGCTTAATTCATGCCATGTTTGGTTGCATTACGTGTAGTGTAACACCTCTTTGATGGCCTTGCATGTTTCATGTTTTTGCCCCTTTGTTTTGGCTTGTTTGGCCTTGGTCATTGCATGTTTAGGTTCATTTTGGCATGATCTAGGATTGTTTTAGGTCATACTTGCCATATGTTTCATGTTTTCTGTGACCATGGTTTCAGCCCTTTGGCTAGTCTTAGGCCTTGAACCTCCTTGCATGCTTGGATTGCTTTACTTGGTCGATTTGGCATCATTCCTAGCATGTTTTCAGAGCTTAACATGCTTGTCATTGGTCCATGTTTATCCTCTTTTAAGTGTGCTTAAAAGTTTCCCTTTTATGCTTGAGTGTTGGACCATTATACATGCATGTTTGTATGTGGATTTGTCTTTCATTCCATAGCATTATGGCCACTGTTTTGGACCTATTAGAGAGTTGTCCATCTTGGTGTAAGCCCATCCTTTGCGTGTTGTTGCATGCTTGCCTTGTATGTTGTTGCATACTTGGTCTATTGCATATTGTTGTACGCTTAATTTGCATTTTGCATGCTTGTTAGCTTGCATTTTGTCATGTGTTTGATATATTGTCGCATGCTTGCATGTTTACATGCTTGTTCACATGCTCATATTGCATTAGTTTGCTTGCATGTCTAGGTGGCATATCATTGTGTATGTTTGCATCCCTTGCTTCTTGATAAACCATGATAGAGGTTGGAGGTCCTTCATTTGTTTTGTGCGCATCTCATTTGACATTAAAATGCACACTTGACACTTTGGGCCATCATGCATTGAAATGCGTGATTGATGGCCCGAGGGTCGGGAGCCACACTCCCTTGAGTTCATGACATGAGAGGGAGGGTGGTCGTGCATACATTGCTTTGAAAATGCATTGTTATGCCTTGTCTGTCCTCTGCTGCAGCAAAACAGGTTTCTGCAGGCATAGATGGTCAGTCGACCATCTTTATTGCCGGTCGGCTACAAATGTTTGGCCGAGGGCATCATTTTTGGTCGATTACCAGTTTCCCATGGCTGGTGGTGTTTCCTCTTGGTCGGTGACCTCCCACAGTGTTCAGGGAGCAGTTCAGAATCAACCTTGGGACTTGTGCAGTCTTCAGAGATTGTAGAGGAGTGTAAACAGAGGCAACATGTGGCATGGCGATGGATTTTCCGAGCGAAGCCGAGCATGCATGCATTCGTCCCTCTTCCCGAGGCTGTTTTACTGCTTTCAGTAGTTTAATTTATTTATTTAATTAATTAAGGGTCTGTAATATTTAATTAGCTTGTTAGTTAATTAATTTGTATTATTCTTTCGGTCCCCCCGCGAGAGGCCGAGTTTTGTAATAAGCGTGCGTGTGTGTGATGCATGCCTTCCAACCCCCATTTCTTTCTCCCTTTTACTTAACTGCTTACGATGGTTAGTTTTAGGGCATATTTGATTTAGCATACCTTATGTTATGCATGTTTGCATTCATTTATTCGTATTGCATGCACCGGGCACGGCGCATCATACTAATTGCATCGTATTTCAATTCTAAGTTGAATACGTGTATCAAGTTGTCGCATTTCACATGCCATTCTTAGGATTAGCCGAGCCTATTCTAGTTGCATTTTCCTTGCGATGCATTAGCCATTTTAACATGAACTAGGATCATGCATGATTCCTAACTAGTTTCTTGTTTTGGCTCGGAGTACTAGGTAAGCTTTTTATGCTTTGGCATCTTGCATGAGTGTGAGTGTTGCCATGATAGCATGCTTGCCATGAGACTATGTGCTTATGTGTTATAACTGCCTGAATGCCTGTGGGTGAAGGTTGGGTTGTTTGAATTGGAACAATTCATCGAAATCCATGTTTTAGCCTACTTGCGAGTAGCAAAATTCGAAACCATTTCCAAACAAATGGATATGCGATGCTTTGTTCCAAGTTAGGCGATCTAGTCTATACTTGTGTGGTGTGTGCATCACATAGTAATTCTAGGCTAATAACCGAAATAAGAGCACATAATGTTTTCAAAACCCGATATCATGGTTAGTAGAGGCCGATCTTTGATCGGGCGAGCAGGGGTGCTCATAGATGACCTTCCCCAATCGTACCTAAGTTCCCGAGCCGAGGCAACTTTGGTGATGACGGACACATGGCCTTAGGCAACGAGTCAGGGTTTCCTAAATTTCCCAAAAACAAAATATTTAGGTGGTGACTCTGTATCTGGCAAAACAGCCCATGTTTGGCACTTCTTTCTAAAAATATGTTTTTCAAAACGATTTGCTGGATTTGGACTCTTTGGTGATTTATCGATCTCGCATTGCACTTTGCGGGATTAGATTCAAAACCATGACATATTGAGTCCTGAACTGTAGTGAGCCCCAATGAACAAAACGGGATTCCCTCCCGGGACGTTCAGGCGCGTCTACAATTTCTGGCGACTCTACTAGGGAGTTAGAGAACTTGACTCGAACTCATGATATCTTGTTTTGATTACACTTATGTGTTTCTTTGCATTGCATTTGCATTGGTGTGCCTAGGACACCGTGTTTGCCATCTGCTATTCCTGAATGGTTTGCCGGAGGCTCGCTTTGAGAAGCGTGCCATATGGCTTACCGGTTACGGGCTCTACCACGATGGGAACACAAACCCCGATTTTCACCGGGGCACCCTTTTTGACCATTCGACCTAGTGCATATTCGGAATCCATAGTGACTATTCCAAGCTAGGACAGGTTGCTTACCCGATTATAGGTTGTTTGAAACCGCTGCGTATGTAGTGAAACCCTAGCTCCTGACAAAATAGGATAGGGAAACCCTATCCCAATATAGGGGTATTTTGGCTCTCGTTTGCTTACTACGTGCTGTTAGAATGTATTTCTACAGGGTTGTGCGTATCAGTTTGCAAGTCCGGGTGTTAGACCTGCAGGTATCAGTACCAGTATTTTTGAAAATCAATTATATCTGCGGGTATCAGTATGTTTGAGAATCAGTTATATCTGCGAGTATCAGATTCAGTTTTGAGGCAGTAATTTGGGGAACAGTAATTCAGTTATATCTGCGGGTATCTGTCTTGGTAAAATTGAGCTGAGATGTTGCCTACTTTCTCTTTCAGTTCAGAGATTCAGTTTGGAGCAGCCAGCATTCTCCTTTGTTAAGGCGAGACCAGTCAAGGCTTACTAGTTTACCTGCTCCGTCAGTCACCGGTTATATCATCTCTGTTCAGTTCAGCGGACTTATGATGACACAAGATTCAAAGGAAATTGTGGTTATGGCAGCCGCATTGGATCAAGGAATAATCTCGCATGATGAGACCAATGTTGAAATGCCACATCCGTCTAGGTCGCCTGTCGCACACCCGGTCTGGACGCCCCAGTTGTTTCAAGCTCGTGAGCCCACCACGTTTGAATTGATGGGAATGATTGGTGATCTTCAGTGATCTGTGTCTGATCTCGCCTACGGAATGTCGGTTTCGCCACCAACCACATCTTACGCCGGGAATTTCGTACCGCAGAAGCCCCCGCTACTGGGGAGAATTGTAATTGAGCTCAGCCAACCTGAAGCTGTCTCAAGCTATGGCCATGACATGTCAACAACAACCGGGTTCCACTCTGATGTAGCAACCCAAACCCTCGACCAAGCTAAGGCTAGAGGTAAGAACAAAGTGGAAACAGATGCTGATCCCGTTGAACAACTGTTGTGGGCAGTCAAGGCTTTGAAAGCCGGAGGATTGAACAGGCAGCAAGTATTCGTAGTTGTGGCTAAAACTGTGGATGACGCTTTCCCCGCTCCGATCAAGGGTAGTTCGAGCCAGGAAGAAAATCAGGATAGGAACCGTCATACCAGAACCGTTCCCTTCAACCCTAACTCTGCACCTGGAAAGGATCAGACAGCCAAGGCAGCACCTGCCGATCCTTTTGGTAGTGCGTCCGGCAAAAGTCAGCAAACCTCGAAGTATCTACCTCGAGGTCACAGGGTATTCCATGCCCTTTATATGCCTTTGTCTAAGGCGCTCCAGATCCTTGCCGAAAAGGGCCATCTTAGACCCCTTGAGCCTCGACCTCTCCTAAAGAATCTCCCTTCCTCACATGATGCTACCTTGTACTGTGCGTACCACCATCAAACCGGTCATAGCACCGACAACTGTTTCCATCTTCGTCATGAAGTACAGGATTTGATCGACAATGAGGTCATCCTCCCACCTACCTTAGCAAAGTCTGTCACTGCTGAGTTGCTAGATTTCGAGGATACTACAAGTATGTGATCAGGACTTGGTCCACCTGCGGGCGGCGCTCAGTTTACTTCAGATGTGGCGTATGGAACACACTTTAGAGCATTTGCAAATGCTAGTTTTGCACTTTCTGACTTGGGTATTCAGTCAGTTTTGTTATCTTGTATATAGGCAGTCTTTTTGTACTATGTCGATCGGGTCTGTCTTGTTATGTTGAGTCAGTCCTGTTGTACAGAAGTCGGGTGATTCCGGGGGTGTTACCTCAGACATCACTATTTTTGTTTTGTGTTTATCTTTTTGCTTTCTTTTGAGCATGTTCCTATCTTGGAGCCAGTAATGCCAACAGTTCTGAATGAAACAGCTGTGGTTTTTCATGCTTTTTGTGCTTGTTCTCGCCTTAAGCCGGTTGTGCCAGAAGTTTGAATGAAATGACAGTGCATTTTCACCCACTTCTTCTGTGCCCTTTAAGTCATTGCATTGACCTAAGTCTTTCAAAACTTTTTGAACACTGTGGTGAAAACAAAGATGAAGGAATTCCTCGGGATTTGCAAAAAATTTGATCAATTGAGAGAAAGAGAGGCATGCTAAGCCCTTAATGAATGAAATCATGTTTGTTAACGTGAGTACTGAGAAGGATCCTGGCTTGATCCAGATTGGTTTCGCACTATCGTCAGCGCGAGCGATTTGCCGATTTCTTAAAAAAATTTTGAAAAAATGTTTTGCGTTGTCCTGCGAAGACCTGTGCGGAATCGCTCTTGGGATTATGCAGCTTAGGATTGCTCTCAGCCTCGAGACTCGACCCCTCTTGATTTCAAACCTTGAACTTGGATTCAGAATGTTCCAAAGCCAATCATGATGTGAGGCCCGTGTGGTCGGATCAGAAGCAGCCCACGAACTAGGGGCGAGAATATCATATGTGATCGAAGGAGGCTTGCGAAGCTAGATCAAAAGCAGCCCTTGAAATTGGGGCAAAAAATGTCAGATGCACTCGAAGAGTCGAAGACGAAGACTGACAAGAATGCCAAATCCTAGAAGGGAAGAAAGAAGAAAGTATTGCTAAAGGATAACTGAGTTCCTATCCACAACACTAGGAGCAAATTCAGCCCCCCCCCCCCCATTGGATGGACTCCTGCATCGTCAGCGAACAACAGCCATTCTCCTAGATTCAGATGACTTTAGGATCTCAAAACCATTTGACATGGACAAAGCTACACTTTTACCATTGAGAGGCTCGCTGGGCCGAAAATCCGGAAGGGCGACCCAGGCAAAAGTTTGAGCAAGAAAAAGAAGAAAAAGAAAAAAAAATTGCAAAGAATGAAAAAAAGAAGAAAAGAAATGAAAAGAATCGAAAAGAAAAGAAGAACAAAGCTCGCAAGGTTGAAAACCCAGAAAGGGCGGCCTTGGCAAAAGTTAGAGTGCAAAAGGAAAGATTAAATACCCGAGTATACCTTAACCGGAACTACGTAAGGCTTGATTCCCATGTTTGGGATACGTAGGCAACTTCATTCTGAAGTCCAGCCATAAACACTTCCACAGTGGCTGTGTCCATATATGGGTTTTTGACCATCTTCGTTTTCTTTGTATCCGAGAGTTCGGTTATGATCATCGCTGTGAGGACTGATTACAGTTTGCTGCGGCGCCATCCAGACAAGGGGCAACTTTTCGTTGCCATGAGTTACTGTTCAAACAAGGGGCAATGTTCTATTGCCATACAATGTCGTTCAGACAAGGGGCCATTTTCCATTGTTATGGATCTGAGGTTGTGCATCTCAAGAGTAGGTTCTGTGCTCGTTGAGCAGTGGCCGTTTGCAAAAACAGTTTTGAGATTATTTTACTGAGGTTGACTAATTTCTCGAAAATTATTCCATTTTTCAAAACTGGACCTTTTCTTGGACGTAAAAAGGGAAAATTTTCAGTGCTCATAGCCTAACTTGCATGATTTCAAATCAAAAAATTGAACAAGCATGCTAATCTGACTCTCATATTGATTAAAATTGTTTTAGTAGAAAGCAAAAACAAAAAATGGTCAAAATGATGAATTAAGGACACAGTTGAGTCAGGCTTCCTGTCTTTTCCCCACTGTCGATGTACTTGCCAAAAAGGGCACTCTACTCGCCACAAAGGGCACAACTGAAGCTAACAAACAAAGGGCTGAAAGCACTCAACATCCTCCAAGCAACGAGGTATCAAGCCAAGTGCGAAGCATGAATTCGAGTGGATCAGGATACTCCGCTCCCTTATTCGGGGCATCGACTAAATGTCACTGGAGGAGTAGTCGCGAGCTGATAATGTTGGGCATGAACCCACAACTTCTCGTTTATCCGTCAACCACCCAGGGAAGGGATTGAAAAATGAGAGATTGAAGAATAGAGAGATGTGCGATGAGAGAAAAAGTGAGAAAATGGCTTTTTCAAAAAAATAGAGATTAAGTGCCAGAGTGATGTGAGAATCAAAATGAGAAAGAGTGGGAAACAATACCCGAAGAAACTGGCTCCTCGTGACCAGGAGGTCTCTTCTCTTTGTAACACGTCTGTGTGTCGTGTTTCCTGTTGTTTTGTTCATCTCTTGTTTTGAGTCGTTTCGAGTGTTTCTCGATGCGTTTAGATTGTTTGCCTTTTGTTTTTCGTTGTTGAGTCGTAGTGCGCTGTGTTCAGTTATAGGCTCAATACCCGTTTAAAAACTCAATTTCAAAACAAAACCGTTTTGTGCTCAGAGTGCTGTGCCATTCTCCACATTTGTGCAAAACAAGACTTTGTTCTTTCATAAAACCACAGGGTCCAACCCAGGTCATATGAGAACAATGAATATATGTGTTCTGGATTGCGAAGCAAAAGAAAAGGGGAAAATTCGGAGCATTCGAGTATGTTTCAGCTTTTGCCGATTCCATCTTTGTGTCCCGTCGTTTTAGATTGAACTGTTTGTTCAGGATTAGCCGTACGCAGAATAAACCAAGCGTTGTGTTATGGGCAGAATGTTCAGAACGAGCAGTGCGTTGTATGAGTTGTGTGCCGAAGGAACCAAGCGTTGTGTTACGGGCTGTGTTCAGAATGGGCAATCTATGTGTTGAACATGTTGGGAACTTGTGATTGGTTCCACCTTCAGTGCCTTCCGGTGTTGATTTTGCGAAGTCATACCTGTGTTACTTCAAATTGCCTATCAAGTTGTTACTCATTTACCTATCGAGTTGTTGCTCATTTGCTTATCAAGTTGTTACCCATTTGCTTATCGAGTTGTTACTCATTTGCTTATCGAGTTGTTGCTTATTTGTTTACCAAGTTATCGCAATTTTGTTTATCGAGTTGTTGCTCTTCGCTCATCGACTTGTAAACTTGTCGAGGCTTTATTGTTACTTGTTGAGTCAATTTATTACGTTGGTTCACTACCTGACTTGGTAACACATGAATGTTCAATTCCCATTCAATTACATTGTTATGTAATATGATACGATGCAATGCAATGCGATGCGTGAAATGGTAAATGCAACACCTTTTTTAGCAAAAAAAACTTGTTTCATTCCATCATCTTTGCAAAGTATATAGTTTTGAGAAAGCAAAATCTGCCTGAAGTAGTACAGTGTGCTCAAAGGAAAACAAAGCAAGGAAAAGAAAAAGGCAATGAAAGTCTGAATCAGCATCAATCATGTCAGGCTTGAGAGTCTGTCCTCGTCCTCTTCCTGGACGAAGGTCCAGGAGCATCGTCATCAGCTCCACCATCTGAACCCGAGCTCGAGTCATCTCCAGTCTCCTCCTCAGACGACTTCGCCTCTGCCTCTGTCTCGGACTCATTATCGTCTGGAATCGGTGCCTGCGAGCTGCTCCCAACATTAGTGCGCCCCGCTTTGGTACGGGGGTGTACTGCGGTCCCTCGCCCTTGTCACGACCCGAACCCGCCCCCATGGATTAAGGACGTAACCGGCCAGTAATCATGAGATTACCTACGGCCTCAAACAAAACCAAACGTATTTTAACAGAGTTAATGGGTGCCAAACGGAAGCAATTTAAAACTTTGTCCATAGAGCTGTGCTTACATGCACGTCATAACATTCCAGCCACAAATATGTTAACAACTCACATTAGAAAATACAATAACAAAAGGTTCTGTACAGACAGGATCATTAGTCTAAGTCACCCCGTCAAAACTGTACACAACAGATACAGAGTCCTCGCAAACATGACAAAATATAAGTACCAAACAAAAGGGCGAAGACGAGTCTTGTGCGTGAGACGTAGGGCTGACTCTCAAAAACTTGGTTGTTCCACAATGGCTTCACTGGGGCTGGGTCTGGACCTCTCTTAGCTCACCTACAAACACATGAATGAGCGTGAGCGAAAGCCCAGTGAATAATATCAAATAAGAAGATACAACAATATGTAGAACAACATATTCCGAACGGCCTTGGGCCCAATTCATATTTCTATTTAATATATATATATATATATATATAATTTAAGTCAAGTGACTGTGGTTCCAAACATACTGGTCTTTGGCCCATTTATCTTTCCATAACAAACTGGCCCTTGGCCCATTCAGACTTTCGTTCATGTAAAAACGGCCTCTGGCCCATTCATTCATGTCAAAACGGCCTCTGGCCCATTCATTCTATTATTCAGATCGAACTGCTATTCGTGTCAAACTATTACTTATATCAAACTATCATTCGTGTCGAACTATTATTTATGTCAAACTATCATTCGTGTCAAGCTGTTATTTATGTCAAACTATCATTCGTGTCAAACTGGCCTTTGGCCCATTCAGGCTTTCATTCATTACAGAACGGCCTCTGCCCCATTCATTCATGTCAAAACGACCTTTGGCCCATTTATTTGTGTCAAAACGACCTTCGCCCCATTTATTCATGTCAAAATGACCTTCGGTCCATTCATTCATGTCAAAATGACCTTCGGTCCATTCATTTATGCCAAAACGACCTTCGGTCCATTCATTCATGTCAAAACGACCTTCGGTCCATTCATTTCTGTCAAAACGACCTTCGGTCCATTCATTTATGCCAAAATGACCTTCGGTCCATTCATTTGTATCAGAACGACCTTCGGTCCGTTCATTTCTGTCAAAACGACCTTCGGTCCATTCGTTTGTATCAAAACGACCTTAGGTCCATTTATTTATATCAAAACGACCTTTGGTCCATTCATTCGTTCATGTCAGACTTTTGTCCACAATCCCAATTAGCAACTCATAAAGCTTATAAGGGAATAAACAATTGGACATTCACAAGCATTCAACTATCGATATTACTCACAGTGATCGGCTTGTGGATTTGCCCTGGAGCTTGACCCTACACATTTCATGAACACAAAAGGGTCACCAACAATTCAATCCGTTCCTTAATTCACATATTCCTCTTTAGGCTTTATTCTTATCTCATTAACTCATTTACGATGCTTAACATATGCCTAAGAGTGATCACAAGTGAAAGAGAACGGAAAACGAAACACAGAGCGCATGAACAAAATTTCAGAAAACAGGGTCCCCGCTCGAGCGGACCCAAGAGGCTTGCAAAAGTACTGGTTACCTCAAAATTACGCTCGAGCGTGAGTTAGGGCGCTCGAGCGGAAGGCCTGTCTACAAAAGATGTTGACTAATTCATGCTCTTGACTATCTATTAAACTTGAATTCACAAGATGTTGACTATAAATGCATGAATTACTCACCAAGGAGTTTAATCTTCACAATCTATGGCAATTCTTGTGTTATCTTCAAGGCATTCAAGGATCAAGAGCAAAACTTAGATTTTTCTCCCCTCCCTCTCTCTAATAG
This sequence comes from Camellia japonica, assembly GCA_030407325.1. NCBI lineage: Eukaryota > Viridiplantae > Streptophyta > Magnoliopsida > Ericales > Theaceae > Camellia > Camellia japonica. Next base: position 479,089 of record JAPPVO010000017.1, on the reverse strand, counting down.
CCGACCCTCTCCTTTTCCTCTTGGAGTTGATCAGCCAAAATCATGTAAGGGAAGGAATTGAGCTTGATAAGGCTTATAATGTAGCCCCACTCACATACATTAATTTAACATAAAATAATTAGGCATTGAACCATTAATTAATCAATTTAATCTGACCTGAATCAATTTTCAATTAAATTTCACCGTAGGCTCTAAAAATTATGCCAACCACAATGGCGTAATCAATTTCGGGTTATGTGGCCGATAAGGCCCTCAATTTAATTTCCAAAGCAAATAATCAAACAGATATTCCTACGGTGAATAGATAGAAATTCAAAACCATATATTTTCACATAATGGTGCAGAAAATCATATCAAAACACATAATCTCATTCATATTAAGGATCAATTAACGCATTACGGAACAGAGGTATCACAGCCCTGCTCTCCCTCCTCCTCAGGCAGGCGCAGATGGTCCTGCTGGAGCACCTCCTGCAGCCGACATCTGGAATGGGGCCTGAAAAGGACAAATGGTAAATGCATCAGTTATGCTACGTGCGGCAGAATATGAATACGGGATGCAGTGCATGAGTACAGTATATGAATGTCGTGAGCAGTATATCAATACAGAATGCAGTGTATGAGTATAGTGTATGAATGCTGTGAGCAGAGTATGAATACAAAATGCGGTGACTGAGTGCAATGCATGAATGTCGTGAGCAATGCTGTGAGCAATCCATGGGCTACAATGTATCAAAGCCGTGAGGGCCGCGTACCAAGTGCCATGTTGATAGTGCGATGCATCAGATTATGTGTAAAAGAGATTATGCACAGTTTGAGATTGTGGTTGAAAGAGCATACCGGGATACCGTAAATGGCCAGCAGGTCGAGGCTCTACTGTAGCATCCCCATCACGGAGGTGGTCAACTCCAAACATTGGCAAGTGTACTCAGCAGAAGCCTACAAAAGTGTTAGAAGCATCAGTATTCTGCGGAATATCAAGAGAAATGAAATGAAATAACTGTACAGGATGCAAAGTACAATAATACATACCGGAGGAAAACCGTGGAATCTGACTAGCTCGTGATCAGCCAGAGGGGGAGCAATAGGGATCTGATAAGTCTCTCCACCCTGCCCTCGGCATGTCATCATCGTAGGTAACGCTAGCCACCCGCCTCTCCGCTCTCTCCGAGATCCGCTCCTGCCAAGGGCCCGAGCCGCCCTCCGTGCTCCTACTCCGACCGCTGGCGCCGCAGGCCTCTCCCTCTCAGCTCGGCGAGGACCGATCAAAGGTGGCATCAAATAAGTCTGAATGTACTCGGCGTAGTCACCCTCCTCCCTGAAAGGCTCGGAGTCCCAGCCGATCGTGTAGTCTATCATCTCCTCGAGAGTTGACCTCTCGGTATGCCTCATATGAGTAAGAGGTGGCTACGGAACTGTCTGCTCTGGCACGCCTAAGGTCTGCCGCAAGAAGCGCTCCCCCAAGTACCAGGCGCGGCAGATGGGGCCCTCTAGTAGAACTCTGAATCGGGCTGTCTCTCGGGCACCAGCATACTGATCCTGAACTGCATCAGGCAATGGGGCCCAAGGCTGCCAGGTAATCTGCAAATAAAACACAGCTTGTTACCTACTGATATTGAAAGAGCAATGTAAAGCAAAGCTTAAATGAACTGTAATGTTTGACATACCTCGGCTGCGGTGATGGTATTGAAGTAGCGGTGAAAGAATATGAAGGACTCCCGTGGCCTCCGCTCACACCTCACGTCGAAGCAGTAAAAGAATGGAACACCGAGAGGAATCTCCTCATCTGGCACTGGGGCAAGCCTCGGGAAATAGGCGTACACCCACAACTGTACAGTGTAATAGAGCAGACATGAGCAAGCTTATCAGATAAAGCAGTGTACAGATAGAAGCAGAAATCAGAGAACAGTGTGCAATGTATTGTGCATTGTGTGCAGCATGTTGTGCAGTGTGTGCAATGTACAATCAGTGTAAAACAGATTGCGTGTGCGCAGTGTGTATGGTGTACAGATAATGTAACACTGAAATGTAAAGCAGAAAAGGGAATATGTACCTCTCAGGCCCGCCAGTAGCCTCCAAGCAGCTGCCCGCTGAGGCGGGAGGATGAGCTCATATATCCATAAAGTGTGGCTAGGCCAGTGCCACCCCAGTCATAGCTGTGGATCCTGGTCACGTCAACCAGTGCACTCAACAAACAAAGAGGCACGGTGTTCGCCCGATCAGTGAAGAGAGTGGTCCCCAGCAGGAACATAATAAAGCCACGAGCATACTGCTCCTCCTCCTACCGGGTAGTAGGCGCCTGGATCCGGAAATGATCCTCGAACCATGAGTATCGCACAAACCCTGCACGAGTGAGAGGTGGCTGAGTGCCGAGCAAGTAGAGCTGAGCGGCGTCCCATTCGTCCATGTCTGTATCAAAGGGGATCGGATCACCTCTCACTCCAATGCCTGTGAGCATGGAGAAGTCGAAGGGAGTCATCGTCATCTCCCCGGTGGCAGAAAGGTGGAAGGAATCGGTGGTGTCCCACCACCTCTCCACCAAGGTAGCAAGAAGAGGCCTGCTCGCAGTGAGGCGCGAGAGCCCCATGCAGAAGCGCCCAAAGCCAGCCTAGCCAATGATCCGACGAACCGCGTCAAGCAGCTCCATGTACCATCCGCGAGCGACGGTATTCCCATACCCTTGGAAGGCATGAGAATCTCCCTATTTTCAGAACAAATGGTTGCGAAGCAGTGTTATAAAAACAGTGTTGAATGCGCTTAGAATCAGTGAAAATGCAGTGTGTGTGCACGTATTTAGATTCAAACAAATACCGGGTGCGGGTGTGCTCGCAGTGAACTACAACATATGATGTATCAGTGTGTTTGAGTGGTTCAGTGAAAATGCAGTGTGTGTGCACGTATTCAGATTCAAACAAATATCGGGTGCAGGTGTGCTCGCAGTGAATTACAGTGTATGATGTGTTAGTGTATCTGGTTCAAGCAGTTAAAGAACAAGTTCGACTATTGCAGTTATATGTTCTACATTGCAGAAAATGAAACAGAGAACAGTGTACCTCAGAAGCACCAAAGGACAGGTGTGACTTTGGCTCACGCAATAGAAGCTCCGGTGCCACGCCCCTCACAAAGCTGCTAAAGTGGCGGATGCTGTCAAGAGGCAATACGTGTATTGTCGGCCTGTAGGTTGCCGGGTCGAACGGCCGAATGTGAAGAGGCAGGAGCTCGACCTCGGGGTCCACGTCCATCGCTGGAGGACTCCCACCTACTGGAATGTCGTCTACCATCTCAAGAATAGTGTGGAAATGGCCGAAAACGCAGAAAACGAGCAAGAATGTGAAAAGTCAACCCTAAGGTCAACCCTAAGAGAGTGAAAAATGGGTGAAAAGGTCAGAGTGTGGAAAAGGCACAGAGATCGAGGAAAACTTGGGGGAAACAAACCCCAAGTGGTGGAAATCGAGAAGGAGGCACCGAAAATGAGTTTTGTTCGGTTCAGAATGTTCGAAACGCGAAGGGTTTCGCGAATCAAACGACGAAAAGGGCGCTAAAACACGGGAAAAGTACGAATCGAAGGTGAGAAAATGACCTAGAGAGAAAGGGGGAAAGTTTTCGAGTTAGGGCAAGTGACAAAATAAGGGCTTGAAGCCCTATATTTAAAGACCCGTGGCCAATTGACAAAACTGCCCCGACACAGCAATTTTTGGCCGGTCGGCCAAATATTTGGCTGGTGACCTTATTTCTTGGCCGGTGGATGGCCGGTGGTCTTTCCTTGAGGCCGGTGAGCCTCCCACACCCTTGGTTGGGACATCTGTGATGTTTGGGACCTCCATTACTCAAGACAGTGCAAGAAAGTGCATTTTCAAAGCTTAACCGGCCTCCGTGTTGACCTCGAGCCGTGTTTTCTGTGCGTGGCACTTGATACGTACAAGGTGTATCCTTTTCGTATCCTTTGGTATCTTGCAAGATTCAATAACCGCTTTAAATGCATTACATTGCATGTTTTGTCTTGTTTATGATAATCATACATAGGTTGCATTGTTATGCACATCTACACGCGTTGTAACGCACACAACTTGCATTGTTATGCACTGTTCATTTGCATTGTCATGCATTTCAAGACAAACATGCGTTGTCGCACATTTGAGTTTATTTGCATTCTTATGCATTTGCATTAGACAAACGTTCGTTGTCACGCATTTGAGTTCATGCATTGTCATGCGTATCTCATGCATTATCATACATTTCAAATACACGCATTGTCATGCATCTTTCATCTGCATTTCATTAAATCATGCATTATCACGCATTTCAATTACCCGCATTGTCATGCATCTTTCATCTGCTCTTCAGTACATGCATTGTCGTGCATTTCTTTACTTTGCATTGTCATACATTTTCCACCCGCATTGTCATGCACTCTTTACTTGCGTCGACACGCATGTTTCGCTTCCACCTACATTGTCATGCACTCTTCACTTGCATTGACACGCATGTTTCGCTTCCACCTGCATTGTCATGCACTCTTCACTTGCGTCGACACGCATGTTTCGCTTCCACCTGCATTGTCATGCACTCTTCACTTGCGTCGACACGCATGTTTCGCTTCCACCGGCATTGTCGTGTACTCTTCACTTGCATCGACACGCATGTTTTGCCTCCACCTGCATTGTCATGCATCTCGTTGCATGCATTCACTGCATTATCCATCTATGGCTTGCACCTTTCCATGTTGAGCTTGGTCTGGTATGTGCCCATACTTTTCACGTTGAAGCACGGTTATGATATTATGTGTATGCACCTAGTGTTGAGCGTGACGGCACCATTTCCGTGTTAGACGTGGTTTGTCTGTGTCCATGCCTTACCTAGGCAAGATATGTTTTGGCCACGCGCCTTATCTATTACATCTATTGCATATAGAATATATATTGCATTATAGTTTGTATGCATTTACTGCATTATCCATCTATGGCTTGCGCCTTTCCATGTTGAGCTTGGTCTGGTATGTGCCCATACTTTTCACGTTGACGCACGGTTATGATATTATGTGTACGCACCTAGTGTTGAGGGTGACGGCACCATTTCCGTGTTAGACGTAGTTTGTTTGCGTCCATGCCTTTCCTAGGCAAGATACGGTTTGGCCGCGTGCCCTATCCATTACATTCATTGTATTATAGTGTAGTGTGTTGCATCCAGCATTTAGGATCACGATCTTTCCTCAGCGGGTCATTCCTCACTTATATCATGCCACCCAATTACTTGTATTTTGTGTTCCGTCTAAACACACATAGTTCTGTATGTGTATGTGCCTATTCCACTGATGGGATTGTGGTTTGAGGGTGTTGGCACCTTTTCTATGGTAGACGGATTTTGCATCTCCATCCCTTTATGATATTTGTGAGGTTTTGTACTGCTTTGGTTTGATCATCTCAAATACACTGCATATCACTTGCATTGTTTATTACATTGTTTTGTAAATATTGCATATCGTTTTGCATCATACCCGCATTGTTATGCGTCACACTTAGGTTGCATTGTTCTGCATCATTTCCGCATTGTTATACATCGTCCTTAGGTTGCATGTTTTGCATCCCTCCACTCGTGTTGTCACGTAGTTTTAAATTGCATTGCTATGCATATTTCTAACGATATTGTACCTGTTAAGTTTCTTTCTTTTACAGGCATGATATTGTATGTACGGTTCATTTGAAGCTGGCATGACCAGACGAACCGGGCAGGCATTGTATTCTCCGTGTGAGACGTTGCGAGAATTGAATAATTCTCTTACATCCTCTCTGCATTATAATGTAGTTTGGTTTATGCTAGCTTAAAACTGTTGCATGTTATGCTTCGTTACAGCTTTCTTTGCATGATCATAAGTTATGCTTGGCTTGGTGCATTGTCTTGCATTTTGCCACTGCCTACGGGCACATATCTTACTAGCTAGTATGCTTTGTCTAAGTCTTCGGCCTTGTCAAAAATGGGTCGTCTCGGGCCTTTGACATTCACTCCCGTCATTGTTATGACTTTCGAGTTCTGTCAAAGAGGGGCAACTGTAGACACCCCATTTTTGACCGTCCTCAAGACTTGGACGTCACCGTTTGAACACTTGGTGATCATCCATGTTTGTGTTCATCTTGAGTTCTCGGAGGTTTCAGTCGCGCGCCTTGCCTCAAGACCTCTCGACTTGTTTGCTTTGTGCTTGGTTATGCACCAAACGCATGTGTTTTTGCTTCTGAGGGCAAGGAATGGCTTGTTGACCATCCCACAAACTCACTGGCCATGGCTTGAGGCCACCGGCCCTGTTTTCTTGCTATCGGCCAAGAGTTTTGGCCGGTCGGCACTATGTTTGGTCGACTAGCCCCTTTTGTTGTCAATCGGCCATTTATGCTGGTCGACCCCTTTCCATCTGCTTTTGGCAGATATTTTATGCCAGCTGTAACAGCTGGCATCCACAATTGACCCCCTCCATACGTGTATGGAGGGATTTGCCTCTTGTTTAGCTTCTCTTAGAAGCCTTGCAATTTTGGAATTCTATAAAGAGAGAGCTTCTCCTCCCTCCTCAAGGGTTCCAGAGGTTATGAAATTAGGGTTAGAAAGAGTTGTATCTATCTATCTCTATATCTCTCTCTTTGCATATTTGTGTGTGTATAAGGTTGTTTTGTTCATACTTTTGCACTTGGACACCTAGCATTACACCACCCTTGGGTTGTTGAGGCATTAGATGGTTGTTGTTAAGGTTCTTGAGCTGATTTTGATCAGAAAAACCTGCTGGAGCTTGGTTCTTGAAGAGGTTCTACAAGGGTGAGTTCCTTGCTTTAGATTCCCCTTTTTTGCACAAGCTTTTAGCCTATCTTGCATCTGTTTTTAAGCTTAACTTATAACTGATAAAAGCTCTAATTTTAAGTGCTTAAAATAGTTGTTTGAGATCACTTTGGTGTTCTGGGTTGTTTACCCCCCCTCTTAGGCCTTGTTTGGCCTTTTTTTTGTGCCTTTTTTGTGAGCTCCGGGACCACCTTGTATTGGCCTTCTCACCACTGAAATTGAATTTCAGTGATGGGGATGGTGTTTTGAGGTCCTAAGAAGGAGAGGGTCATCCCCTCTCCTTATTGTCTTCTATACTTGTCATATTTGCCTCATATGTGAGCACCCTTTTTAAGTTCATGGTGGCCATGTCTTAGCTGGTATTTGTGGTTGTTTTGCCATGGTATACCTTTGTTTCAAGTTGGTTTAGACATGCCATGTATGCTTCATACACTTGTCTTGTAATCCCATGTTTTGGCCTTAACATGCATCATGTTGTAACATGTGTTTTAGGCATGATTTTGGCTCAACTTCATGAAGCTTTTAGGCTTGTTGTAGCATGCTTAAGCTCTGTTTTTCATTGATTGATTTGGCCATGCTTGCATTGTTTTGTATAGCTACCATGTAATCTAGCTTGTTAGCTTTGAGTGTCCAAGTCATGAGCATGCTTTATTTGGATCATTTTAATGGTTTGGCATCACTTAGAATGTTATTTCAGTCCATGTTTCATGCTCAAACACTTGCACTTGTCACTCCTTTAATGCCTTGGATAGTTTGTGTTTTATGCCTCATAAACATGACATTGTGTATGCCATTGTGTCTAGGCATTTGGGATGCCATCTAAGTGGGTTTTTTGGGCTCATTTTAGCATGACATATCTCTGATTTTGGTTGCTTAATTCATGCCATGTTTGGTTGCATTAGGTGTAGTGTAACACCTCTTTGATGGCCTTGCATGTTTCATGTTTTTACCCCTTTGTTTTGGCTTGTTTGGCCTTGGTCATTGCATGTTTAGGTTCATTTTGGCATGATCTAGGACTGTTTTAGGTCATACCTGCTATATGCTTCATGTTTTGTGTGACCATGGTTTGAGCCCTTGGCTAGTCTTAGGCCTTGACCTTCTTGCATGCTTGGATTGCTTTACTTGGTCGATTTGGCATCATTCCTAGCATGTTTTCAGAGCATAACATGCTTGTCATTGGTCCATGTTTATCCTCTTTTAAGTGTGCTTAAAAGTTGCCCTTTTATGCTTGAGTGTTGGACCATTATACATGCATGTTTGTATGTGGATTTGTCTTTCATTCCATAGCATTATGGCCACTGTTTGGACCTATTAGAGAGCTGTCCATCTTGGTGTAAGCCCATCCTTTGCGTGTTGTTGCATGCTTGCCTTGTATGTTGTTGCATACTTGGTCCATTGCATATTGTTGTATGCTTAAGTTGCATTTGGCATGCTTGTTAGCTTGCATTTTGTCATGTGTTTGATATGTTGTCGCATGCTTGCATGTTTGCATGCTTGTTCACATGCTCATATTGCATTAGTTTGCTTGCATGTCTAGGTTGCATAGCATTGTGTATGTTTGCATCCCTTGCTTCTTGATAAACCATGATAGAGGTTGGAGGTCCTTCATTTGTTTGTGTGCATCTCATTTGACATTAAAATGCACACTTGACACTTTGGGCCATCATGCATTGAAATGCGTGATTGATGGCCCGAGGGTCATGAGCCACACTCCCTTGAGTTCATAACATGAAAGGGAGGGTGGTCATGCATACATTGCTTTGAAAATGCATTGACATGCCTTGTCTGTCCTCTGCTGCAGCAAAACAAGTTTCTGCAGGAATAGATGGTCAATCGACCATCTTTATTGCCGGTCAGCTACAAATGTTTGGCCGAGGGCATCATTTTTGGTCGATGACCAGTTTCGCATGGCCGGTGGTGTTTCCTCTTAGTCGGTGACCTCCCACAGTGTTCAGGGAGCAATTCAGAATCAACCTTGGGACTTGTGCAGTCTTCAGAGATTGCAGAGGAGTGTAAACAGAGGCAACATGTGGCATGGCGATGGATTTTCTGAGCAAAGCCGAGCATGCATGCATTTGTCCCTCTTCCCGAGGCTGTTTTACTGCTTTCAGTAGTTTAATTAATTTATTTAATTAATTAAGGGTCTGTAATATTTAATTAGTTTGTTAGTTAATTAATTTGTATTATTCTTTCGGTACCCCCGCGAGAGGCCGAGTTTTGTAATAAGCATTCGTGTGTGTGATGCATGCCTTCCAACCCCCATTTCTTTCTCACTTTTACTTAACTGCTTACGATGGTTAGTTTTAGGGCATATTTGATTTAGCATACCTTATGCTTTGCATGTTTGCATTCATTCATTCGTATTGCATGCACCGGGCTTAGCGCATCATACTAATTGCATCGTATTTCAATTCCAAGTTGAACATGTGTATCAAGTTGTCACATTTTACATGCCATTCTTAGGATTAGTCGAGCCTATTCTAGTTGCATTTTGCTTGCGATGCATTAGCCATTTTAACATGAACTAAGATCATGCATGATTCCTAACTAGTTTCTTGTTTTGGCTCGGAGTACTAGGTAAGCTTTTTATGCTTTGGCATCTTGCATGAGTGTGAGTGTTGCCATGATAGCATGCTTGCCATGAGAGTATGTGCTTATGTGTTATAACTGCCTGAATGCCTGTGGGTGAAGGTTAGGTTGTTTGAATTGGAACAATTCATCGAAATCCATGTTTTAGCCTACTTGCGAGTAGCAAAATTCGAAACCATTTCCAAACAAATGGATATGCGATGCTTTCTTCGAAGTTAGGCGATCTAGTCTATACTTGTGTGGTGTCTGCATCACATAGTAATTCTAGGCTAATAACTGGAATAAGAGCACATATGTTTTCAAAACCCGATATCATGGTTAGTAGAGGCCGATCTTTGATCGGGCGAGCGGGGGTGCTCATAGATGACCTTCCCCAATCGTACCTAAGTTCCCGAGCCGAGGAAACTTTGGTGATGACGGACATGTGGCTTTAGGCAATGAGTCAGGGTTTCCTAAATTTCCGAAAAACAAAATATTTAGGTGTCGACTCTGTATCTGGCAAAGCAGTCCATGTTTGGCACTTCTTTCTAAAAATCTGTTTTTCAAAACGATTTGCCGGATTTGGACTCTTTGGTGATTTATCGGTCTCGCATTGCACTTTGCGGGATTAGATTCAGAACCATGACATAGTGAGTCCTGAACTGTAGTGAGCGTCAATGAACAAAATGGGATTTCCTGCGGGGAGGTTCGGGCGCGTCTACACCCAAGAACTTAAATTATTGATGTTCACTAAACTCAAATAAATAAGCTTGTTCTTTCAATATGATTTTTGCCCTCAAATAATTTTCCCTGTAAAACCCTACAGCTACGGGGAAATTGAACAACAGAGAGACAGGAGAGAGATAGATAAACAGAGAGAGAGGGTCTGAGATAGAAGACAGACAGGGGGCCGACGGAACTTACACCTTTTTCTGAACACTTACGCCTTTTTTGAAAATTTTATACTTTTTCTGACAACTTATACCTTTTCTGACTTTATTTGCACCTTTTTATGAAAAGTTACATCATTTATAAATTAATTTTGTTCATAAAAGTTACACCTTTTCTTGGAACTTACACTTTTTATAAAAACAAAACTTACACATTTTCTGAAGTCACTTAAAGCTTTTGTAGAAAAGCATACGCCTTTCGTGAAAACATGACTTACACGTTTTGTGAAGTTACTTACACCTTTTGTGAAAAAACATACACCTTTTCAGAAAATTTACACCTTTTGTGAAAGAAATTGTTTCATGCAATTTACACATTTTGTTAAAACATTCACCTTTTCTGAAAATTTATACATTGTAGTGAAATTACTTACACTATTCCTCAAAAGTTATATCTTTTGTAAAATATTTTTTTTCTGAACATTTACATTTTGTTCGAACATACACATTTTCTGAAAACGCAACTTATACCTTTTGCAAATTTACTTAGATCTTTTGTGGAAAAACTTACACCATTTCTCAAAAATTACACCTTTTGTGAAATAATTTCTTTCCAAAAATATACATCTTTTGTTCAAACTTACACCATTTCTTAAATCTTACACCTTTTGTTGAAAATAGTTACACATTTTCTAAAAAGTTACTTCTTTTGTGAAATAAACTTTGCATAAAATTTACACATTTTGTGAATCGAAGTCTTACACAATTTTTGAAATCATTTACACATTCTATGAAAAACATAAACCTTTTATGAAAAGTTACACCGTTTGTGAAATAAATTTTTTCATAAAATTTACACATTTTGCTAAAAACATACACATTTTCTAAAAGTTTACACCTTTTAGTAAAAAGACTTACACCTTTTTTCTGAAAAGTTACTCCATTTGGTGAATTTATTTTTTTCCATAAAATTTAACACTTTTTTGGAAATCACACATTTTCTGATACAAAATTTACACCTTCTGTGACATTACTTACATATTTTGTGAAAACATTTACACTTTTTTAAAATTTACACCTTTTATGGAACATTTGCTTTCATAAAATTTATACCTCTTGTGAAACCTACACCTTCTCTGAAAGTTTACACCTTTCAGTGGAAATACTTACACAATTTCTAAAAAGTTACTCCTTTTGTGAAATTATTTTTTCATAAAATTTACACCTCCTATTGGAACTTACACCTATTTGAAAAGAAAACTTACATTTTCTGTCAAATAACTTACATCTTTTGTCAAAATAGTTATAGCTTTTTTGAAAATTTACACGTTTTATGGAAAATTTCCTTTCACAAAATATACACCTTTTGTTAAAAATTATTTCCTTTCACAAAAGATATAAGTTATGTCACAAAATGTGTAACTTTTTTTTCAGAAAATGTGTAACTTCTAATAAAAGGTGTAAATTTTGTGGAAAAACTATTTCACAACAGGAGTAACTTCTCAGAAAAGGTATAAGTTTTTAACAAAAGATGAAAACTTTTCCATAAAAGGTGGAAATTTTCAAAAAAGATGTAAGTTATGTCACAAAAGGTGTAACTTTTGTTTTCATAAAAGGTGTAACTTCTAATAAAATGTGTAAATTTCATAGGAAAAAAAAAATTCACAAAAGGAGTACATTTTCAGAAAAGGTGTAAGTTTTTAACAAAAGGTGTAAACTTTTTAAAAACATATTTTCCATAAAAGGTGTAAATTTTCAAAAAGGTGTAACTGTTTTCACAAAAGATGGATGTTATGTCACAAAAGGTGTAACCTTTGTTTCAAAAAAAGTGTAAGTTCTAATAAGAGGTGTAAATTTTATGGAAAAAATTATTTCACAAATGGAGTAACTTTTTAGATAACGTGTAAGTATTTCCACCAAAAGGTGTAAACTTTTAGAAAAGGTGTAAGTTTTTAACAAAATGTGTATATTTTATGAAATGACGATTTCCATAAAAGGTTTAAATTTTCAAAAAGGGTATAAATGTTTTCAGAAAAGTTAAGAAAATGTGTCACTTTATGAAAACATATTTTCCATACAAGGTTTCAATTTTTAAAAAACTATAAATTTTTTTACAAAAGATGTATGTTATTTGACAAAAGGTGTAAGTTCTGTTTTCAGAATGGTGTAACTTCAAATAAAAGGTGTAAATTTTTGTAATAAAATTATTTTACAAAAGGGATAACTTTCCCAAAAAGGTGTAAGTATTTCAACGAAAATGTGTAAATGTTTAGAAAATGTGTAAATTTCCAAACTAAATTATTTCACAAAAAGTGTAACCTTCCACAAATAGTATAAGTGTTTTCACAAAAGATGAAATTAACTTCATAAAAGGTGTGAGTTTCATTTTCTCGCAAAACGAGTAAGGTGCTAAAATCTAATCAAACTGTATTTGTGTTCATGGCAATGTGTGAGAGAATGGGGCATTTGGGAGGGCTTCGAATAGGGAGTCCGGGTCCAAATCCAACCAAATATGTTGATGTAAAAGAGAACCAGTTTTTAATATAGAGGAAGGGAGGGAGAGAGATAGACCGATATCGACAGACAGAGACCGAGATAGACATGGTTCGACAAAGATAGACAGACTGAGATCGACACAGACAAACCAAGATCGATAGAGAGAGACCAAGATCGATACAGACAGAGATCGGCAGAGAGAGAGAGAGAGACCGACATTGACAGAGAAGAGCCTGAGATTGACAAAGAGAGACCAAGATCGATAGAGACACAAAAAACCTTTTATTTGGTCGAGTGTCAGAAGAGATCTAGGACAAAGAAAAGAGTGATCTTCTAAAATCTGTGTAAGTGACATTGAATGAATTGACAAAAAAAATATAGATACCCCTCATGAGGACGGAGGACAAGTGAGGATGAGGGACACAAAAGAGTTGGGAAGAGATGAAGATATGATGATGAGATGAGATAAGAAGAGTCGGGAACCGAAGATGTTGAAGACGGAGATGAATTTTCTAAGGAGCCTTGACGTTGCCCTTTTCATTGTTTTACTATGCTTAGACTAAATTGATAGTTGAATATGTTTGGGTTTGTGGTTGTCCCAATTTGTTTATGAACACTTTTTGCTTACTTTTGGGAGTTTAGTATGATATGTTTCGTGTATATAAAAATTCTTATGGTGGGTGTTTTGGTGATTATGGTGGGTGTTTTGGTGAATATGACCTCACCAGGTTGTTTATTGTTTGAAATATGGTAGCATATTGTGTCTTTTTTCTTGTCCTTTTTTTTTTCTTCTAAATTTTTGGAAATTGTCAATGAGGATAAGTTGCTTGATGCTTGAAATATGATGTATTTTGCTTGATGTTTAATGTATTGAATAGTAATTGATGAGGAGATTGTGAATGATACAATTTGTTAACTTCAAACCTTGTCATTATATTCATTTATAATTTGGAAGCCCATAGCCTGACTAAACACTCAAAATTTTGGCTTTTAGCTGTTATTTGGATTATGGCCAATGGATTGGCCAATTGATTTCTATCAAGGCAGTGCATTTTCCAATCGATTTGAAAATTGATTGGGGACCCATTAGTCAATCAATTTTTGCGAAAATGTGAAAACACCAATCAATTAGCCAATCGTTTTGGAGCCCATGGCCATGACAAAAAAAAAAAAAAAAAAAGCATGCCAAAGTTCGGCGTTCTTGTATAATTTGCTTCAATATTGTTTACAATCGAATCATAGTGAATCTATTACGCACTAGGCATGTTCCAATCTCACAATCATTTGTGCAATCAATTGCTCTGTACTCTTGCAATATGGATGCATTTTGTGCCGAATAAATTGGCATTCAAAATCAAATTTACAACTTTACACATCAATAATCTACACATACATGGATTACCAAAATCAAATTTACATCCACATTACATCATCCATAAAGAAACCATCCAAATTACATCACGTTTATAAAAAAGAATAGTCACTGGTCACGTTTATAAAATTTATTTTGCGTTTTTTTTTTTGGCTACGATTATTTAGTCGCCCAAAATCTTTTATTTCTTTTGGCTACCAAATATTAGTCGCCAAAAAACCTTGATTTCCTTTTGACTACCATTTGGTTTGTCATCAAAACTTCACTTCTTTTTGGCTACTAAATGTTTAGTCACCAAAAACTTTCTTCAGTTTTGTTTTATATTAATTTCGCCCTATATTATTCTATGCAACCTGTACCCTATATATAAACAAAATATAACAATCTAAGAAAATTTAACTTTTAATGTCAAATTCGAAATATAATAAAAATTCCATACAAACCAAGCATAATCCAACTTAAAATGGTAATCTATACCACGCCAAATGTAATATGTTCTATGCCAAAACTAATTTGTACGACACCAATAGTTATCTGTACAAACAATAGTAATCCACAAAAAAACGAAGGACAACATAATAACAGATTATAAAAAAAGCAATGTCCTCTGCACACAAATAAGGAACATTCACATTTCCACGCCAAAAACCATCTGTAAAAATAAAATTTACCATTAGTATTGATTGAATAACATTATCATTTCAAATTATAAAAGAAAATTATATAAAACTCAAATGTATATAATGTTTTCAAAATTGTATAATTATAGTCGTAATCGTATGTTGCATGTCCAGACAAGTTTCTCCCAAGTTTTCCCCTCCCGAAATGCAATTTTTCAGTTTAGTTTAAGGCATTTTCAACTTTAACTCCCAAACCTATGTCTCTTACTCCCCAGTTTTCCTCTCCCGGGGGCTGTTTTGAATTTTTGCCCTCAGAACGTTCTTTTCGACTAAGTTTAAGATGTTTTTGGTTCTAACTCCTAACCTATGGGTCCAAATTACATTCCGTCTATTGTCACAGGTCTTATTTTTCATGGGGAAGCTATCCGTGAGAGCCACACGGTGGTTTGGAGGCTGTTGAATTTTCGCCCCTGCAACGCCCTCTTTCGACTAAGTTTAAGGCGTATTCGGCTCTAACTCCCAACCCATGAGCCCGAATTACATGCCATCAGTTGTCACAAGTCCTATTTGTGTCAAGGGGAAGCTGTCCGCGAGAGCCACATGGTGGTTTGGGGGCTATTTTGAATTTTCGACTCTGAAACGCCCTTTTTTGACTAAGTTTAAGGTGTTTTCAGGTCTAACTCCAAGCCTACGCGTCCTAATTACATTATGTCAGTTGTCACAAGTCTTATTTGTCAAGGGAAAGCTGCCCATGATAGCCACACGGTGGTTCTGGGTCTGTTTTGAATTTTCGACCCCGAAATGCCCTTTTTCGACTAAGTTTAAGGCATTTTCGAGTCTAACTCCAAGCCTACATGTCCTAATTACATTATGATAGCTGTCACAAGTCCTATTTGTCAAGGGGAAGCTGTTCATGAGATCCACACGGTGGTTCGGTGGCTGTTTTGAATTTTCACCCCCAGAACGCCCTATTTCCACTAAGTTTAAGGCATTTTCAGGTCTAACTCCAAGCCTACGCGTCCTAATTACATTCTGACGGTTGTCACAAGTCCTATTTGTCAAGGGGACTGTCCGTGAGATCCACACGGTGGTTTGGGGGCTGTTTTGAATTTTCGCTTCCGGAACACCCTCTTTCGACTAAGTTTAAGGTGTATTTGGCTCTAACTCAACCTATGGATCCGAATTACATGCTGTCAGTTGTCAGAAGTCCTATTTGTCAAGGGAAAGCAGTTCGTGAGAGACACACGATGGTTTGGGGGCTGTTTTGAATTTTCGACCTCGAAACGTCCTTGTTCGACCAAGTTTAAGGCTTTTTCGGGTCTAACTCCAAGCTTACTCGTCCTAATTACATTCTGTTAGTTGTCACAAGTCCTATTTGTCAAGGGGGAAGCTATCCGTGAGAGCCACACGGTAGTTTGGGGGCTGTTTTGAATTTTCAACCGTGAAACCCCATTTTTGACTAAGTTTAAGGCGTTTTCGGGTCTAATTCCAAGCCTACGCGTCCTAATGACGTTCCCTCAGTTGTTACAAGTCCTATTTGTGAAGGGGAAGCTGTCCGTGATAGCCACATGGTGGTTTTGGGGCTATTTTGAATTTTCGACCCCAAACGCCATTTTTCGACTAAGTTTACCATTTGAATGCTTCTTCCTTATTTTTGTTATCTTTCTATATAACTACTAGCCTTTTTATTCAAGAAACCTTCAAGGAGGGAAGAAATTTTTTTTCACAAGGTTGATATGCCTTTGTGGAGGAGCTATTACTCACCGGTATACTCTGCAAGTGCAGTAAGTGCAATGGAACTTGCCTTTAATCCTTCCTTGTTACATATATACTTGAGCCTACAATAACCATTTTTCAACAAATGAGGCTGCATAATTACAATCACAAAAAGGTGACAGTTCAAATACAGTAGGGGACAATCATAAAAAATACACCCAAGCAGTGATCAATAGACATGTTCAGACCACACCCTCCAAACACAAGGGAAAAACATATTAACACATGGTTTACTAATTCAAACTCTAACAGAAAGACCAAAAGAGCATAAGCATATAACAAGCACAACCATATAGTGGCTCTTTTAGGTTCAATAACAAATAGAGAGACCAAAGTTGTTTTCCACATTGAAAGAAAAAGGGGAAAAGGGTTCATCAATCCTAAATTTCAAAGAATAGTTGCTCATTGCCCATAAATTCATCCTGAAGTTCAATTTTAAAACAGCTATACTCATGCATCTTGATCTCAATTCATAATTGAACTAGCATAACTGTTTCTTTAAAATAGAATCACTTCCAAGCTGCACCTTCATGTAATATGAAGCTCAATTCAGGTAGACAGATTGAAGAGTTAGGGAACTTAGGGAACTGATTTCATCTACTCCCTGTAGTTGTAAACCTGATCCATCCAGAAGTGATCAACCAATTTGGAAGTTAAATCCTGATAGTAAGTTCACTATCAACTCTGCTTGGAATCATTGGAGGTATAAGTGTGATAAAGTTACTTGGCATAAGCTACTTTGGGGACCCCACATGATCCCTAGAGTTAGTTTTATTGTTTGGATTGCACTTCATAAAGGATTGAATATAGGTGATATGTTGCAACAATTTAGCCCGACTCTTAATCCAATCTGCCCTTTCTGTCAAGATCCTGTTGAGAGTCATTCTCACCTCCTCTTTAATTGCATGTTTTCTGCTATGGTGTGGAGTGCTCTCAAAACTAAGTGCAATGTGAATTGGCCTGATCTTCATTGGCCTAATTTGATTACTTTGGCTACCAAAGAAACCAAGGGCAGATCTTTGAGATCACATATTCTTAGACTGTCTCTGTTGTGCTCTATTTACCATATTTGGCTTGAAAGCAATAATAGGATTGTTAATAAAGAATTCAAACCTGAAGAGGTGGTCATTAAATCTATTATTCATATGATAAGAGGGAGACTTTGGTCTATTAACAATCTGCCTAGATCCACAGGTGATGGCTAGTTTCTTGCTCATTGGAATCTGCCTACGACTATTTTGAAGCCCGTATGGTCAGTAATGGGGACTGTCGACTGATGTGAGTTTTCTAAATAAGAGTTGAGTGAAGGTCAGCAAAAATGTGTGCTATTCTAATTGTTTGCTAACTTATGCATCAGCTTGAGGAGCTGTATAGCAGATTTTGAGGGTTGAGTGTTGTGAGAAACATACTTGAATATCTCCAAAGATTTGAGTGTATATTCTATGGGTTGAGTGCAGTCAGCCAATATATGAGTGGTTCACTAATCTCTATTTATCTAAATAGCCATCTGAATCTGCATTCACTACTCTAAACACCTAATAGGTAGCTTCTCAAACTAACAAGGAGCTTCTGATGTAATTAAAAATTGTGAGAGAAAGTGTTTAGGCTTACTAAAGCTTTCCCAAGTAAAGTTGTACTTGTTCATTCAAGAGAAAGGTAACTCTCATTCAAGACTTGCGTGAAATAACGGGTAAGGTTCTCCATTTCTATAAAGGAGATTTTCTTGATGAATTGTCTGGGCATGTTGACTTTACTGTATTTCTTCACCTCAGCCCTAGATAGAAGCATGAAGTTTAAGAACTGAAGAACTTAGTTAGGTAGTTCAAAATCAGCTCGGATTGGAGTGTGTGCCAGAAGTTTTGTTTTTCTTGTCAAACTTTAGTGTTTTTTGAGCAAAATGGATGGGAAATAGTTCCCACATGAAGATAGATTTCTCTTTGAAGCATATTGTCTTCTCTTTTATTTTTAAATATTATTATGTGAATGGTGAACCTTATAAATTTGAAACAAAGGTTTTTGCTCCTCTGAAATTAAGGCATCAAGAGGTTAAGTATTGGTAACATCCGAACAGAGGTTTATAGGAAGAAAAAAATTTCAGCATTTCAAGTATTATGTTCTCAACAAAAGCCACAACAACACACACACAGGAGTTACAGCGTGAGTTGATCAACAAATCAGGAAAAATACACTGGTTCACAAGATAAAAAAAAATAAACAATAAAAACAGCTAATATTCATCTATCACTCGCCGAGTTGAGTTAATAAAGGACAAGGGTTATGGAATAGTAAAATTTCACAAGCAAGATAGCAAACCGTTTCATGAAACAACAAAAGAAGAGACACAGAGAATTTACAGATTGCCAATTAAAATTTTAGAAGCTCATTTCACAAAAATCCCACTTAGTTTCCTATGCAAGATGATCATACTTATTATACGAGGAGGACTGGCAAATGCAGCCTGTAGTCCCCAATCCAAATAACAAAACTGACAAAAAGACAGGTTAAAGTTTGTTTCATGATTCTACCCGTGAACTATATCAGTTTGGGCTCATGGATTTGTCTATATTCAATCAAGCTCCAGAAGAACTTTACCAGGAATGAGCCTTTTATCTTTGGCTTCATGAGCCTCCCTCACCTATGTAATGGGAAATGTCTTCTCCACAGGACTTTTCAACTTCCCGACCTCAGAGAGCCGACAACTCTGAGCCAAACCTTCAGCATCCGCCCTTATATAAGTCCACCAATATTCTGCACCATAAGTAAAAGACATATATTGGTCCAATTGACAACTAGAGGAAATATCGTAGCCTATAGAGAGGAAGTCTTGGACAGCTAAAGGAATTATAAAAGCATTTCCATGCATACATGGCAGGAAAATAACTAAAATGGAACAAATTACAGAAGCAGATGATCAGGAACATTTGTTTCACTTTCTGGAACTCAAAACAGAGAAAAAGAAAACAACAACGATCCTATACAAACAACAAAGTTTCATAGCCAAGAGATACAGGAGAACAAGAAGCTGCATCACAAAACAAAGTCATCTAGGCAGCTGAGCACATCCCAAGCACATATAAGTAGCCCATATTTGGGTCAAATCACATTATGAATTGTTCTTGTTAGGTTTGGAGAATGAAGTGCCATGAAACACCAAATTTTGACAAGAGTCGTAATTGTAAGAGCTTACTCATAGAAGTAAAATTTTGACATGTTACTCATACAAGGAATTGAAGCAAGCCCAGATCTAAAAGAGAGAAGAAGATATCAAACCTGATCAAATTGGAGACAAGAAGGTACCTAAGTCCAGATCTGTTGATGCTTTCGGGTAGAGAGACAAGACCGAAAATTGCAAAGAGCTCCTAAAATCGAATCAAACTGTATTTGTGTTGTTCAAATAATGAAAATGTGAGAGAGAAGAGGCGTTTGGGAGGGCTTAGAATAACCAGTCCAAATCCAACCAAGTATCTCAATGTCAAAGAGAACTTGTTTTTAATATAGAGGAAGGGAGAGAGAGAGAGAGAGAGAGAGAGACCGAGATCGACAGAGACAAAGAGACGAAGATAGACAAGGATCGACAGAGAGAGAGAGAGACCGAGATCGACAGAGATTAATAGAGACCTACAAAGAGACATCGGGATCGACAAAGATCGACAGAGAAAGACCAAGATCGCGAGAGAGAGAGAGAGAGAGAGAGAGAGAGAGAGAGAAAATTTATACCTTTTCTGAAATAATTTTTTTTCATAAAATTTACACATTTTATTAGAACTTACACATTTTGTGAAAACGAAACTTACATCTTTTGTGAAAAAACTTACTCGATATCTGAAAAGTTCCACCTTTTGTGAAATAAGTTTTTTTATAAAATTTACACATTTTGCTAAAACTTACACATCTTATGAACATTTATTCATTTTGTAAAATAATTTTTTCATAAAGTTTACACATTTTATTGGAACTTACACATTTTGTGAAAACGAAACTTACACCTTTTGTAAAGTTAGTTACATCTTTTGTGAAAAAACATACACGATTTCTGAAAAGTTACACCTTTTGTGAAATAATTTTTTTAATAAAATTTACACATTTTCTGAAAATTTACACATTTTCATGGAAATACTTACACCTTTTTTGAAAAATTATTCCTTTTGTGAAATAATTTTTTCATAAAATTTACACCTTTTATTGGAATTTACACCCTTTGTGAAAACGAAACATACACTTTTTGTGAAGTTAGTTATATATTTTGTGAAAAAACTTACACCATTTTTTAAATAATTTTTTTCAAAAAATTTACATATTTTCTTAAAATTTTTACCTTTTTGTGGAAATACTTACACTTTCTCTGAAAAGGTACTCTTTTTGTGAAATATTTTTCGTCAAAAAATTTACACATTTGATTGGAACTTACACCTTTTGTGAAAATAAAAATTATACCTTTTGTGAAGTTACTTACATTTTTTCTGAAATCACTAACTATGACAAGTTACACATTTTGTGAAATAATTTTTTTCATAAAATTTATACCTTTTGCAAAAATTTACACTTTTTTTTTTTTTGAAAATTTACACATTTTCGTGAAAGTACTTACACATTTTCTGAAAAGTTACTCCTTTTGTGAAATATTTTTTTTTTCATAAATTTTACACCTTTTGTTGTGATTTACACCTTTTCTGAAATGAGTTTAGTTTTCACAAAAGGTGTAAGTTTCAACAAAAAGTATAAATTTTATAAAAAAAATTATTTCACAAAAGGAGTAATTTCTCAGAAAATGTGTAAGTATTTCTACGAAAATGTGTAAATTTTTAGAAAGGTGTAAGTTTTAGAAAAATGTGTAAATTTTATGAAAGAAATTATTTCACAAAAGGCATAACTTATGAGAAATAGTGTAAGTTATTTCACAGAATATGTAAGTAGCTTCACAAAAGGTGTAAGCTTCGTTTTCACAAAAGGTGTAGTTCCAATAAAATATGTAAATTTTATGAAAAAATTATTTCACAAAAGAAGTAACTTTTCAAAAAATGTGTAAGTATTTCCATGAAGAGGTGTAAATTTTCAAAAAAATGTGTAAGTTTTAATAAAAGTTATAAAGTTTATGAAAGAAATTATTTCACAAAAGGTGTAATTTTTCAAAAATAGTGTAAGTTATTTCACAAAAGATGTAGATAGTTTCACAAAAGGTGTAAGTTTTGTTTTCACAAAAGGTGTAAGTTCCAATAAAATGTGTAAATTTTATAAAAAAAATTATTTCACAAAAGGAGTAACTTTTTGGAAAAGGTGTAAGTATTTTCATGAAAATGTGTAAGTTTTCAAAAAAGGCATAAGTTTTAACAATAGGTGTAAATTTTATGAAAGAAAATTTTTCACATATAGTGTAACTTTTCAGAAAATGTGTAACTTATTTCACAAAAGATGTAAGTATTATGTGTAAGTTATCAAAAGTTACACCTTTGGTAAGTAATTTCACAAAAGGAGTAAGTTTTCACAAAATGTGTAAGTTATCAGAAAAGGTGCAAGTACTTTCACAAAAAAGTATAAGTTTTCACAAAAGGTGTAAGTTTTCACAAAAGGCGTAAGTTTTCACAAAGGATGTAAATTTCCAAAAATCACTTACGCCTTTTTCTGAAATTACTTACGTCTTTTGTTAAAATTTACGCCATTTGTGAAAATTTATGCCCTTTTGTGAAATTATTTACACCTTTTGACAATTTACACCTTTAGTCATATAATATATTATTTTATTAATTTACTTGGAAAGTGACCTACTTAGCAGGTCACCAATGTGTAAATTTTCAAATATTTTGGTATAACTCAATACATAAAAAAGTGTAAAGGCAAAATAGAAAGGTATAAGTGGCTTGCGTACCATATGCAAGGCACACCTAAGAAAGATCCCTATCATTATTATTATATATAAATATCATTCACAGAGCACCCTCCCCCTCTCTCTCTCTCTCTCTCTCCCCCCCCTTCCCCATACTACCTCCACCAGATAGCCTTGAATGGCTTGTATATCTAAAACATCAACCAGCAATGCTACATCTATTGAATTTGTACATGGAAAAATTAACAGAATTTTTAATGTGTAATTTACATTCAGTTAAGGTATGAGTTTCATCATATAAAATTTGAATTTATACCATACATTATATTTTAAGATATAATTTTACACATAAGTTATGCGCACATATCATCATCATATCTTGAATGAGGAAAGGAAATAATGAAATATTAAACCTACGAAGTATTTGATTTGAGAAGTATTTGCATGAATTGTGCTGTTGGATAATATAAAAAAATTCGCTTTCGCTCTACAGTAATGTTTTGATCATCCGAATTATAAAAAAAAATTAGATCAATATGATAATTGTAATATTTTTATTTTATCATATTTTTATTTAAAGATATGAATGATCTATTTTCAAAAATATATTTGTGGTTCATTTTTTCAGAAAAAAATGCGATAAAATGAAAATATTATAATTATTGGATTGATTTAATTTTTTTCTTCATGAATATTATACACAAGTCCTACAAAATAAGTGATTTCAATTATTAAAACGGGACTAATGTTAAAACTTGCAATCAAATATAACTATTAAGTTCAAACTTAAATTAAAGAGAAACTTAACTCTATTAGTAATCAGTGATATCTCTCTTCATTTGAGTGTCAACGGAAAGGTCGGCTCAAGAGGGAAGCTAACGAAGCACCCGCTTTAGACCCCTGCTTTAACAATTGTATAGGCAATTAAAAAAAGGAAAAATAAAAAATAAATAAATATTAAGGCTTCTGTAGCTTTTTCCAAACTAAAATAAGGAAGTCACACTGGCTCTATCCACATAAGAAAGGAAAAAGACTCTCCGTAGCGGATAAAAAATAGAGGCAAAAAAAAAAATCATATATTAGGAGAAATTGTAATTCAGTGTTTGTTTTTAAAATTAATTTAAATTAGTGATAAATTTTATCAATTTTAATTGATAGTGCAGTTAATATACAACGGGTACCTGGCAGAACGGGTCGGACTGATCCACACTTCTCATGCCAATATCTGAGTAATCAAACCCACCAATGAACTTGCAGACAAGTTCAACGGGAAACGGGGAGTCCCCCAGTGAACCCTCCGACGAGTAAGTTAGAAAGAGAAGTAGAATGTAGAGAGAGATTGGAGATAGAAAGCTTAACCTTCTTCTTGTCTTCAACGTCTGCTTATATCCTTTGTTAATCATTTCGCCGTCCCTTCCGACCTGCCACCTTGGCCGAAAGTCTATGCTGTAGCTTACCTTGTTCAAGGTGACGGGGTGCTGTTCCAACGGGGAGGTGTTGTCGTAATAAATGCTGTGATGGTCTGCATTAATGGCGATGTGCCGTGGCAATAACTTTCTAAATCTTTGTCTGCTGATGTGGCTTGTCTTTCACCTGTCACATGTCTGAATGTCATTGGCTCTTTATGCCACGTTGGATTCCAGCTGTTCTGGACTTCACCAGTTGGGTTATGTATTGGGCTCCAAGTGATGGGCGTGGGTTGTTCATAGTGGGCTATGGCCTTTATGGGCTTACCCACGTCAATAGTCCCCCATTCCCGAGTGCAGCTTTAGTCCAACGAAGGGAATACTAATGAAGAGAATGAGGGTGTTAGAGATTGGAAGGATGGAGGCCGACCGGCAGGGGTGACCGAGGGGGTGGACCGACCGTGAGGTGGACCGACCGCGAATCGTGGCCGAGTGGAAGGGCCGACCACGAGGAGGTCCGACCGCGAAGGTTAAGGTGGTGGGGTGCGGGGCTCAAGGGGCGGCGTGTCACGTGGTGATTTGAAGTGGAAAAGATAGGGTAAGGGGAGGAGACAGTGGATCGTGATCGTACACGTGGCAACATCTCGTGGGGGGAGATTAGGCGTTGGATTAGAAATGAAACGATAGGTCATTATGGGTGTTGAAAAGACAGTTTTGGCGGATGTTTTGGAAAGTTTTCAAACTGGCGCAAATTAATTGTGACCCTTGGAATACGGGCAAGCCTTGGGCTTTTGGCATTATTCAATTTACCTACTTCTTTGCGAAAAATCAAAACATCCCAAGTGTTAACTCCTTTGTTGCTGACGATACACCTTTGCAACATTTTTTCAATTTTCTTGCACTTGCATCCGAAGCGATTCGCAGACATACCAGAGGAATGGCCCAAGAAGAAGCTGTGAATGTCAGGGTAGATCCGCTTGGTGATGACGATGCAGTGGAGTTAGCAGAGCAGTATAGGACGGAGAGGCAAATGGGGAGGGTGGGGGAACCGGTGGTAGGATCTCATGCCTCCACCATAATAGCAGCTCCGAAGCCAATCAGCCAGGCGGAACCAAATCACTGGCACACGAAGGCTGACAAATCAACGGTTACCGCGGCAGAGTTGGAGGCTATTCGCGAAAAATACTGGGTGCCTGCTGAAATAGAGCTATTGTTGCCGACGTCAACGGAAAGGCCATCTGACGCAAGGCCGGGGGAGTTTGCCCTTTACGAGGAAGCATTGAAGGGAGGACTGAGGCTGCCACTGCCGCAAGTGGTGGTAGATGTCCTGAACCGTTTGGAGGTGGCACCGGGCCAGCTAATGCCCAACGCGTGGAAGATCGTACTGGCCTGTGCAAGCGCGTGGCCGAAGGCGAACGAAGTGGCGGCTATGACAGTTGACGAATTCTTCGCATGTTATAAGGCCTCAGGACAACAAGAGACTTGGGTGACGTTGCAGGCGGCGGCAGGGAGGGGTCTGGTGGCGGGGATGCCGTCATCAATTAAAGGTTGGAGGCCACAGTAGTTCAATGTGTCTGCAAATGGAGGGGCTGGGGTGCGTACGATGTGGAGAGTGCCCACCAAATCTGTAGAGTCAAAACTGGGAGCAGCAGCAGAGGAGAGAATAAAGAAGGTGAAGGCATGGCGGGAGAAGGAGGGAGTCAAGTGGGACGAACTCGTTCAACCCTCAGCCTTGTTTGGAGCAGGGTTGGGTCCTCAGCCGAGCGGTGAAGATCTGTGGCGAGCTGAATTGGAGGCGAGGAGGAAAGTGCAAGAGGCTGAGGATATGGCCATCTTCGCCAAAGCCAGTAAGTTCAAAGAGTCCCAGGAAGACCGACCGCCAAAGCCGATTGCGAGGGAGAGGATCTGACCTCGCCTCAAACCCTTGGGGGAAAAAGACTTAGGTGGATTTGTGCCCCGACCGCCCCTAGTAGATCTCTTGAATGAGAGGGCTTTGAAGGAGATGGAGGTGGGGGGTGTGGCAAAGAAGAAGAGGAGAGTGAGGATGAGTGAAGAAGAGCCTGCCGTGAAGAGGAGGAGAGAAGTGGTGGCAGAAGAGACCAGCATGGCCAAGGAGGCGGAGAAGGGGGGAATGGAGGAAACCCCAGAAGGGGGGGTCGTCCCAGAAGTGGAGGTCGTCCCAATAATGGTGGAGATCGCCTCAGAGATGGCGAGGGTCGCCCCCGAAGTGCAAGTAGAAGGTGGGGCAACTGGCCCTGAGCCAAGGGGAGGAGAACAGTCCCAGGGGGGTCCTGCGCCCCAAGGAGGGGGTGTCAGGTTGACGACCGGGATCTACCACGCTCGCGCAGTGGCTGGGCGGCTGGAGGGAGAAAAAGGCCCAGCCAGGGCAGGTGCAGATCGCCTTGTGGGGATTGTGGATGAGGCAGTCGTACGCTCAGTAGCCAGATTCAATGAGGCTGAGTTGCTGAGGGGGTTATGCTCTGCTCAAATGGAGGTAACCACCTTGGCAGGAGCTCTGCTGAGAAAGGCGGCGGCTGCAAAGATGAAGGCAGATGAGGCCAAGGCTCAACTTGCCAACTTCAAAAGGGAGAGTGCAGGGTGGAAGAAGGCTGGGCGAGGCATGTGCTCCATGGGTTGGCAGGAAGTTGAAAAAGTGAAAAAGATGCAAGTGTTGGCCATTGTTCATAGCAATGTTGCCGACCGAGCCCAAGCTGAGCTGAGCGCGGTCAAGTTGGAGCTAGAAAACGAACGCCGCAGGGTAGTGTAGCTCGAGTTCTAGCTTGTTAGCGAGCAGAAGAAGTTGGTGGATGCTCAAAAGGCCTGCGCGGTCGCCGTGGAACGATTTGAAGAGGCTCTGACCAGCAATGAAGATCTGCACGCCCAGTAGATCAAAGAAAAAAAAGACGCAGATCTGAAGATTGCTGGGCTTCAGAAGGAGCTGGAAGACGAGAGGGCTAAGGCAATGGAGGTGAGGGTGAGCCTTCAGAAGAAGTTGGAGGAAGAGAGGGCCAAGGCGGCCTCTGAAAAGGCGAGCCTGTAAAAGGAGTGGGAGGAAGAGAGGGCCAGGATGGCCTCTAAAAAAGACGAGCCTACAGAAGGAGCTGGAGGGAGAGAGGACCAAGGCTGCCTCTGAAAGGGCAGCATACCCCGATCTGTATGTTGCAGCAATAGAACGATTCAAGAGGTTTGCTGAGTTTCAGATAGCGATCGACGCCGCGGTCGCCAACAGCGCGGTGAGGGAGGTATCTGGTGGGGCGGGCCCGTCTGGGACGACCGTTGGGGGCAGAACCGAGGCAGAAGTGATTGTGAGCTTCCAGCGGTCAGACTTCTATAAACACGAAATGGCTGAGTTCTGGGACAGTGGTTGGAAGATGTTCAAGCGTAAAGCTGAAGAACTGTTCCCAGACTTAGACCTTAGTAGTGTAAAAATTGACAACGACGATGTGGCCCAGACCCTCCTAGATGAGGGTATTGAAGAAGAAGACCTCGTGTCCAGTGAGGAGGAGTAATTGAAGAAGAAGACCTTGTACTTAGAGTTGTGTTTGTGTGTGTGTGTGTGTGTGTTTTTTTTTTTTAAATTACTGTAATGAAATTATGTACAAATTTGTGAATAAATAAAATTTCAGTTGTGTTTTCATTCGACTGTCTGTGCTTACGCATCTGAAATGAATGAGAATGGTAGCTTGTATGCATCTGCAAAGTGGAGGTAAAGTTGTAATAAAAACTAAATTTAAGAACTCCTCAATGCAGAGTGGAAGTGAATCTGTAATAAAAACTCAATGCAGAGTAAAGTTAAAGGCTCCTCAATGCAGAGTGAAATTGAACTTCTAATAAAAACTAAGAGCAGAGTAAAGTTAAGAACTCCTCAATGCAGAGTGGAATTGAACTTGTAATAAAATTATGAGTTTGTGTTTGCCACACTGCTGAAGTGGATGAGAGTGGTTTATTGGAGTTAGGCTTGACTAATAAGGAAAGAGGTTGACTTGTAAAAGTTGATGGAGAAAAAAATATTCTGACTAGTAAAGGAAACATGTAAGAACGTCGTTGGGATTTGACTAAGTGCAAAGTGGTGTAAAAACTTGGACCTGGAATTGTGGCTACGTGTGTCTACTAATGCCACAAGTATGCGTGCTCAGTTGGGGCTAAGCTGTGATTTACTGACATTGCAAGTAACTCAGTTTGGACCTGGAATTGTAGCGCTCAGTTTGGCTGAGACTTGTCATGCTTGGTCTGGCTGAGGCTTTAACGTTCAGGCTGGTTGAGGCTTTTGGTGCTCAGTCTGGCTGAGGCTTTTGGTGCTCGGTCTGGCTGAGGCTTTTGGTGCTCAATCTGGGTGAGGCTTTTGGCGCTCGGTTTGGCCGAGGCTTTTCGTGCTCAGTCTGGGTGAGGCTTTTTGCGCTTGGTCTGGCCGAGGCTTTTGATGCTCAGTCTGGCTGAGGCTGTTGGCGCTCGGTTTGGCCGAGGCTGTTGGTGCTCAGTCTGGCTGAGGCTGTTGGCGCTCGTTCTGGCCGAAGCTTTTGGTGCTCAGTCTGGCTGAGGTTTTTTAATAAGTGCTGCAACCAAAATGTTATTGAGACAACACACAGATAGCTGAGATATAAAATTGTTGTCATGGAAAGTGTGATCCAGTTGATTAAAATTTACATTTGGCCAGGGGAGAACAAGTATGTTCATGTGTGTAAATTCATCAAAAAGAAAATACAATAACTGAGCAATAAAAAGTAGGAGTTTATTAAAAGTAATGCTTCAAATGCTCGGCGTTCCACGGGTGGGGGAGATCTCGACCTTCCATGTCCTGAAGTCGGTAAGTGCTTGGCTGTGGTCGGGCTTTCACAACGTAAGGTCCCTCCTATTTGGCTGCCAGTTTGCCTTCAGTCGGATTTTTGGTGGCAAGGGTTACTTCGCGTAAGATAAGGTCTCCTACGGCGAACTCCCTTGGTCGGACTCTGCGGTTGTAGTGTGTTCTCATTTTCTATTGGTAGGAGGCCAGTCGGACTGCAGTGGTTTCTCTGAGCTCTTCGATTAGGTCAAGATCAGTCCGACGGAGCTATTCGTTTAGCTCTGGGTTGGGGTGTAAAACCCTTGGGGTAGACAGACCGACTTCCACTGGGATGACTGCCTCAGCGCCATATGTTAAGCGAAAGGGGGTCTCCCTAGTGGAAGTCTGGGTGGTAGTACGGTAGGCCCAGAGTACATTCGGTAGTTCCTCAACCTAAAGTCCTTTAGCAGCTTCTAGCTTAGTTTTGATGATCTTCAGAAGAGAACGGTTAGTAACCTCGACTTGGCCATTGGCTTGGGGATGACCTGGGGAGGAGAAACAGGGCTGGATCTGGAGGTCTGCACAGAACTTCCTATACTTGGCGTTGTCGAACTATTTGCTGTTGTCAGAGACGATGGCTTGAGGGATGCCAAACCTGCATACGATCGACTGCCAGATGAATTTGGTTGTGTTCCGCTCGGTGATGGTGGCAAGGGGTTCTGCCTTTACCCACTTGGTGAAATAGTCAATGGCGACAATGGCGAACTTGGTTTGGCCTCGACCGGTGGAAAGTAGACCAACTAAGTCGATCCCCCATTTGGCGAACAGATATGGACTGCAAAGTGTGATCAGTTCTATAGGAGGAGCATGGGGGATGTTGGAAAAGCATTGACACTTATCACATTTGAGGACGAAGTCAGTTGCATCTTAGTTGAGAGTAGGCCAGAAATAGCTAGTGCGAAGTATTTTGTGGGTTAGGGACCTGCCGCTTGAATGATTACTGCAGATACCCTCATGGATTTCTCGCATCACATAGGTTGCTTGAGCCGGATTGAGGCATCGCAGATACGGGCATGAAAAGTCGCGTTTGTACAAGACACCACTGACGAGGATGTAATTGGACGACCGGGCCCTAACCTTGGCGGCTTGCTATTGGTCATTAGGAAGTTCCCCCGCTGTCAAAAATAGGAAGATGTCCGATGTCCAAGGGATGGGTTCATTTTGGAGGAACTGTACTTCTTGCTGGTCAGGAGAAATGGTAGGTGGGCTAGGTACTCGAGACAGACACCATGGCTGAGGTCGGACTGGTCTGCGGAAGCCAATTGAGCCATCTCATCCGCCTTAGAGTTTTCCGCCCGAGGAATGTGCTAGATGTGAAAAGTATTGAAGAGGCGAACAAGAGGAAGTGCAATATCCCTGTAAGCCTGCATTGTGTCCTCCTTTGCATCGAATTCCCCCGTAATTTCTCTGACAATGGGCTGGGAGTCGCTGAACACCCGGATGTGGCTGACACCAATGTCCTTGGCTAGGCGGAGACCTGCTATCAATGCCTCATATTCGGCCTCATTGTTACTGGCATCGAACAAGAAACGGAGAGCACATTTGAAATAACCACCTTCAGGGGCGATGAGGATGAGACCAGCCCCGCTGCCTTCTCTACAGGATGATCCGTCGACGTTGAGAGTCCAAGAATGAGGGTCTTCTGGCTCGGTAGGCATTGGCGGTGGAGGGGCCGTGGTTGGGGTAGGATTAGTGAACTCCAGGATGAAATCAGCGACAGCCTGGCCTTTAATTGCTGGCCGAGGTCGGTAGGAGATGTCAAACTGGCTGAGTTCCACTGACAATTGCATGAGTCTGCCTAAGAGCTCTGGTTGCTGCATTACCTTCTTCAAAGGTTGGTCGGTGAGGACCACTATGGAATGGGCTTGGAAGTAAGGACGGAGTCGTCTGGAGGCGGTGACCAAGGCCAAGGACAATTTTTCTAGCAGTGGGTAATTCTGCTCCGCTTCCCTGAGAGCCCGACTTATGTAGTAGACCGGCCGCTGGACAGAACCGTCTTCCCTGATAAGAGCTGCACTGACTGCGGTGCTTGAAACGGCTAAGTAGAGGAAGAGGGGTTCGCCCGTGATTGCCTGAGAAAGAAGGGGGGGTTGGCCATACACTGCTTCAACTGCTGAAAGGCCTCTTCAGATTCGGTCGTCCATACAAAAGTTTGTCGAAGAACTTTGAAAAAGGGAAGGCACTTATCCGTTGCGCGGGAAATGAAGCAGTTGAGGGCGGCTACTCGGCCAGTGAGTCTTTGAACCTCTTTGACCGTTCTGGGTGACTGCATTTCAATCAAGGCCTTGATTTTTTCAGGGTTAGCTTCAATGCCGCGCTGACTGACCATGAAACCCAAAAACTTCCTAGATCCTACGCCAAAGGCACACTTCTCTGGGTTGAGCTTCATTTGGTACTTACGTAGGGTGGCGAAGGTCTCTTGCAGGTCGGTCAAATGGTCAGCAGAAAGTTTGCTCTTGACGAGCATGTCGTCGATATATACTTCCATATTCCGGCCTATCTGATGATGGAAAACAGCATTGACCAGCCGTTGGTAGGTGGCCCCAGCATTTTTTAGTCCAAATGGCATCACACGGTAGTGGTAGGTACCTCGGTCGGTAATGAAGGAGGTGTGTTCTCGGTTAGACGGGTGCATCAGAATTTGGTTGTACCTAGAGAAAGCATCCATGAAACTGAGCATTTGGTGATCGTCCGTGGTGTCGACTAGCAGGTCTATGCGGGGAAAAGGATAGCTATCTTTGGGGCACGCTCGGTTGAGGTCGGAGTAGTCGACACAGAGTCGCCATTTGCCATTGTTCTTGCAAACCAGGACCACGTTTGACAACCACCTAGGTTAGGTTGGTGGGGTCGATGGGAACCTCAACAAGCTCCTTCACAGGTTCTCCTCTGACCAGCTCATCCTCATCTCGAACGTCAAGCCCTTCAATGATCATAGCTTCCTTCAGCTTGACTTCCTTGAGTGAGGCGACATAACACTCCCTGGCCACGGTCTGCTCCCCCCTCACTGTCCCGACCCCAAGATCGGTGGGGAACTTGATGGCTAGGTGACAAGTTGATGCAATAGCTTAGAAAGCATTTAGGGCGGTATGACCAAGGATGATGTTGTAGGCAGAGGGGCAGTCGACAACAAGGAAGGTGAGCACCTTGGTGGTCTGGCGCGGGTGCTCGCCAATTGTGATGGGGAGGTCGATGGAGCCAATGGAGGTCACCCGGTCACCAGTGAAACCGACCAAGGGGGTTTGGAGAGGGGACAGACTTTCTTCCCCGATCTTGAGCTGGCGGAAGCAATTGAGGAAAATGATGTCTGAAGAGCTGCCGTTGTCTATGAGAACTCGTCTGACCTTGTAGTTGGAGAGGAGTGCCGAAATGACTAAAGGGTCGTCATGGGGATAACGAATGCCTGTGCAATCGGCGTCCGTAAAGGTAATAGGCTCGGTCCACTACCTGGGCTGTTTAGAAGGTCGGTCCAATGTGGCAACCTCTTTGTCCGAGCCTTGCCTTATTTTCCTGAGTTCTGCGCATTGAGCCGAGCGGGATGGTCCTCCACAAGCAAGCCCACCGGAAATAACTCTGATTTCTTCGACAGGTGGGGCGGGATTACCTTGTGCCCGAGGCTGCTGTGGAGGGCGGTCATGGCCTTGATTTGGTTGAGCTAGCTGCCGAGGAGGAGTACGCCGGCGGGTGTTTCTGGTGGGCTTTTTCCTTTGTCTCTGCTGGGGGCGGGTGTCCGTGAACCAGCTAAGACATCCCTGACGTATTAAGGTGTCGACCTGATCCTTGAGGTTAATATACTCATCGGTATTATGGTCGTGGTCTTGGTGAAAACGGCAGTATTTGGATTGATGCTTCCGATTGGAAGGGGTTCTGGATGGTTGGGGTCATTTGAGGGGGTGGTCCTGCTAGATCTGGTTGAGGACTCGTTCCATAGGGGAGTTGAGAGGTGTGTACCGCTTGAACCGACCGGGCGGTCGGACTGATATCGGCCAGTCAGCTCGGGGGAGGGGGGGTCGGTCGGTATAATGTGGTGTTTGGGTATTATACTGGGTGTTTCTGGCTTCTGAGTCTTTTCATTTTTCTCGGGGGATCGGGTGTTTTGCTGTAGGGTCTTGGCGGGCGGCTAGGGAATCTTCGGCGTTCATGTACTTTTGGGCTTTGGAGAGTAAGGCTGCCATGGAGGTGGGGGGGTTTTTGGAGAGGGAGAAGAGGAAGTCAGACGATCGTAATCCAGCCATGAAAGCTGTAAGGATGACATTATCATCGTTTTCCGCCACCTGCAGGGCTTCGGTGTTGAAGCGGGTAACGAAACTGTGCAAGGTCTCCCCCTTGGTCTGGCGGATGTTGAGGAGTTGGGTTGCCAGACAGCGTTGGTGCTGGGCCCCAATAAAATGACTGAGGAAAGAATCACTGAGATGCTGGAAAGTGGAGACGGAGTCTGCTAGCAACTGGCTAAACCACAGCTGAGCAAACGCCTTCAGTGTCACGGGGAAAGCTCGACACATGATCTCGTCAGGGAATGCGTGGAGGATCATGAGGGTTCTGTAGGTCTCTAGGTGGTCGACTGGGTCTGTCGTACTGTCAAAAGAGTCGATGGTGGGCATTTTGAACTTGGGGGGTAGGGGCTTGTCCTGGATGGAGGCAACAAATGGTGAGTTGACCGTGGTAGAGGGTTTATGCTGGATGTTCTGCATGACCCCTTGGAGTTAAAGCTTCATGGCTCGGAGTTCTGCGTCCCAGAGAGGGATGTTGTCACCACCGGAGGGTAGCGAAGGCTGGACACTACTGGCTTCCCCTTCAGGGGTTGGTGCCAGGATCGACGGATGTAGAGGTGGAGGTGGTGGATTTATATGTGGGGGAGGAGGTCGCAGGCCTTCCAAGTTGGGTGGATAGGGCTACGGGATAGTGTGGCTCGGGGCTCGTTCTTGGCTAGGGAGAATATCTGGAGGTGGTGGAGGAGGCATAGGAAGGTTTCTCTGGAGTAAGGCATTTATCAGGGCTTGGTTTTGCTCGGCCATGTGGTTAATGCTGTTGGTGAGCTCGATGAAATACTGTGGTGGATTGTTTGGATTGGGAGGGTCGGTTTGATGGTCGGCGGCTTTATGGTGAGCAGCCATGGATCTAGTTGTGACCATACACTTTGATTGGTAGTAGGAAAAGGTTGTTGGGACAGGGTCTTCGGCGACAATGAGCACAACTGACGCACAGAGCAAAGTCACTTCCCACAGACGGCGCCAACTGATAGTGCAGTTAATATACCACGGGTACCTGGCAGAACGGGTCAGACTGATCCACACTTCTCGTGCCAATATCCGAGTAATCAAACCCACCAATGAACCTGCAGACAAGTTCAACGGGAAACGGGGAGTCCCCCAGTGAACCCTCTGATGAGTAAGTCAGAAAGAGAAGTAGAATGTAGAGAGAGATTGGAGATAGAAAGCTTAACCTTCTTCTTGTCTTCAACGTCTGCTTATATCATTTGGTAATCATTTCGCTGTCCCTTCCGACCTGCCACCTTGGCCGAAAGTCTATGCTGTAGCTTACCTTGTTCAAGGTGAGGGGGTGCTGTTCCGACGGGGAGGTGTTGTCGTAATAAATGCTGTGATGGGCTGCATTAATGGCGATGTGCCGTGGCAATAACTTTGCAGATCTTTGTCTGTTGATATGGCTTGTCTTTTACCTGCCACATATCTTAATGTCATTGGCTCTTTGTGCCACGTTGGATTCCAGTTGTTCTGGACTTCACCAGCTGGGTTATGTATTGGGCTCCAAGTGATGGGCTTGGGTTGTTCATAGTGGGCCATGGCCTTTATGGGCTTACCCACGTCATTAATAATTAAAGTTATAATTTTTTTTCATAAATTTGTAAATATTTTGTGAAGACACTACTAATTTATAAATTTTTTCTATATATTATCGAATGGATTTTATTATTATTATTTATTTATTATGTATATCTAAAGAACAAATTTCATGTGCAGACTCATTATATTTTAAAAATAATGACAAAACACATGTTTGTCGTAAAGAGAGAAATAAGTTGAGTGTTGGACCCAAAAAACTGACTAATTCTAGTTACCTACTCTTATTTATCCCAAATTTAACTTAAATGAATTGTGTGGTTATGATTGAATTTGTGTAGTGTGAGATAAATTTGTAAAATGAATTTCAATCACAATATTATAATAAACTCGGAATAGATAGGGGGTTTATAGTATTACTCCAAAAAAACTAGTATGTCGTTTTCCAACATAACGGAGGCACACAAGCTCAAAGATCACTCCTCTTTGCCCCAATCTCCATAGACGAAACAAGGGAAGAACAGACTAGCAATAGTGTCAACGAAAGGTTTACATCCAGCCGTAGCGTCTTAAGAGAGATGGTTTTTTATCTTCTTTGTTTGAAAAATTTTAGTGTATTGGACTGAAAATTTTAGTCTGTTGCACTTAGGATTCCCATGTTCTCTTAAAGTTTTTTTTTTTTTGGTGTGTGTGTGCACGCGTTGTTTTTGTGTTCTCAGGGTTGATGTTGTTGATGTTTCTTGGAATTTAAGCTGTGTTGATGCTTACTTGAAATTTAAGCTTCAAATCCATTTGTATTGGCTCACTTTGGAGAATTTAACCTCCAACAAGTAAAGGTACATTGGTTTTGTTTATTATTCATCAACTGATTTTTTTTTCCCTGCTTGATACTATGAATTTCAAAGTAATTTATTTTATTTATCATCTATGTACTTGAATTGTAGCTGAGGCGAAAGAAGAAGATCAAGTAAGCCTTTCACTTCACGAAATGGAATCTGATGGGTTGAGGATTCTCCTCTTTGCAATGTGGATGTGTTTCAGTTCCTTAGATCTTCTCCCAGCCATGTGTTACCATCTACTTTGAAGTGCTGGACAGAGCTGGAAGAAAGGACAGCTAGAGAGGATCCATAAGCCTTCTTAACATAAGGAGAAAAGGTTGCAGGTACTGCATAAGAAAAAACGGTGACACACATCATCATGCATATTAGGCATCACTAACCAATAACATGTTACATCCTGTCATGTATATAGATCCCAACCCTGCTATAATGACATGAAAGTTACATAAAAGTTTTAATAACGAGTTATCATGCATATTAGGTAGCACTAATCATTAACATGTTACCTTCTATCATGTATATAGATCAAAACCCTACTATAATGACATGAAAGTTACATAAAAGTTATAACTATGAGTCATCATGCATATTAGGTATCACTAACTAATAACATGTTATCTCTAATGGAGGAAAATCTGAGTTGCTAAAGCAGAGCTCTAAATAGAGAAGAAGGAACTTAATAGCTTAATTGTATTCTTCTCAATTTCTTACTTTCAAATGGAATTACATGACCCTTTATATAGGATTTCCATACACATAATATTTAATGTATCCTCCTACTTCTTGATTAATACATGAACTTGACCAATGAACCTTGACACCATAACTCTAATACATGAATATAACTTAATACATGAATGTGTAAATAGAATACTCTAGAAGATGAATGAACAAGACAAATGCATTAACTTCAACACTCCCCCTTAATGCATTTTCTTCTTTATCCCAAGCAATTCCCTGAAATAGAAAAATTTTGCAATTGGTAATGCCTTGGTAAAGATATCTCCAACTTGTTCATTTGATCTGCAGAATTTCATCTCAATTTCACCATTTGCAATTGCCTTCCGAATGAAATGATATTTGATAGCGATATGCTTTGTGCGATTATGAAACAATGGATTCTTCGAGATTGCAATAGCTGACTTGTTGTCACAGAAGATTCTTGTTGCCTCTTTTTGTTTCTAACACAAATCTTCCAAGATTTGCCTTAACCAAATTGCTTGACTAGTAGCATTAGCAGTTGCTACATATTCTGCTTCAGTCGATGATTGTGCGACAATGGCTTGCTTTTTAGACATCCATGAAATTGCACCTGATCTGAGAGAGAACACATATCCTGAAGTACTTTTCATACCATCAGTCGATCCCACCTAGTCGCTATCAGAAAAACCAATCAACTTTGAATGCTCCGATGAACTGTACCAAATTCCAAAATCAATTGTTCCTTGCAAGTATCTCAAAATTCTTTTTGTTGTACCAAGATGACATTGAGTTGGATTTTCCATAAACCTTGAAACCAAGCTAGCATCAAACATAATATCAAGCCTTGTTGTAGTGAGCTATAACAAGCTTCCTACAAGGCTTCTATAAATTTTTTTCATCAACCTTTTGTGTACCATCTTCTTTTTGAAGCTTTTGATTGACCACCAAAGGTGTATTAATAGATTTGAGCCAAGCATATTAAATTTCTTCAACAATGTCTCAACATGCTTTTTTTGTGAGATGAAAATACCACCACTGCCTTGTTCAACTTCAATTCCAAGAAAATATTGCATTAGGCCCTGTAGCTCGACTTTTCGTGCCCCTTTTTGGAAGGTTTGAAAGAAAGCCCTATAGTTCGGACTCCTATGGTTCTTAATCTAATCTCACAAGTGCAATGTGAAATTGATAATCACCAAAAAACCCAAATCTGGCAAATCTTTTGGAAAATAGATTTTAAATCAAATAATGCCAAAATTAGACTGCTTTGCCAGATATAGAGTCACCACCTAAATATTTTATTTTGGGGAAATTTAGGAAACTTTGACTCGTGCCAATGACCACATGTCCATCATCACCAAAGTTGTCTCGGCTTGGGAACTTAGGTACGAGAGGGGAAGGTCATGGATTGAGCACCGCCGCTCGCCCGATCAAAGATCGGCCTCTACTAATCATGATATGCTTTTTATAAACATTATGTGCTCTTGTTCCGGTTAATAAACTAACTTTACTATGTAATGGGCACAAGCAAGTATAGACTAGTTTGCTCAATTTGGAATAATTCAACTCATGTTTATTTACGAAAATGGTTTGAATTTGTCACCTCAAGTGGGCTTAAAGTTTGCGGATTTGCCACCAAAGATAGTGGGCTTGAAACATGATTTACCACTTAACAAAGTGGGCTTAAAACGCACATTTATTGAATCGTTCCAATTCAAACAACAAGCCTTCATCCACAGGCATTCATGTAGTTTAATCATTTAAGCACATAGCCTCATGGCAAGCATGCTAATCATGGCAACATTCACACTCATGCAAGTATGCTAAAGCATTAAAACTCACTTAGTACTCCAAGCTAAGAAGAAATGGGTTAGAAAACTATGCATGATTCCTAACTATACAAAAATGTCTAATGCAACGTATGCAATAATGCAATTAATAAGCTCGGCTACTAATATGACATTTTGCAACAATTTGATAGCATGCATTTAAACATATATTCAAAGAATTGTTTGAATTTGCAATGTAGTTTGAGTGATGCGCTGAGCCTCGGTGCATGCAATACGAATGAATGGATGCAAGCATGCGATATGCTAATTGAAACATGTCCCCAATCTAACCATCAAAAGCGATTAAGTAAAAGGGAGAAAGACGTGGGGTTGGAAAACATATACACACGCACTCACACTTATTACAACATTACGCCCTCGCGAAGGAGGGTCCGAATGAATAAAAGCTAACTAACTAGCTACGCTAATTAAGCTAACTAATTATTACAAAATTTGAATTAATCAACTATTCTAGTTAACTAATTACAAAACGAAATTGAATAACTAGCTAAACTAACTAATTAATTAAAACATTTAATTAGCTACAACTAATTAATTATTTACAAAACATATTTAAGCTAAATATTTAAGCGTTAAATAAGCTCGGAATGCAAGGGATGCTCATGCATGCGCTCAGTTTCCACCTGAAAAGCCACTGTTTTGCTATTGCAAGCCTCTGTTGCACAGAAGCACTTACACTTTCCCCTTTTCCAGATCAATTCCGCTTTGCTTCAAAAACACCTTGCTTAATTTTCATTGGTGGCTAATAGTGGGGTGGGTCGGCCACTATTGATGGTTGGTCGGCCAACAATGGTAGCCGGTCGGCTACTGATGGTGGCCGATCGGCCACTGGTGGTGGCAATCGGCCACCACTAGCTTGGACTTTCTTACTGCAACAGAGAGCCAAACAGAGCCAAACAGTGTATTTTGACCCGACTCTTGTTGCATTCCAGACTCGGGTTTATATTTTCTGAATGTTGTTCATTGTCGTTCTTCCCCTTAATCCCTTTTAAATTTGGTTATTGGATTGTAGTTGTATGTTTGGAACATGTTGGTTGTTTGTTTTTCCAAACCTTTGTTGCGCAGATTTTTGCTCCTTCGCTCGAGCGGCCATTCTTGCGCTTGAGCGGGCTTTGTAATTTTTGCTCCTCCGCTCGAGCGGCCATTCTGGCGCTCGAGCGGTATAGACACCCCATTTTTGACCGGCCTTAAGACTTAGGCATTTTATTCCTAACACCCGATGATGAAAGTTACATTGTGCAATCTTTTGAATCTTAGCGAATAAATTTAGATTCAAACTCTAATCCCAAACCTTGCATCGCATTTGGCCAGACTATTTTAGACTTGAAGACCCTCTTTCTCCAAATATTTTTCCAAATGTTTCTACGATGTTCCGAGACTCGCATTTCGTTTAAAACATTGCACTTTTCGGTAAATCGAGTAAGGACAAAGTGGAAATAAATGGAAGGGAGGTGAACTCTTTGAAAAATCTATAAAAACATCTTATTTGTAGGTTTGGAGATGAAGGAAATAGGAGGGGAGGGAAAAAAAACTAGTTTAGGAAGAAGTTGAGCATTTAACCGTTGAGAGATAATTGAGCAGCCTTCACTAAATTAGGCATATATCTTTGCACACTTGAAATTTATATGTGAGGACACCACCATTGGAAAATAGACTTTTGGG
This sequence comes from Camellia japonica, assembly GCA_030407325.1. Lineage (NCBI taxonomy): Eukaryota > Viridiplantae > Streptophyta > Magnoliopsida > Ericales > Theaceae > Camellia > Camellia japonica. The sequence goes on along the minus strand of JAPPVO010000017.1, from coordinate 439,660 downwards.
GCTTCAATTTAAACTTAAGAATCACTTAAAACCGAGTCCGGATGATGGAGATATGCCCGTTTGAAGTAGAGCCTAAAATGTAGGTTTTTAGACCCGACAGGGTCCATTTAGAACCGGTCGGGCCTCAATGAAAACTTTTCTTGGGTTGGTTTTTAGGCCCGGCGTGGGTTTTTAGGCCCAGCCGGGTCCCAATAGCGCCAGGCAGACAGCTGGCAGGAATCGAACAAATATCTTTGTTTGAATATATTTTTGACCATTTTGGCTCAAATTCTATAAATAGATCATCTTCCTTCAGAATTAAAGGTAGCAAAATTTCCAAAAGCTTTGAAGAGCTAAATAGACCTCCTTCCATCTTCCTTCCTCCTTTGACCCTTAAACCTTTTTTAGCTATACATACACAATACATACACCATTAGAGCTTGTCCTTGAAGCTTTTTGTTAGAGTTTCACCATATTCATGAACTTGAGGATGTTGGAATCAAGTTTGCTTAACTACAAGCATCCTCTCTTTCAAGAGGTATAACTTTTGCATCTTCTTCCTTATTTATCTCTTTTACTCTTTTCCTCTATTTTCCTTGATTTATACACTGGTTTGGGGCTGTTTTGTGGGCTAAAACTTGTGATTTAAAGGCTACCAAGGCTGGAGGGGTTAACCACCCTTCCTTGAACCTTATTCCAAGCTTATATCCTTGTGTTTTCCACTTATTTTTCTGATTTTAGCCACAGTTTTTGGGCTGTTTTTGGACTATTTTCAGAGGCTAAAATATGTGATTTGAAGTTATAAAAAGTGGAGGAGTTAGCCACCTTCCTTAGGCTTGCTTACTAACTTTGGTTCTCTTTAATTTTTGCTTAATTTTTCTAGCTTTTCAAACTATTTTTGGCTTGTTTTGGGCTGTTTTGTCACTGTTTTTTTTTTTTTTGGTTTTAGGGGCTGTTTGACTCATTTAATTAATTTATGCTTTGAATATCATGCTTGTAGTGCAAGCTTGCTTGTCTAGCTTGTCTTCTCCTATTTGTGTTCACTTTCTTTCCTTTTTGAAGTAGTTTTGTCACTGTTTTTTTTTTTTTTTTTTTTTTTTTTTTTTTGTATTAGGGGTTGTTTTAGAGTTGTCCTAATTTATTTAATTAGTTCATGCTTTGATTAGTTTGCTTGTTGTATCATAAGTTCTCACATATAACTTGTTGTATGTCGTTCTTGGCCTTTCATTGTTTAACTTCCATGTCAAGAGTCCGATTTTAATAAGCAATCTAGCATTCATTTCTACAACCTCTCTCTTTTCTTCTTTTCTTCTTTCATTTGAGAGTTATTTCAACCGATTGAGGTTATTCAAAACATGTAAAAGAGACCTATGCTTAATGGCTTGATCTCTATGGAGATTCATCGTCAACAGCGTAGTCTCTCTTTCATGTTTAGACGCACCTCTCGTTTGACGTTTTTTTTCTCATTTAGAGGACTTAACCGTTATCTTGGACTTAATGGATTAAAGGATGGCAAAGACTAAGAAAATTACTGAAATGAACCAACCCATATAAAGAAAATGAAGTATCTTGCTTGGGTTCGGTCGGACATTATGCCGAGTCCATTCTATCAAGGGTTGTCTTACATCAATTCATGATTTTTTGATAAACCTTAAAGGATCTCTACCTTCCTCTTTGAGTTCACTCTTTAATAGAAGGGAGCGGTGGTTATTGATTCATTGCATTCATTAACTTTTGTCCAAAATCATGTCCTAACTCATCAAGCAATCAATTTGCTCATTGATGGTTTTGAAAATGACTTCATTATTCTCTTAAGGCTTACTAGTAGAGAGAAGAGTAGAAGGGACAAATAGAGTTCAGAATAACTCTATCTGTACTGTTTTCACTTCAGAGCACAAAAACAGAATTTTGCATAAAATTAAGGCATGACTGGCCTTATTTGGGCCCAGCTAGGCTTCATTGGGGGCCGGCCGGCAGGCCATCAATGTTAGATAAGGCAGCGTGTTTTGCAAAAGTAGAAGGTAGTAACTGAAGGTGAAACAGGACAGATTCCAAGGAAGGAAGACATAGTTACTTTTGAAACCGCTACGAGCATGTCAACCTTATTGTAGCTCAACTTTCTTCGCGCCCCCCCTTTCGGAGAGGCTCGAATTGGTCCTACAGTTCGGACTCCTGTCACGGTTCTTGAATCTAATCTCACAAAGTGCAATGGAAACTGATAAACACCAAAGAGTCCAAATCCGGTAAATCGTTTTTAGAAAATCAATTTTGAATCAAAAAGCGCNACCATACCCAGGAACAGTTAGACCACTATAAAGCTCAATATTACCAACATCTTGAGCTCCATCAGATGCTAATACCTTTTGTAGAATGGTACCAAACAATATCCCAACCTCAGTTGCACGCCATAGAAGACCAATATAAAACATGGACTACAACTGAAGGACAAGCAATTAATGCTATCCATCCGCCTCCTCAAGCATTAGAGTTAGCTCCAAACGGTGAAACAACTAGACAACCCTTAGTAGCTACTGCATATATTGATGCACAATCAGGAAGATTTACTAAATCCGAGTATATCCAATTAAAGGATTTTGGACTTACAATCCAACAGCATAATTACACCAATTTAATTTGCCAAACTATGAGTATGCAATTAACCAGAATAGAGGAAGCCATTTCTACTTTTAAAGATAGAAGTCTAGCTCAACCAGTAAATTAAAATGACCTTTTTTATAAATGGTCTTTGGATCTACTGTTGGTATGGTCCACTTATCTAAAGCGTCTTTAACATCCTGGTATGCTACCATTTCAGCGGCTTCGGCTAGTGAGGATACTGTATTTCCTACAGTTGTTACAGATTCATTTTCTGGTATTCCTACGGTATTATCTTGTTGTTCAGTCATGGATGTATTGTGATCATATATGCATAATTTTTTTAATTTATACTTGGATTATGTTTATCATTAAACTTGGCTCTGATACCATGAAAGGTGCTCACTAAAGGTTGAGGCTATCACGTCTGTCAACGACTTACAAGTAAATGGTCTATACGCACTCTCTGCAACATGACCTAACCTTACGCGACTTGGGTGACGTCCCACTAACCTTAACAATTCATTAACCTTCCAATGGCACAAACCCAGGAATAAGAATATACATAATACATGTATAAAATAAACAAATTATAACATATATGATCTCATGAATTTACTGTTGTGAAGGTGGAGGCCTCCTGGCCGCCCACGCAACTATCTGTTCGTTAATCAGAATATGAAGATCGGCTATACGCCTATCACACTCTGATATACGATCAGATATATACTGTTGAGTATATTGATCTACTTGTGTATTAAGATAATAATTTCTTTTATTCTGCCAAAACTGCAGTAAGGATAAATACTGTTCTAAAGCATTAACAGATGGCATTCATACTTACAACCATGGATGATGCACACCAAACTTCAAAACGTTTATTGAGGAAGTACTACTATTTTACAAGAGGGGTTGGAAGAGAGATATTACAGGAGAGAGAGAGCAAGAGAAAGACTGAAAATTAAGCATGCCTCAACAAGGGTAAAGCCATCCCTATTTATATTACAAAACGGATAAAAGAAGAGGACAGGTGTCACTCCTATACTGGACCGACAGATTGCACCTTATCCTTATCTTCAAACTTTATCAGTTGTGGAGACAGCATCTTCCTTTACTGATAGTGGGCATTTACTTTTGCCAAAGTTGTTTGTCTGGTTGTGCCGACGCTTTAGTCGTGACCCTTTCCTTTACTGTTTCTGTCCTTAGCTATCATTTCTGCAATGACAGCTGTAAGGGAATCCCAAAAATCTCCAAGAGTGGTGTAGACGCGCCCACGAGGGACCTCGACTGCTACAGTTCGGACTCCCCTTTTTGTTTGTTGCGGTTCTAAATCTGAACCAAAGAGTCCAACTCTGGCAAATCGTTTTGAAGAAAAACAGATTTTTTGAAAAGTAGTGCCAAACATGGACTGCTTTGCCAGATTACAGAGTCGCCACCTAAATATTTTAAAATGGGAAATTTAGGAAACCCTGACTCGGTGCCGAAGGCCACGTGTCCGTCATCACCAAAGTAGTCTTGGCTCGGGAGCTTGGGTACGATCGGGGAAGGTCAGCTATGAGCACCCCCTTTCGCCCGGTCCGAAGACCGGCCTCTACTAACCGTGATATCCGATTTTGAAAACATTACATGCTCTTATTCCAATTATTAGCCTAGAATTACTATGTTATGCGCACAGCAAACAAGTATAGACCAGATCGCCTAATTTGGAAACAAACATTGCATATCCGTTCGTTTTGAAAATGCTTTGGAATTTGCTACTCGCAAGTAGGCTAAAATGCGGATTTCAATGAGTTTTCCCAACTCAAGCAATCCAATCCTCCACCCACAGGCATTCAAACAGTTTATCTCATATAAGCACTTAGCCGCATGGTAAGCATACTGTTATGTTAACATCCACACGCATGCGATATGCTAAAGCATAAATACTTACATCGTACTCCGTGCCAAAACAAGAAACTAGTTAGCAAACATGCATGACCTAGTTTATGTTAAATGGCTAATGCAACACAGGTGAAGATGCAATTTAGAGTAGGCTCGGCTAACCCTAAAGATGGCATGTGAAATGCGCTTTATTCGATGCACGTATTCAATTTGGAATTGAAAATACAATGCAGTTTGTATGATGTACCGAGCCCGATGCATGTCAACAAATGCATGGATGCACGCATGCATAGCATAAGGTATGCTAAAATAAACGTGCCCTAATACTAACCATTAAAAGCAGGTAAGTAAAAGGGAGAAAGAAGTGGGGGTTGGAAGACATACACACCACTCACCCACACTTATTACAGATATACCCTCGCTCGGAGGGACCGAAAGAATAATACAAATAATTAACTACGCAAGTTAATTAAATATTACAAATAGCCTAATTAGTTGACAAACTAACTAAACTAAGGAAAACAGTAAACCGCCTCGGGAGGAGAGCCAAATGCAGCACGTGCTCGGGTCTTGCTCGGAATTGCACTGCCATGCCTAGACTGCCTCTGTTTTCCCTGCTCTGCCTTTCTGAAAACTGCCAAAGTCTCAGAACTACTTCTCAAGGCACTGGGGGATACCACCGGCTGAGGGGAAACACCACCGGCTGAAGTATGTGGCCACCGGCACAAAATGAACTCATCGGCTGATAATTTAATGCCGGCCGGCACTAAATTTTGCCGATCGGCACTGAATGTCTGCAGAACCTGCAACTCACAGCAGCAGAGGGCAAAATCTTGCATGGCAATGTTATTCAAGAAATGTATGCACCAAACACACTCCTTATCATTTTTGTGACTCAAAGGGGCATGTGCCTCGATTCTCGGGCCACCAATCACGCATTCCCATGCATGATGGCCCAAAGGATCAAATGTGCACTTTCAATCTCAAATGCATGCAAACCAAACAAACCAAAATCCCAATCCCTATCACCAAATCAAGGGACAAGGAATGCATGTTGATGCAATGCAACCTAGTCATGTTAGCTATCATGCAATATGAACAATGCAATGTACTTATGCAAAGCATACAAGCAAACATGAGGTAAGCATGCAAGCAAGCAAATGATGGTCTTAAACATGACTTAGGCAACTCTAAATAGGCCTAAAATCAGTGGCCAAGGTGCCCAAAAATGAAGGCTAATCACGCATGCACACATGCACATGTTAAGGTACCAACTTAAGCATCAAATGAGCAAGCTTTAAGCACACTTAAAGGAAGCTAAACATGGACAATTAGCATACATAGAAAGCTCTAAAAATTATGCAAAACATGGTGCCAAACCAAGCAACAAAATAGACTAAGCATGCAACAAATGGCCCAAGCATCCAAGGCAAGCCAAAGGAGACCTAAACCATGGCTAAGCCAACCAAGCCTCACAAGGCCAAGAAGGCTTAAAACAGGTCTAAGGCAGCCTTACACCATACAAATGGGACCTCCTAGATGGCATCTAAGTGGCTCTAGAGCAAGGCATACACAAAGGTCAAGGCATGAGGCATACAACATATGCATTCAAAGCTTCAAAGAGGCATGCAAGGCAATCAAACAAGCATGTCTAAGGGACTGAAATTGCATGCTAAATGGTTCCAAACCATTGAAAATAATGCAAACAAGGCATGCTACACATTTATGCACTTAAGGCCAACAAGCCAAACATGCAAAGAGGCCATACAATGCAAGCTAGGGTCGACCAAAATAACTATGGACAGACCTCATTCATGGCAAAATAAGCATACAAGCTTCACAAATGTAAGCCTAAAACATGCTAGAAACAAAGGCACACAACCTAAGACATGTTAAGGGATCACAAGGCATTACATGGCAACTATGCTAAGCATGCATAAGGGACCAAAACCAACTCTTAGCAATGTTACATCATGGCATAATAAACATAAAATGCAGCCTAGACATGCTCAACACACACACCAACAAAGGCTTCCTCAAGAGGCCAAAACTTGTCCTTTTCAAGGACAAGGAGAGGGGGTGGCCCTCTCCTTCTTGGGACTTCAAGGCATCATCTACACCACTGAAATCCCTCAAGATTTCAGTGGTGAAGAGACCCAAACACCAAAATCCCGGAGCTCAACAAAATAGCACAAAAATGAGGCCTTTCAAGGCGTAAGAGGGGCCAAACTTCCCCAAAGCACAAAGCACCCTTAATAAACTATCAAGAGGACTAAAAAATAGAACTTTTTTGTATTAAACACCAAGCACAAAAATAGTTCAAAGATAGGTAAAAATGGAGTGCAAGAATGGGGTAAAAAGAGGACTAGTGTCTTACCCTTGTAGACCTCTTCACCAAAGATGATGTTGTTGCTTCCTTAAGCTCTAATCCAGCCAAAAACTCTAAGAACAACCTCTTGGAAACTCAGTAGCCAAGGGAAGGTGAAACACTAGGTGCTTGTGTGCAATAATGTGGACTAAAGCACCTAGTGTACAAACAAGAGAGCAAAAGAGAGATAGGATAGATATAGAACTCAAACCCTAAAACCAGAGCTTCTCTGAGGTCTTTTCTCTCTAAAATGTCTAACTCTCCAACCCTTGAGCCAAGAGGAGGAAGGGTTCTCTTATAGGCAACCAAACTTACAAGTTAAGCCACCAAGAAGCTCATCCCTCCATACACGTGTATGGAGGGAAAGAAGATGCAAGACAGCTGCCTTAAATATCTCAAAAAGCAACTGAATAGTAGTCGGCTGGGCAAAAATGTCATTTTGCCAAAAAAGAGTGCCGACCGGCAACAAATAGTGCCGACCGGCAATATACATTGCCGGTGGCAACACAAAACTAGCCGGTGGCCTCTAGCCACTGCCGGTGGTGCAAGGGGATGTCTCACAAGGCATCCTCTGCCTTTCCAAGGCAAAACACAAGTGTTTGGTGTAAAACCAGACACAAACAGTCGAGTTCGGAGATCCTGAGGCAAGGCGCGTAGTCGAGAACTCCGGGAACTCCAAACGAACACAAACATGGATGATCACCGGGTGTTCAAATGGTGACGTCCAGGTCTTGAGGACGGTAAAAAATGGGGTGTCTACAAGTGGGCTCCTCATCTTCGAGTAATTGTGATTCTCCTGCCAACACGTGTTCGGCTGGATCTGTATCTGGTTCAGTTGAGGGCTGACTGGTGCCTGACCTTATGGAGACATCATCATCTTGGGGTACTGTTTGGAAAAATTGTTCTTTCAGGAAATCCATGCTTTTAATAATGATTTCATGTTCTGAAAGATGGGGATTCTGCTGTTTCAATTCCTTTTGGATCTGAACAAAAGGATTGCTGGATAATGCTGGTGGTGTTGGGAGAGCTGGCTGTTTAACTGCTTCCCAACATGCTTTGGTATGCTGTTGAATTTTCTGGACAGTTTCTGTTAAAATAGGGTTCATACCCTTATCCCACCATTTAACAAAAAATATCCTTTTTAGGCGGGGAACCTTATTCTGGTAATCACATGCAAAGTCTCATTTCCATATCCATGGGATATTAAATCGGATAGTGAAATGGACTACAGATTTACTGATAGAAAGATCTCTGTTTTTATTTAAATAAGCATAAGCACGAGAATATGCTACATGCCATTCATTAAAAGCAGTTCGGATGGATTCTGGTAAAATATCAAGGGAAAGCCCAAACTTATCCCACCACACGAGGAACCAGTTAGGGACATCGTGTTTAAGAATGTCAGGGCTGACACGGATAAACCAAGAATGGTTCTTGATCGGATTCTGGTAATAGAATACCTGGGTAAAGGCATCTATGTAGTCCCAATAACTGTATTTGGTTTGCTTATTACACAAATCAAGATCACGGGTAGTTTGTGGATAAATGCCCCAAGTAGAAATAGGCATAATGGAACGGATAGTAATTTTACTGAAAGAAATCGGACTGGTAGCCGTATTGGCATCATGGAGTGTATGCTTAAATTCACATGCTCCGGTTTCTGTTAATATCTGTTCATAGATATATCGATACTGGTCAAAATGAGGAGGAGATTGCTGCGTGGTAAGATACCGACGCTTGATCTCCCATGGATCTGTCATCCATTGTTCATCTGCTGTATCAATCCAGAGGACTGTTTCCTCAGTAATACTGTTAGGAGTATACGGATCTTCAGTCTTAAGGAGAATATCCTTAGCTGATGGAGTACTGGTTTGTCCTCTTAGGGGAGGAAATTCGGTTGGATCATAGCGGGAGTGAGAACCCCTGCCACGACCTCGACCTCTGTGGCCTCTGCTGGTCATTCCTCTTCAGGATGAGATTTCTGCAAATATTCACGGGTTAGGAAATCAGGCAAAGAATTAGTTTCGCCTTTAATATATTCAATATCAAAGTCAAAATTAGATAAATAACTTTGCCAAGTTAAAAATATCTGTTTAGACGCAAGATTCTTTACATCTGGTTTGAAAATCTGTTTTGCAGCAGAGCAATCAACTCTGATGATAAAATGCTGATTTAATAAATCATCCTGGAATTTATCAACACATTTTACAATGGCTAAACATTCCTGTTTAATTGTTGGATAATGTAAAGCGGCTTTATTCCAATGGCCAGAATGAAAGAGTAATAATTCTTCCTTCTGGGTCTTGGGATTATGTTGCTTTAATATTCCACCAAAACCTTCATTAGAGGCATCATTTTCCACAATCTTTTTCCAATTGGAATTTGGTAACTGGAGGCATGGTAACTGTTGAACTTTAGCTTTGATGCGACGAACAGCTAAAGTATGATTTTTATCCCATGGTGGAGGATTCTTTCTTAGTCGGGTATAAAGTATGTTGGCATCTGCAGATAACTGGTGATAATAATCATGGATATAATTAAGACTACCTAAAAATCTTTGTAGTTGAGTTTTATCCTTAATTTCATCAGGAAATTTAGAAGCAAACTCAATACTTCTGTTGATAGGAATAATACTTCCATTGGAAATATTATGTCCTAAATATCTGACTGTTGTTTGGAATAACTGCATCTTAGGTGCAGAAAGAACTAAACCATTTCTGATAATAACATGCTTAAATATATTAAGATGTTTAATATGTTGTTCGATTGATGAGGAAAAAATTAAAACATCATCAATATAAGATAGAGTAAATGCAGTATACGGATTAAAGATATCATTCATGATATGCTGTAATTCTGATGGAGCATTTTTTAATCCAAATGGCATAACATTCCATTCGTAGTGCCCAAAAGGTACTGTAAAAGCGGTTTCATACCTGTCCTGTTCAGCAATCTGAATTTGCCAATATCCTGATTTAAGATCAAATTTAGAAAATATGATCGCATCCTGTAAACGATCTAAAATATCTTTCTTATTCGGAATTGGATATCTAATCCATTTTAACTTGTCATTTAACGGTTTATAATTAATGACAAGGCGAGGAACACCTCGTTCAATCTCAGCATTTTTATTAACATAAAACGCTGTACAACTCCAAGGAGATTGACTGGGTCGGATTAGCTTCTTATCTAGAAGACTTTGAATTTCTGTTTTACATAATTCCATATATTCCTTTTTCATTTGACTAGGGCGTGCTCTAGTAGGAATATATTTTTCATCAAAATCGGGTTCATATGGTAAAGTTACTGTATGTTTCTTTCGTTCCCAAAAAGCATTTGGAACAGTGCCACAAACTTCTGTTTGAAATTCTTTTTCAATTAATTTAATTTTCTGTTGCAAAGTAGGTTGCTGTAACCTTTGTTCTGTTGTTAAAAATTGAACTTCTTTTTGTAAAAAATTTATCTGGTTTTGTTTAAAAGTAACTAGATCTCTAATTTGATCTAATTCTTTTGTATACGGTTGAGTAATAAATTCGAAAATAACAGATTTACCCTGTAGTTGGGAATATATACCTGTTTGATCAATTTTCTGAATCGGCATGAGAAGGCACAGGAAAGGAGTCCCTAATATGATATTTGTAGCAAGATTTCTAACAGGCACAAATGATGTGGGAAGACATAAATCTTGATTACAAATATAAGCTTCTGGAATTTTATACCTGATTTGGAGGGAATTACCACTTGCACTGGTTAAACTTTGAGTGGTTTTCTCAAAATATCTGGTTGGAACTATACCTTCTTGGATACAGTTCATATCTGCTCCACTATCGACTAAAGCAATAGCATCTTTGATGATGAAGTCTGGTTTTATCATAAAAGAAATTTTTATATACCATTTCTGAAAAGGCACTTGATTAACAAGTAACAAATATGGGGTAGAAGATGATTCTGTTTTAGTTTCTGGTTGAACTTCCTTATCCTCAACTTGCTTCTTTGGAAGCTGGGTGTGAAGATACTTTATATCTTTGATTGCGGCTGCACTAGCTGTCTGCAAGTGTTTGACTTATGTTTTTAATATGTTTATTTCCATCTTTAAATCTTGCACTGTTGTTGGTTTCTCAATAAGAGAATTTGTTTGAATTCTCTTGATTACATCTTGAAGATTGTAAGAATAATCTGGTATGAGAGGTGCTTCTTGTGCTGTTTGTTGATGTTCATAACACATCTTTAAATATTTGATTTTTATTTCTGGATCTTGGATTTGATCTGCTACAGCAAGCATATCCTTTTGAGTATCTGTTAAGACATTAATACTACTGGGTTCACCTAAATGTAAACCATTCATTTCTACAATTGATTTCCAGTAGTTAATTCTGATATTTGTTCCTGATTATTGCTGCATGGGCAGGAATTTGGCCCATCAGAGTCTTTGTCACTATCGGTCGTAGAATATAACTGGTTAATCTCATCCTCAGGTGGTGATTCATCTTCGGTAGAATCTTCTTCAGCTTCAAGAGCTTGAATTATCTGATTTTTAACATCTAAATCAGGATTTAATTCATTGATCTTAGATTTAGCTTTTGATTTACAACGGTTTGCATAGTGGCCTGTTTGCCCACATTTATAGCATTTGATTTCTGATTTGTTTTTTCCCTTACTTTTTCGGTTTGGAGTGGTTTTGGGATAAAACTTCTTATTAGAGTTCGGATGGCGAATCTTATGAGACTTTTTCCGGGTGGATTTATAAGGTTTTTTGTGGGAAACCTTCCTAGATTTACCTGGATATTTAATTCCTGGTTCATAGGCAAATTGTTCACAAAATTCACCTAATTCTTTTCTACCTGTAAGATTCTGTTGCTTCATTTGATAATGAAGTTTTAGGTCATTACAAAGGGAAAGACCTTCATCGGTAATTATGGAACAAAGTTGTCCATAGGTATACTCTTCGTAGGGAATAGACATCCGGTCATGGCGGCCCCGAAGTTTTTTCCTAACGCGTTCGGCAAAAAGGGTTGGAAGGCCATCAATAAATTTAGCTTTCCAGTGAGTGCTGTTACCATCAGGGCGTTGCATCACCTTGATGAGGAAGACATCCTTATACCATCGAAAATGGGTAAGAGACGGACAGCGAAGATTCTGGAGGAGTTCTCGGCCACGATCGGCAGAACTAGTACTGGTGCCAATAAAATGGAGAATAATTGTCTGAATAAGGGTGTAAACAGCATCCTGCTGTTGTACAGGTTGACGGGTAGTAGGATTAACTTCGATTTTAACGGAATTAAGAATTTCTAACTGTTGAACAGTGGTAAGGATATTATCCCACCAACCTTTAAGTTGGCCAGTAAATCCATTGATAATGAATTTAGCAATTGCCTGGTCCTGATTACTGTATTGACGACAAACGGTTGCAAACATCATCATTTGATGTAATTTCTTATATATACCATATTCGGATTCTCCATCTATATTCCACTCATAGATGGTTTTGCCATGATAGCTTCCCTGATCATTAATGTAAGTCTCTTCATAGAGAACATCAGGGGGGGTCGGTCTAGCATAATAGTTCCTACTTGGTGGTAACATGGCAGGACGGGAGGAACTATATGAGTGAAGTTTATTCACAGTTGACGGTTCTTGGAAATTCATTTGAATTTCATATATCTGTTCTGGTGATAAATCTTCTTCGGATGGAGGCTCAGCTCTAAGCATTTGAATTGAACCACTGGAAGGTCCAGGTGGTTGTGGTTGGCTGAGTTCAGGAGGTCTAACTTGTAAGTTCTGCATCCTCTGTAGAAAGGTGTCCATAAATTCGGTATTAGAAGCTTTTAACTTAAAGTTAGTAACTTCAAGTGGCGGTTTTATGGATACAGGATGGATAACTGAGGATCCTGATACTGCATTTACTCTATCTTATATTGATGGTATCAGAAATGGTATATAATTAAGACCGCATGTTTCACTTGCGTAGACCGCATGTTTTGCTTGCGTAGACCGCATGTTTATAACTAATTACACTACTTGCGTAGACCGCATGTTTATGAACAATTCCACTACTTGCGTAGACCGCATGTTTTGCTTGCATGGACCGCATTCTTATGTTCAAATTCATTACTTGCGTAGACCGCATGTTTTGCTTGCGTAGATCGCATGTTTATAATTAAATTCATTACTTGCGTAGACCGCATGTTTTGCTTGCATGGACCGCATGCTTATGTTCAATTTCATTACTTGCGTAGACCGCATGTTTTGCTTGCATGGACCGCATTCTTATGTTCAATTTCATTGCTTGCGTAGACCGCATGCTCGTGTTCAATTTCGTTGCCTGCGTAGACCGCATGCTCCACTTACATGTTTGTGCCTTCACAGCATTGTTATGTTTCCCACTTGCTTTGCGTTGTCACGCATTTTCAATTACATTAATATGCATGTTGCTAACCGCATTGTACCTGTTAAGTTTGCTTTCTTTGCAGGCACGATATTGTATGTACGGTTCATTTGCGACTAGTGGAACTAGACGAACCGGACAGGTATTGTATCCTCCGCGTGAGACGTATCGAGAATCGCATAATTCTCTTACATCCTTTCTACATGGTAGTGTAGTTTGGTGTATGCTAGCTTAAAACTGTTGCTTGTGTGCTTCATTATAGCTTTCTTTGCATGATCATAAGTTATGCCCGGCTCTGTGCATCGTCTTGCATTTTGCCCCTGCCTTCGGGTGCATATCTTGTTTGTCTTGCATGTTTGTCTAAGTCTTCGGCCTTGTCAAAAATGGGTCGTCTCTGGGCTTTGACATTCACTCCCGTCATTCTTATGACTTTCGAGTTCTGTCAAAGAGGGGCAACTGTAGACACCCCATTTTTGACTGTCCTCAAGACTTGGACGTCACCGTTTGAACACCCGGTGATCATCCATGTTTGTGTTCGTCTCGAGTTCCCGGAGGTCTCGGCTACGCGCCTTGACTCAGGATCTCCCGACTCGACTGTTTTGTGTTTGGTTTTGCACCAAACACTTGTGTTTTGCTTTTGAGGGGCAGGGAATGGCTTGTGAGACATCCCCACACATCACTGGCCGTGGCTAGAGGCCACCGGCCAGTGTTTTGTTGCCATCAGCCATATATTTGGCCGGTCGGCACTCTATTTGGTCGGTCAGCCATCTTTATTTGGCCGATTGACTCTTTTTCTGGCCGAGACCTCATCTTGAGGGGTGTTTGAACCTTTTGAACCCCTTGTTTTAGCTTCTTTAGGAAGCTTGACCCTTTTGAACCCTTGGTTCTAGCTTCTTGAGGAAGCTTGAACCTTTTGAACCCTTGGTCTTTAGCTTCTTGAGGAAGCTTGAACCTTTTGAACCCTTGGTTTTAGCTTCTCCAAGAAGCTTGAACCTTTTGAACCCTTGGTTTTAGCTTCTCCAAGAAGCTTGAACCTTTTGAACCCTTGGTTTAGCTTCTCCAAGAAGCTTGAACCTTTTGCACCTTGGTTTAGCTTCTCCTAGAAGCTTGACCCTTTTTAGCTTCTCCAAGAAGCTTGAACCTTTTTAGCTTCTTGGAGAAGCTTGCACCTTTCTAGCTTCCAAGAGAAGCTTGCACCTCTTGAACCTTTTGCCTAGCTTCTCCAAGAAGCTTGGCTCTTTTGTCTAGCTTCTCCAAGAAGCTTGGCCTTCTTGACCCCTTTGCTTAGCTTCCCTTGGAAGCTTGCCCCCTTTGACCCTTTTTTGTGTTAGCTTCTCTAAGAAGCTTAGCACCTTGTCTTGCTCTATATATAGAGAGCCTCTCCACCATTTTCAAGGGTTAGAAAATCTGATATAGATCATACATATATATCACTCTCTCTCTCTATCTCCTTCTCTCTCTACATTTGTGTCGGTTAGAGGGTTCAAAAGGGGCTAGTTCTTGCACATTTACACTACAACTCCTATCCTAACACCTCCATCATCAACCTAAGGAGCTTGGAGGCCATTTTCAGAGACTAAGGGACTAGTTTTTGATCCAAGAAGCTGCTGGTTTTGTTGGTCTACAAGGGTGAGCCTTTAACCCTCTTTTATTCCCCGTTTTTGCACCAGCTTTTAGCCTGTCTTGCTTGCTTTTTTGAGCTTTGTGTATAACATAAAAAAGTTCTGTTTTTTTGTGTGTAAGATACTTCATTAAGGACATGTTTGTGTTTGGGGTCGTTTACCCCCTCTTAGGCCTTGTTTGGCCCCATTTTGTGCTATTTTTGGTGAACTTCGGGACCATCTTGTTTGGGCCTCCTCACCACTGAAATATTGAGGGATTTCAGTGGTGAGGATGGTGGTTTAGGGTCCTAAGAAGGAGAGGGCCACCCCCTCTCCTTGTTGTCTTCAAAAAGTGTCATTTTAGCCTCATGTGTGAACACCATTTTTAAGTGCATGTTGGCCATGTCTTAAGTGTTATTTGGTAGTATTTTGCCATGTATTACCTCTGTTTTTACTTGGTTTAGACACACCATTCTTGCTTTGCATACTTGTCTTGTAATGCCATGAAATTGCCTTAACATGTATCTAGCATTTGGACCACCATGCTTGCATATTTTGGCTTAGCTTTGTGAAGTTTTTGGTCATGTTTTAACATGCTTAAGGTCTGTTTTTGGTTGTTTAGGCCATCCTTACCATGCTTTGTATAACTCCTTTGTATTCTAGCTTACTAGCCTTGAGTATGTGGGTCACTAGCATGCTTTAGTTGGCTTATTCTCATGATTTGGCATCATTGGAAACCGTATTTCAGTCCATGTTCCATGCTTGCATACTTGCATTTTCCATCCCTTTCATGCTTTGAAGAGTTGACGGCCTATGCTCTATGTTTAGGCCCTCGTGCATGCATGCTTGTATGTGTTTTGGCCCTCATTTCCATGACATTTAGCCACTGTTTTGGGTCTAGAATAGAGTTGCCCAAATTAGTTTAAGTCTATGCTTGACATGTTGCTCAAATGTTGTTGCCTTGTTTCATGCCTTGCATGCTTGTTTGCTTAGGTTGTGTGCCTAGTGTGCATTACTTGCTTGCACGTTCATGTTGCATGTTTAGATTGCATGCTTAGGTTGCATTTGGCATGCATGCCTTGCCTCTTGAATCACCATGATTGAGGTTGGGTTCCTTATGTGTTTGTGTGCATTACATTTGACATTAAAATGCACAACTTAGCTTCTTGGGCCATCACGCATTGAAATGCGCGATTGGTGGTCCGAGAATCGAGCACCATACCCCTTTAAGTCACAAACATGATAAGGGATGTGGTGGTGCACACATTTGCTTGAAATGCATTGCCATGCCATGTTTTGCCCTCTGCTGCTGTCAATTGCAGGTTCTGCAGGAAGTTTTGGCCGGTCGGCTAAATATAGTGCCGCCGGCCGCCATCAATTTTTGGCTGATAGACAAAAAGGTGGCCGGTGATCATTCCCTTTGGCCGGTGGTGTTTCTACTTGGCCGGTGATGCTCCCCAGTGTCCAGAGAAGCATTCTTGGGACTTGTGCAAGTTTTCAGGGGGCAAGGCAGTATAAACAGAGGCAACAGTGCCATGGCAATGGATTTCCGGGCGAAGCCAATCCGAGCATGCGTGCATCCCTCTTCCCGAGGCCTTTTACTGCTTTCCTTAGTTTAGTTAATTTGTTAATTAATTAAGTGGTCTGTAATCATTAATTAGCTTGTAGGTTAATTAATTTGTATATTCTTTTGGTCCCTCCGAGCGAGGGTAAATTTGTAATAAGTGTCGGTGAGTGTGTGCATGTCTTCCAACCCCCACTTCTTTCTCCCTTTTACTTACCTGCTTTCAATGGTTAGTACTAGGGCATATTTATTTTAACATCCTTATGCTATGCATGCATGCATCATTCATCTGTATTGCATACACCGGGCTCGGCACATCATACTAACTGCATTGTACTTCAATTCCAAGTTGAATACGTGTTATTTGTAGCATTTCACATGTCATTGTAGATTAGCCGAGCCTATTCTAGTGACATTCTGTATGTGATGCATTAGCCATTTTTAACATGAACTAGGATCATGCATGATTACTAACTAGTTTCTGTTTTGGCACGGAGTACTAAGTAAGCTTTTATGCTTTAGCATACCGCATGCGTGTGAGTGTTGCCATAATAGCGTGATTACCATAAGGCTAGCTGCTTATGTGATATAACTGCTTGAATGCCTATGGATGGAGGTTGAATTACCTAAATTGGAACAATGCATTGAACGCGAGTTTTAAGCCCACTAGATAGTGGCAAAACCATCTTTTCTAAAAAAGCCCACTCGAGGGTAGCAAAACCTTCATTTTAGCCTACTTACGAGTAGCAAACCATTTTCAAAACAAACATGAAATGTTTTGTTCCAATTTAGGTGATTTGGTCTATACTTGTTTGCTGCGCGCATAACATAGTAATTCTAGGCTAATAACTGGAATAAGAGCACATAACGTTTTCAAAACAAGATATCACGGTTAGTAGAGGCCGATCTTTGATCGGGCGAGAGGGGGTGCTCATAGCTGACCTTCCCCAATCGTACCCAAGTTCCCAAGCCGAGGCAACTTTGGTGATGACGGACACGTGGCCTTTGGCACCGAGTCAGGGTTTCCTAAATTCTCCCATTAAAAAATATTTAGGTGGCGACTCTGTATCTGGCAAAGCAGTCCATGTTTGGCACTTCTTTCAAAATCTGTTTTCTAAAAACGATTTGCCGGATTTGGACTCTTTGGTTCAAGATTAAGAACCGTGACAACAAATCGAGTCCGAACTGTAGTAAGCCCAAATATGAACAAAACGGGGGTTCATCCCCCCGGGGCGTTCGGGGACGTCTATAGTTCTTCACTAGCTTTGATGCTTTTGGTTTTGAACATGTTGTGCATGTGTTGCTTGCATGTTTTAGCATTATTTTTCATGCCATCTCAGCACTGAAATTCTGCAACCTCTCTCATTTCTTCACTTTTAATTTGCTTTGAGGGTTGGTTGGCTTTAGGGTAATGTTTAAGCTTGAGGTAGAGTTTATGCTCGATGGCTTTAACTCTCTTTTGAGGGTTCCTCCTAGCTAAAGGCATGAGCTCCCTCATGTCTTAAACCGTCCTTTGGCTAACCCCTCTTCCATTAGAGGACAATCACTTGGACTTAACCGGTTAATGAATGGCTCGGTAATGTAAAATGTGTAAACAAGAATTAAGCAAAGTAAAACTTGTGCAAGATAAGCATTTGTGTTGCATTGCATGTGTTTGGATCGGACGTTAATCCAAACACAAGAAATGCGAGACGTTTCATACTCATAGTGATGAAACGTGTCATGTTTCTTGGTCTCCATTACCTTTGATCATCCATGATAAGGTAGTGGACTTGAGTCTTTGTTTTGTGCATTTATTGAATGTGTGCAAGTTGGATCCTTGGCCATCATGCATAAAAAATGCTTGGTTGGTGGCTTTAGATCCAGTAGCCCCCCTCCTTTGATGTTTTGAGATGATAAGGAGAGGGTGCAGTACAAACATGTCTCAGAAAAACCCTCATTTTTCCTCTGTGTGTGCTCTGTTGCAGTTCGGTGAATCAGCACACCAGTGGCCGGCAGCACTTCATCATTGGCCGGCAGTGCTTCATTGTTGGCCGGTAGAGCCCACCCTTGATTGGCAGATGGCCGGCAGCAAGCCCTCATGGCCAGCAGGCCACTGGTGCACTCTCCAGCAGTGATTTGGTAAAATGGTGCAAAGAGTTCTTGGAGTAACCCTGCAAACAGAGCCTCTCAAGAGCAAATCAGAGAGCTTTTCGGGGCGAAAACTGAGTGCATGCATGTTCAACTTGCTCAAGCAGAGCTGAGGTAGTATTGTTTAATGCTTTACTTATTAGTTAGCATGGTTTTGTAATTTAATTAATTATTGTGCTAATTACTTAAGTGTTGTAATAATTAGTAAGTAGTTTACTAGTTATTCAATTTGTTGTGTAATAATTAGTCTAATTAGTTTAATTAGATTAGTTAGTTTAGCTTAGCTTAGAGTAGCTTGGCTTATTTAGTCGGACCCTCCTTCGCGAGGGCGCAATGTTGTAATAAGGGTGCGTGTGTGTATGCATGTCTTCCAACCCCGCGTCTTTCTCGCTTTTATTTAACCACTTTCGATGGTTAGATTAGGGCACGTTTTGATTAGCATACCTCATGCTTGCATGTTTGCATCATTCATTTGTCTTGCATGCACCGAGCTCGGCGCATCATTCAAACTGCATTGCAATTTCAATTCACTTATTTGAATACGTGTTTCAAAGCATGTTATCAAATTGTTGCATTCATATGCCATCTTAAGTAGCTGAGCCTATCTTATTGCATTATTGCATGTGTTGCATTAGGCATTTTGTATAGTTAGGATCATGCATGATTTCTAATTAGCTTTTATTTTGGTTTGGAGTACACTGTAAGTTTTACGCTTTAGCATACTTGCATGAGTGTGAGTGCTACCATGATAGCATGCTTGCCATGAGGCTATTTGCTTAAGTGATTAACTCCATGAATGCCTGTGGATGAAGGCTTTGTTGCTTGAATTGGGACAATTCATCGAATGTGAGTTTTAAGCCCACTTTGCGAAGTGGTAAAATCATGTTTTAAGCCCACTTGAGGGTGGAAAATCTGCGCTTTAGCCCACTTTGAGGGTGGCATTTTCAAACCATTTTCGAAAACAAACATGAGTTGTTTTGTTCCAATTCTTGTGATTTTAGTCTATACTTGTATGCTGTGCGCATCATGTAGTAAAATTAGCTAAAAACCAGAATAAGAACACATGTGTTTATAAAATAACATATCATGATAGTAGAGGCCGATCTTTGATCGGCCGAGCAAGTGTGCTCATTTCATGACCTTCTCCTCTCATACCCAAGTTCCCGAGCCGAGGCAACTCTGGTGATGACAGACACGTGGCCTTTGGCACGAGTCAGGGTTTCCTAAATTTCCCAAAAACAAAATATTTAGGTGGCGACTCTGTAATCTGGCAAAGCAGTCCAATTTTGACATTATTTGACTTAAAATTTGATTTTCCAAAATAATTTGCCGGATTTGACTCTTTGGTGTTTATCAGTCTCACATTGCACTTTGTGAGATTAGATTCAGAACCGTGACAAGAGTCCGAACTATGGTAAGACCACTTTGTGCCTCTCCGAAAGGGGGGCGCCCGAAGAAAGTCGGGTCTACACATGGATGTTGTGGATTCAACATCAAAGTGATCAATTTCAAGGCGAAGGCTGCTGTGAAAGAAATACAGATTGTTGAAGACAAATTGATTGGGTTTGGGTAATTTGTTTTGGTAAAATTTGTATTCTTTCTTTTCATAGTGGATTAATTAGTGGCGTTTCGCCTGTGGTTTTTTAATCACAATTGGAGGTGCTCCAATTGTGATTTTTCCACGTAAAAATCGTTTGTGTCGATTTATTATTTTAGAAACGATAATCTAAATCACTCTCGTATATGTTAGATGGTTTAGATTGTTAGTTTTAAATCGTTTGGGAATTGATACAATTAATTTGATCTAATCACAAATCACTTAGGTTTTTCATAGTGAATTTTATCTTTGATGCTTTTTTAGCCAAAAAGCCAAAAACCAAACATAACTTTAGTAATTATCACCTTCAAATTAAAATAATATTATATGGAGGGTAATAGACAACAATATTTCTTTTATATTTTTTTTATTTCACTATTTTATTGGTGAAATAAAATATAGGACTTTTTTTTCGGTGAACATTATAAATTTTGTACGTGTATTTATTAATTTATATTAAGGCTAAGGAGAGTTATTATTTTTAATTGAGTTTTGTAGAGTGTGGTATAAATAAGAAAAGAATTATTAGAAGTCCTTTAAGAAAAATAATCAGCTTGCTTGTTTTTGGTTTTCTAAAAATACTTTTCAGAAAATTTTACTTTCTTATTTTTTTATTATTTTTTTAATATTTTAAGTAATTTTTTTAATTTCACACCTAATATAAATACACATAAAAAGTATAATTTTTGTGAAAAAATCTTTTAAAAATTCACTAAATACCAAAAAAGGAGAAAAAAAATAGAATTCAATGTATTTTTGTATTTTAATGTATTTATTAATTATTTAAAATATTTTTTCACAAATTTTTTACTTTTTAGATACATCTAAGTAGGTTATATTTTAAAAATATTCACGAAAAAAAATGAAAAATAAAAAACTCAATTTTCAAAAAACTCACACCAAATTCACAAAATATTTTATTTTTTATTTTTTTTAGTGCTTGTATAAAAAAAATGCTATACACTCCACTTATTTTAGGATAAATTACAAATACACCTTATGAGGTTTGTTTAAAATACAAATTGTCCCTTGTGGTTTGAAAAATTACAAATAATTCAAAAAAATTTATTTAACAGAATTAATTGAAAAAGTGAAATTTATAACTGTTCACCTGTACAATAATAAAATTATCTGAATCATTAATTGAAATAAAATTTTAACATTTTTAAAAACTGTTAATTAATTTAATGATTTATTAATAAAAGGTCCTATTTGTTATGAAATTAGAAACCTTATGGGGCATAATGTAATTTCTAAAACTACAAGAAATAATTTGCAATTTAAGCAAATCTCAAGAGGTGTATTTGTAATTTATCCCTTATTTTAATATCATTCGCATAAACTAAGATTATATTTTGAGCAATAATGGTGGAATTTGAGAGACGAACAGAAAGGCATGAGAGGGAAAAAGGGAGGGGAAATCTCTTTCCAAGAAAAACAAATGAAAGAGAAAGAGAAAGAGAAAGAAGATTAATGAATCAAAAATGTTAGAGATTCTTAAATTTTACTAAAATTTTTATTAAATATTTTACATAGATGTGAAATTCACATGAAACTATGAATTCCACACCTATATAAGATATTTGATAAAAATTTTAATAAATTTTAAAAATTTTGATAGATTTTAAAAATTTCTAACATTACTCTTGATGGATAAGGAAAAAAGTGAAAGGCAATCCTACATCGATTTGCTTCCTACGGATGCCCACCAACTCTCCACTAACTAATACCAAGGCTGTTCGTATTTGGCTAATAGTTAACAATCAGTTTTAATCAATCTCGGGTGATATTATTTTCCTATTTATATATGTATATATATATTGAAAAAGTCAAATAAAGTCAAAAGTTAACATTTAATCAACTTCTTAAAATAACTCAGAATATATTGTAATATCACTCTAAAATTTTGTAACATAAATATTAAAATGATATAATATCTTCTTATTACAAATATATATTTTGTTGGGTGGTAACTCTCTCATAATAACAATAAAGAGTTAATTACAGAAAAGTCTTATTTATAAATATTATGGTAGCTGAGATCTTATTTAAGATTTTTTGAACCAATAAATCCTATTTAGGAAAACTGAGAATATTATCAATTTTTTTCAATTTTTAAAACTAAGAACGTTATAAATTTTGCATAGTGATGTTCCAGATAATTGTTTCACTAACTGATAAAAAAAAATAGAGTATGAGATTAAACGTTTTTGTCCTTTTACTTATTGGTTTGATTCAACTATCTAATAAAATCGAAAATATTATCAATTTTTTTCAGTTTTAAAACTGAGAACATTATCAGTGTTTTCATTTTTAAAGTTTTTTTTTTTCAATGTTGCACATCAATTTTGCACAAAAAAATAATTTAGTTATTTATTTATTTTTTTTTTTTTTTTGCACATAATTTTTTTTTTTTTAGTTTTTTCAATTTAAAGTTAATGTTTGAAAGTTTTGAAAATTAAAATAAATGTCAAATTATCATATTCCTTTATAAATAATCATGAATGATGAACAATTATTATTTAAAGGGTAATTCTGATTATTAAAAATTTCATGGGACTTGAAGGTTTAAAGAATCTTAGTTAGAACTTAATGGAATATTAGCTCATATATTAGAACTTGTGTGTAAATGCCCAACCAATACATAACTCTCTCATAATAATAATATTAGGTAATTAAGGGTGAAATTTAATCAATTGAGTGTAATAACAATATGTGGCTCGACTTTTCGTGATCCTTTCGAATACGACTAACTCTACAGTTTGGACTCTTGTGATTCTGAATCTGATTTCACGAAGTGCAATGTGAAACAGTGAAAATACAAAAATAGTCCGAATCCGGCAATTCTTTTGGAAAATTGATATTTGAATCAAATGTCAAAAATAGACTGCTTTGCCAGATTTCAGAGTCGTCACCTAAATATTTTTGGAAAATTTAGAAAACCTGAGACTCGTGCCAAAGGCCACTTATTGTCATCACCAAAGTGTCTCGGCTCGGGAACTTAGGTATGAGAGGGGAAAGTCATGAATTAAGCACCCCACTCGCCCGATCAAAGATCGGCTTCTACTAATCATGATGTGATTTTTATTTAAATTATATGCTCTTGTTCCGGTTATTAACAATTTTTACTATGTGACGCACACAAGTGTAGACTAATTTTCAAGAATTGGAACATTTGATTTCATGTTTATATTTTGAAAAGAGTTTGTGACACTTGAAAAAGTGGGCTTAAAATGGACATTAATCAAACTATCTCAATTCAAGCAACTAGCATTCATCCACAGGCATTCAAACAGTTATATCATTTAAGCAATTAGCTTCATGGAAATATGCTTGGCATGGCAACACAAACATTCAATGCAAGATACTAAAACTCAAAATTGCTCACCTAGTATTCCGAGCCAAAACAAAGCAAAATAATTAGAAAAATATACATGCTCCTAATTAATGCAATATGACTAAATGCAATGCACACATTATGTAATTTCTAGGCTCGGCTATGAGCATGGCATATGGTTCCATTCAAGACATGCGATAACGCACATATTCAAGCAATGAATTTAAACATTTGATTAGTGTGATGAGCCGAACCTTGGATGCATTTAAGACAATGAATGCAAAGCATAAGAATGCTAAGTTGAAAAATGATGTTCTATTCTAACCATCGTAAGCAAGTAAGTAAAAGGAAAAAAGACGTGGGGTTGGAAGACGTACAACTTATTACATAATTTGCCTTCGTGCAAGAGGGTGCAAATCAAAGTCCAAAAGTCCGAATTAAGCTACTTATTACAAAACCGAATGAATAAATTAAAGAATTAACTAGCTAACTATGCTATTACAACAAGGATAACCATGACAAGTAAACTAACTATCTAAGTTAATTAACTATAACAATTACAAATAAACAATAATAAATTAATTAATTATAACACCACTAATTAACAATACTAATTGTAACAACAAGAATAAATGGATTAATTAATTACAACAATGATAATGATGCAAGCAAGGATGCGCAAGGGTTGCATGCACATGCACAATGTCCAAGAACAGCTCTGTCTGCCCAGGCTTGCTCTGTTTCACCTTCAACCACTGCCCTCTGTTTCCTCCAAAAATACATTGATAATTAAACATTGATGACTGACTAGCCCTCAATGAAGCTCGGCCAGGCCTAAAGAAGGCCCGCCGTGCCTCAATGTCATGTAAAATTCTATTCTGTACTTTGAAGTGAAAACAGTGCAGACAAAGTGTTTTGAACTTTGTTTGTCCTTTCTACACTTCTCTGTCATGGGAAAGCCTCGAGAGAAGGTTAGAATTGTTTCCAAAATCATCAATGAGCAAATTGATTGCTTGATGATTTCAATGTACAATTTGGACAAAAATCAATAAATGTAATGAACAACAACCACCCTTCCCTCTTATCATAGAGTGAACTCAAAAAGGGAGGTAGACACGCTTTAAGTTTCATCAAAATATCATAAATTGATGTGTGACGACTCTTGACACAATAAACTCGGCATAACATCCGACTAAACTCAAGCAATATAACTCATTTTCTTTACATTGGTTGGTTCATTTTAGCAATTTTCTTAGTCCATTCCATTCTTTAGTCTATTTGTCCAAAGTGATAATTAAGTCCACTAAATGAGAAGAAATGTCAAATGAGAGGTGATCCTAAACATGAAAGAGAGACCATGCTGTTGACAATGAATCTCCGTAGAGATTAAGCCATTGAGCATAGGTCTCATTTTCATTCTTTGAATAACTATCAATCGGTTGAAATAATCCTCAAACAAAAGAAAAGAAGAAAAGAGGGAGGTTGTAGAAATGAACGCATGAATTTAATTATTAGAATGAGACTCTTGACATGAAAATTAACCAAAGAGAAGCTATCAAAGCATGGGTAACACAACACAACAAGCTAGATATGAGGACTTACGACACAAGAAGCTATTTATTCAAAGCATACACTAATTAAATAAATTAGGACAGCCTTAAAACAGCCCCTAATATGCGAAAAACAATGGCTAAAATCAATAGAAGGTAAGTAAAAAGAGTAGAGGAAAAGCTATGGAACAAAGCCTAAGGAGGAGTGGCCAACCCCTCCACTTTTTACAACTTTAAATCACATATTTCAGCCCCAAAAAACAGCCCAAGAACAATCCAAGAACAGCCCAAAAACAATGGCTAAAAGTGTGTTTAAAGAGCACAAAAAGATAGAAAAAAAGCAAGAGATATAAAGCTAGTAAGCAAAATCAAGGAGAGGTGGGTAACCCCTCCACTTTTGAGACTTTTAAACCATGATTTTCAGCCTTTTTCAACTCTGAAAATCAGTAGGAAAACCAAAGGAAGAGGGCAAAAACAAAGGGTATGAGTTATGGGATAAGGTACAAGAAAGGATGTTAAGCCTCTCTACCTTTAGTAGCTCTTCAACCTCAAGTTCCAACACTTGAAATAGGTCCAAAACAGTAGGAAAACACAAGAAAAATATAGAAAAAGATTGAAATCAAAGCAAGGAAAAAGGTGACAAGCTTATACCTCTTGAAAGAGCAAGCTTTGATTGTTGATCAAACTTGATTCCAAACACCCTCAAGTTTATGAATCATGGTTTGAAAGTTCAACAAAAAGCTTTAAGAACAAACTCTAATGGTGTATGTATTGTGTATGTATAGCTAAAGAAGGTTTGGAGGTCAAAGGAGAAGGGAAGATAGAAGAAGGGGCTCTTTTTCAAAACTTTTAGAAAATTTGCTAACCTTGAATTCTGAAGGAAGAGGTCCTATTTATAGAATTTAAGCCAAAATGGTCAAAAATATCTTCATACAAAGATATTTGTTCAATTCCCGCCAACTGTCTGTTTGGCGCCATCAAGACCCAGCCGAGCCTCAAAACCCACAGTCGAGCCTAAAAAGCAACCCAGGAAAAGTTTTCATTGAGGCCTAGCCGGGCCTCATTGAATGGACCCGGCCAGGTCTAAAAGACTACATTTCAAGCCCGACTTCAAACGAGCATATCTCCCTCATACTAACTCAGTTTTAAGTGATTCTTGAGTCTAAATTGAAGCCTCGTAAGTCTACTTTCCAATGGTGGTGGCCTCATATCTAATTTCTAAGTGATCAAAAAGATATGTCTAATTTAGTGAAGGCTACTCATTTCTATCATAACGGATTGATGCTCAACCTCTTCCTAAACTAGTTTTCTTCCCTCCCCTCCTATTTCCTTCAACTCCAAACCTATAAATAAGATGTTTTAAATATTTTTGAAAGAGTTCACCTCCCTTCCATGTGTTTTCGCTTTGTCCTTACTCGGTTTACCGAAAAATGCAATGTTTGAAACGAAATGCGAGCCTCGAAACACTGTAGAAACATTTGAAAAAAAATTTGGAAAGAGGGTTTTGAGGTCTAAAATAGTTTGGCCAAAATGGGGTATAAGGTTTGGGATTAGAGCTTGAATCCAAATTTCTTCGCTGAGAATTCAAAAGTTTGCATCGGGTGTTCAGAATAAAGCGCCAAAGTCTTAAGGGTGGTCAAAAATGGGTTGTCTACACAATATTATGTGATTCTGGATGGAATATAATTTAATTAATTGAGATTAAATTACATAATATTTTAAATAGACTTAATATAGTCATTATCACTTACAAAATTATAAAGAATCAAATAGTTAAGTAAAACTTACATAAATTCAAATTATAATTTTATACGTTTTAACCCCCAAAATTCAAGACAAAAATCCTGCTATAAATTCTGCCCTCCTCTTCTTGGAATAGCAAAGTGTGTTTTGAGAGGAGAGAAAAAATAAGAGAGAGAGAGAGAGAGAAGAGAGAGAGAGAGAGTAGGGAAGATATATCTCATAAGTGGCACAGAGAATGAGTGGTGGAAGATGGAAGAGAGAGAATGAGTGGGGAATTGATGGACAACCCTAATGTTAACTGTAGGCTTTATTTGACTTTTTAAAATATATATATATATATATATATATAATAGAGGAATAATATCACCCAAAATAGATTAAAAAATTGATTGTTGGCTTTTAGCCAAATACTAACAGCCTTGGTATTAGTTAGGATTCATTTGGAAAGTGGATTAGTTTTTTGGCTTTTTTATTTTTTAGTTATTTTAGTCTGGAGGTAAAAGGTCTCATTTGGTATGGGCTTTTTGGTTTTTTTTGACTTTTAAGAGAGAAAGAATATAATGATTATGGGTTGGATGTAATATTTTGTCTTATTGAGCTAAAAAACCTATTTTGTTTTTGTGACTATTTTAACCAAAAAAACCCTCAAATTTAACTTCCAAACAGAGGCTTAGTGGAGAGTTGGTGAGCATCCGTAGGAAGCAAATCCTCGTGGGGTTGCCTCTCACTTTTTCCCTTATCCATCAAGAGTAATGCTAGAAATTCCTAAAATTCTATTAAAGCTTTTATTAAATGTCTTATATGAGTGTGTGACCCATACAATATGGAATCCATGTGGGTCCTACATCTATGTGAACATTTGATAAAACTTTTGGTAAAATTTTTAAAATCTCTAACATTTTTTATCCATCAATCTTCTCTTTCTCTTTCTTTTTCATTTGTTTTTCTTAAGAAGAGATTTCCCCTCTTATTTCCTTCCCATGCCTTTCTGTTCATCTCTCAAATTCCATCATTATTGCTCAAAATTTAATCTTAGTTTATGCCAATCATATTAAAATAAGGGATAAATTACAAAACACACCTTTTGAGATTTACTTAAATTACAAATTACTTCTTGTAATTTTAGATATTACATTATGCCCCTAAAGTTTCTAATTTCATAGCAAATAGGTCATTTTATTAATAAATCATAAGTCAATTGTAATATTGTAGACACCCCATTTTTGACCGTCCTCAAGACCTGGACGTCACCGCTTGAACACTCGGTGATTATCCATGTTCGTGTTCGTTTGGAGTTCCCGGAGTTCTCGGCTACGCGCCTTGCCTCAGGACCTCCGAACTTGACCGTTTTGTGTCTGGTTTTGCACCAAACACTTGTGCTTTGCCTTGGAGGGGCAGGGAATGCCTTGTGAGGCATCCCCACACACCACCGGCAGTGGCTAGAGGCCACCGGCTGGTTGGTGTTGCCATCGGCACTATATTGTGCCGGTCGGCACTCTTTTGTGCCGGTCGGCAGTCAATTTTGTCAAAATGACAATTTTGCCCTGCCGACTACTGTTCAGTTGCTTTTTGAGATATTTTGAAGCAGCTGTATAGCATTTGTTTCCCCTCCATACACGTGTATGGAGGGATGAGCCTTTGGTTTGCTTAGCTTGTAAGCTTTGTTGCCTATAAGAGAGGGCTCTCTTCTCTTGGCTCAAGGGTTAGAAAAATTAGACATTTTTAGAGAGAAAAGACAGAGAAGAAGCTCTGGTTCTAGGTTAGAACTTGTGTATCTATCCTATCTCTCTTTTCCTCTCTTGTTTCTACACTAGGTGCTTTAATCCATATTATTGCACACAAGCACCTAGTGTTTCACCTTCCTTCGGTTACTGAGGTTCTAAGGGCTGGTTCTTGAAGTTTTTGGTTGGATTTGAGCTCAAGGAAGCAACAACATCAACCTTTGTGAAGGTGGTCTTCAAGGGTAAGAAACTACCCCTTTTTACCCCATTTTTGCACTCCATTTTTGCATAGTTTAGAACTGTTTTTGTGCTTAGCATTTAATACAAAAAAGTTCTGTTTTTTAGTCCTCTTTATTGTTGGTTAAGAGTGTTTTGTGCTTTGGGGAGGTTTGACCACCCTTAGGCCTTGAAAAGGCCTCATTTTGTGCTATTTTGTGAGAGCTCCGGGATTTTGGTGTTGGGGTCTCTTCACCACTGAAATCTTGAGGGATTTCAGTGGTGAAGATGATGCCTTGAAGTCCCAAGAAGGAGAGGGTCACCCCCTCTCCTTGTTGTCCTTGAAAAGGACCTATTTTGCCTCTTGAGGGAGCCCCATGTTTGGTTGTTTGTTGGTTATGCCATGGCTGTATTTTGTGCTCATATTGCCATATTATAACTTTGTATCATGTTGGTTTTAGTACTCTTTGCATGTTTTGCATAGATGCTTTGTAATGCCTCTTTAGTCCTTTAACATGCATTAGGTTGTGTGCCTCTATTCTAACATGTTTTAGGCTTAGATTCATGAAGCTTGTATGCTTATTTTTCCATGAATAAGGTCTGTCCATGGTTACTTTGGTCGATCTTAGCTTGCATCACATAGCCTCTTTGCATTTGGCTTGTTGGCCTTAAGAGCATGAAAGTATAGCATGCCTTGCTTGCATTATTTTCAATGGTTTGGAACCATTTAGCATGCTATTTCAGTCCCTTAGACATGCTTGAATGATTGCCTTGCATGCCTCTTTGAAGTTTTGAAAGCATATGTTGTATGCCTAATGATTTGGTCATTGTGTGTGCCTTGCTCTAGAGCCACTTAGATGCCATCTAGGAGGTCCCTTTTGTATGGTCTAGGGCTGCCTTAGACCTGTTTTAAGCCTTCTTGGCCTTGTGAGGCTTGGTTGGCTTAGCCATGGTTTAGGTCTCCTTTGGCTTGCCTTGGATGCTTGGACCATTTGTTGCATGCTTAGTCTATTTTGTTGCTTGGTTTGGCACCATGTCCAACATGATTTTAAAGCTTATATATGCATGTTAATATGTCCATGTTAGCCTCTTTTAAGTGTTCTTAAGAGTTGCTTGTTTATGCCTAAGTGTTGGATTATGTATGCTTGCATGTGTGCATGTATTGCATATATCTTAGCCTTCACTTCTATGGCATTTGGCCACTGATTTTAGGCTTATTTAGAGCTGCCTAACCTATGTGCAAGTCCATCCTCTTGTTGCTTGCATATGCTCCTTGAGTGTTGTAATGTATTGGTAAGTAAATGCATGTTAGGACTAACATGATTGAATGAAGTCACATGCTTGTTTGCATGCTTGGACACCCACATTACACCTTGCATACTTGATGGTTGACATTGGTGTTTCATGCCTTGTATGTTTGTTAGCTTGTATGCTCCTTTGCATTGGCATGATTGCATACTAGTTGACATGTCTAGGATTGCATCACATAAACATGCATGCTCTACCTCTTGACCAAGTCATGATAGAGGCTTAGCACCCTTGTGTGTTTGTTTGGTTTGCATGCATTTGAAATAGAAGTTGCACATTTGGTTCTTTGGGCCATCATGCATGGAAATGCGTGATTGGTGGCCCGAGAATCGAGGCACATGCCCCTTTGAGTCACAAATATGATAAGGGGCATGATTGGTGCACACATTGTTGGAATTACATTGCCATGCAAGTTTTTGCCCTCTGCTGCTGTGAGTTGCAGGTTCTGCAGACATTCAGTGCCGGCCGGCAGTATTTAGTGCCGACCGGCAGTCTATTGATGGCCGATGGATGAATTTTGTGCCGGTGACCTCATGCTGATGCCGGTGGAAGTCCTACTCAGCCGATGATGTCCCTCAGTGTCCTGGGAGGCACTCCTGAGACTTTGGCAGTCTTCTGAGATGCAAAGCAGGGAAAACAGAGGCAATCTAAGCATGGCAGTGCAATTCCGAGCAAGTCCCGAGCATGCGTTGCATCCGGCCCTCATCTCGAGGCGGTTTACTGCTTTAATTAGATTAATTAATTTATTTGATTAATTTAGTTGGACTGTAATATTTTAATTAGTTTGCGTAGTTAATTAATCTGTATTATTATTTTGGTCCCTCCGAGTGGGGGCAAATTTGTAATAAGTGTGGGTGAGTGGTTTGTATGTCTTCCAACCCCCACTTCTTTCTTCCCTTTTATTTACCTGCTTATGATGGTAGATTAGGGCACGTCTATTTTAGCATACCTTATGCAATGCATGCGTGCATCCATGCATTTGTCTAAACATGCACCGGGCTCGGTACATCATACAAACTGCATTGTATTCTAAATTCCAACTTGAATACGTGCATCAAATGATTGCATTTCACGTGCCATTTTAGGGTTAGCCGAGCCTACTCTAAATTGCATCCTTGCCTGTGTTGCATTAGCCACTTAACATGACCTAGGGACATGCATGTCTGCTAACTAGTTTCTTGTTTTGGCACGGAGTACGATGTAAGTATTTTACGCTTTAGCATACCACATGCGTGTGAATGTTGCCATGACAGTATGCTTACCATGCGGCTAAGTGCTTATGTGAGATAAACTGTTTGAATGCCTGTGGGTGGAGGTTGGTTGCTTGAGTTGGAAAACTCATTGAAATCCGTGTTTTAGCCTACTTGCGAGTAGCAAATTCCGAAGCATTTCAAAACAAACGGATATGCAATGTTATTTTCCAAATTAGGCAATCTAGTCTATACTTGTTTGCTGTGCGCATAACATAGTAATTCTAGGCTAATAATTGGAATAAGAGCATGTAATGTTTTCAAAATCGGATATCACGGTTAGTAGAGGCCGGTCTTCGAACCGGGCGAAAGGGGGTGCTCATAGCTGACCTTCCCCGATCGTACCCAAGCTCCCGAGCCAAGACTACTTTGGTTATGACGGACACGTGGCCTTCGGCACCGAGTCAGGGTTTCCTAAATTTCCCATTTTAAAAAATATTTAGGTGGCGACTCTGTAATCTGGCAAAGCAGTCCATGTTTGGCACTACTTTTCAAAAAAATCTGTTTTTCTTCAAAACGATTTGCCAGAGTTGGACTCTTTGGTTCAAGATTTAGAACCACAAACAAAAGGGGAGTCCGAACTGTAGTAGCATCAAGGCCCTCACGCGGGCGCTGTTACAGTTTCTGGCGACTCTGCTGGGGATTTTAGAGAGCTTGACTCGAACTCGTGATATCCGTTTTTGACTACACTTATGTGTTTCTTTGCATTGCATGTGCATTGGTGCGCCTAGGACACCGTGTTGGCCATCTGCTATTCCTGAGCGGTTTGCCGGAGGCTTGTCTTGTCAAGGCATGTCCATAAGGCTGACCGGTTGCGGGCTCTGCCAGTATGGGAACACAAACCCCGGTTTTACCGGGGCACCCTTTTTGACCATTCGACCTAGTGCATATTCGGAATCCATAGTGACCATTCCAAACTAGGACAGGTTGCTTACCCGATATAGGTTGTTTGAAACCGCTGTGTGCATAGTAAAACCCTAGCTCCTGACAAAATAGGACAGGGAAACCCTACCCCAACATAGGGGTGTATTGGCTCTCATTTATCTGCTATGTGCTTTTTAGAGTGTATCTCTGCAGGGGAACGCATATATCAGTTTGCAAAGTTTGAGCATCAGGCCTGAGGGCACTAGTATCAGTATTGTTGAGAATCAGTTGTGTCTGCGGGTATCAGTTCAGTTTTGAACAGTAATTCTGGGGAACAGTGATCAGTAGTAGAGTACAGTTGTCCGGCTACATCCGTGTTTGATCTGTTTGGGGCTGAAATACTGCTTGTTTTCCGTTTCAGTTCAGGGGATTCAGAGGGTCGATCCGGAACAGCTAGTGTCTTCTCCTTGCTGAGGCAGGACTGAGCATGACGCAGAATTCAGAAGAGATCGTGGTCATGACGGCCGCGTTGAGTCAGGGAATCACCCTACAAGATGAGACTACGGTTGACATGCCGCATCCACCTAGGTCGCCTGCCGCACATCCAATTTGGACTCCTCAACTATATCAGGCTCGCGAGCCTACTACATTTGAACTAATGGGAATGATAGGTGATCTTCAAAGATCCGTGGCGGATCTCGCCTATGGAATGTCTGTTTCGCCACCAGCCGCACCATATGCCGGAGGCTTCATACCCCAGGAGCCCCCGCTACTGGGACGAATTGTAATTGAACTCAACCAACCGGAGATGACCTCCAGCTATGGTAACGACGCAGCAAACCAAACTCTAGATCAGGCCGAGGCCAGAGACAAAGGCAAGACGAAGGCAGATGCCGACCCCATCGAACAACTGCTGTGGGCAGTAGAGGCTTTGAAAGCCGGAGGGATGAACAAGCAACAGATATCCGCAGTTGTGTCAAAAGCTGTGGAGGACGCTTTCCCCACTCCGCCTGAGGGCAGTTCCAATCAATCAGAGAATCGGGATAGGCCCCGTCATGCCAAGACAGTTCTTCCCGCTCCCAACCTTGCATCCGGAAAAGATCAAAAATCCAAGGCCGCACCCGCCGATCCGTTCGCTAGTGCATCTAGCAAGAGTGCTCAGGCCCCAAAGTACCTGCCCCGAGGGCACAGGGTCTTCCACCCTCTCTACATGCCTTTGTCTAGGGCACTTTTGATTTTGGCCAAAAAGGGGCATCTTAAACCCTTGGAGCCCCGACCCCTACCGAAGAATCTCCCTGCCACACATGATGCTTCCCTGTACTGTGCGTACCACCAGCAGACTGGCCATGCCACTGATAATTGCTTCCGCCTCCGTCATGAGGTACAAGATTTGATTGACAACGAGGTTATCCTCCCGCCTACTTCAGCAAAGTCCGTCACCACTCAGTTGTTGGATTTTGAGGATACAGATACTGCGAGTATGTAATCAGAAGGTGAACCGCCTGCGGGCAGTGTCTGGTACATTTTTGGATGTGGCGTTTGGCACGCATTTTTGAGCATTTGCCAACGCTAGTTTTGTAAATCCTGACTTGGGTGTCGAGTCAGTCTTTTGTTTTTTTTGAGTCTGTCTCTCTGTATTGAGTCAGTCTTTTTGCTTACAGGTCTGTCTTGTTGTAATGAGTCAGTCCCTCTTGTATAGTATACCAGGTGATTTCGGGGTTGTTGCCTCAAACACCGTTTTGTCTTATAAATAGTTGTTTTTGCTTTTTGAGTCTGTTTCTGCCGAGGAGCCAGTTATGCCAACAAATCTGAATGAAACAGCTGTGGCTATCACGTTCCGTACTTGTTGCTATTTGAGTCAGCCGTGCCAGAGGATGTGAATGGAACGACAGTGCATACCGCCTGCTCTCTTGTGCCTTGAACATCGTTATGATGACCTAAGCTTTTCATAAAACCCTTTTCAAACACTGCGGTGATGAAAACGAAGAGGAAGGAATTCCTCGGGTTTTGCAAAATTTTGATCATTTTGAGAGAAAGAGAGGCATGTTAAGCTTTTAATGAATGAAATCATGCTTGTCAGCGTGAGTACTGAGAAGGACCCTGGCCTGATCCAGACTGGTTCCACACTATCTTCAACACGAGCGATTTGTCGCTTTCTTAAAAACTTTCAAAAACAAAATATTTTGCGCAGTCTTGCGAAGACCTGTGTGGAATCGCTCTTGAGATTGTGCAGCCCAGGATCGCTCTCGGCCTCAAGATTCAATTTATCTGTTGCAAACTGGAATCTGTTCAAAACGTTCAACAGTGCCATAAAACGCCTGTGTGGCCCATTTTGAAGCAGCCCTCGAGCAAGAGGCACCAAAGTCAGATCAAGGAGATCAGATCCCACCAGGCAAGGCTCAGAAGCAACCGTGATGGATTTTCTGCAAATCAACACAACAGTCATTCTCTTGGATACAGAGAGGCTTCAATCTCAAAACCATTTGGCATGGGGCTTGCTACACTTTTACCCTTTGAGAGGCTCGCTGGGCCGAAAACCCGGAAGGGCGGCCCAGGCAAAAGTTAGAGCAAAAAAAGAGAAAAGAAAAAAAGAAAATACAAAAAGAAGCAAAAAGAAAAGAGAAAGAAAAGAAAATACAAAAAGAAGCAAAAAGAAAAGAAAAAAAATAAGCAAAAGAAATGAAAAAGTAAAAGAAAAGAAAAGAAAGAAGAAAGAAGAACATAGCTCGCAAGGTCGAAAACCCGCATTGGGCACCTTGGCAAAAATTAGAGCCTAAACAGTGAAGGTTAAAATACCCGAGTGTACCTTAACCGGAACTACGTAAGGCTTGATTCCCATGTTTGGGATACGTAGGCAACTTCATCTTGAAGTCCAGCCCCCAACGCTTCCATAGCGTCTCAGTCCATGTCATGGTTTTGATCACTTTTGCCTCCTCCGAATCCAATGTCTCGATTGCAGCAACCTGGAACTACGTGACCAACTTCCTCTTGAAGTCCAAACCACCAACACCTTCCAGGTGACTGTGTCCATATATTGATTCAAACCGTCTTCGCTCCTCCGCGCCGAGGGTCCGATCGTCTCAACAAGGACTGGCTTACAACTGCCGAGGCATCATCCAAACAAGGGGCAACTTTCCGTTGCCATGCATTGCCACAAGTTGCCCTGAGTTGCCGTCCAAACCAGGGGCAACTTTCCGTTGCCTTACCCCCTTTAAGCCAGGGGCAATTTTCCATTGCCTCCGATCCGAGGTTGCGCATCTCGAGGGTAAGTTCCGCGCTCGTTGAGCGTTGATTGTTTGCAAAAGTAGTTTTTGAAAATTTTTACTAAAGTTTCTCGAAGACTATTTTTTTTCCAAAATTGGACCATGTTTGGGCCCAAAAAGGAGAATTTTCAGTGCTCACAGCCTGACTTGCATGATTTTCAAATCAAAAATTGAATAAGTGTGTTAATCCAATTCTCATTTTTGATCAAAACTGTTTTAGAAAACATAAAAAATGGTCAAAATGACGAACTAGGGGCACAGTCGAGTCGGGTGTTCCGCCTCCCCCTTGTTATCAACGCACTCGCCAGAAAGGCACCCTATCTACCAGAAGAAGTAGCCGTGAGCTAGCTGTATCGGGCGTGAACCCGCGACTTCCTATTCATCTGTCAATCGCCCTGGGGAGGGATGAAAAATGAGAGAATAAAGAATAGAGAGGTGTAAGTTGAGAGAAAAGTGAGGAAAGGGTTTTTGTGAAAAAAAAACCGAGCCTGAGGGCCGAGTGATGTGAGAATCACAAATCAGAAAGGGTGGGAAATATGCCCGGAAGAACTGGCTCCTCGGGATCTGAGATCTTTTATTTTTCATAAACACCTCCGCGCGTCGTGTCTTTTGTTTTGTCAGTCTCAACTTTTGTCTTGAGTCTTCTCTGAGCGTGTCTTGTTGTGTTTAGGTCGTGTGCCTTATATTTCCTTTGCCGAATCTTTCCCGCTGTATTCAGTCGTGGACTCGATACCCCGGTTGTAAACCTTTCTTCATTACAAAATCGTTTATGCTCAGAGTGCTGTGCCGTTCTCTACATCCACGCGAGGCAAGGGAAGAAAAGGAAATTTGGGACATCCGAGTGTGTTTCAATTTCACCGGCTTCAGTTTTGTGGTCCGTCTTGTCAGATTGGGCTGTTTGTTCAGGGTTTGCTGTGTGCAGAATAAACCGAGTATCGTGTTGTAGGCCATATGTAGCCTAATCCCCAGCAGGATGTGGGGTGTGTTTCGGATTGAGTAGTGATTTGTCTGAGTGGTTTGCTGTTTAGTTGGTTGGTTATCTGATCAGTACAGTGCGAGTGCTCAGTTTTCAGACAACAGATCCATATCATTTACATTTGAGGTGTAATATGATGCAATGCAATGCAAACTATGAGATGTACAGATATAACACTCTTTTTAGACAAAAGGTTTGTTTCATATAATCTCTTCAAGTACAAGTTTGAGGAAAACAAAAACCTGCCTGCGGCAGTACAAAGTACTCTATCTACCAACAAAAGAGAAAAGTAAAAGAAAAGAAATAAAAGAAACAGCAAAAGTCTGGGTCATCAGCATCATCAATGGCCTCGCGCCAGGGGATCTGTCATCGCCCTTTCCTGGGCAGAAGTCCAGGAGCATCACCAGAAGTGTCACTGTCTGAGCCCGAGCCCGAGCTGCCCCGGCCTCCTCCTCGGATGACTCCGCCTCCTCCTCAGACTCGTCGTCTGGAACTGGAGCCCGCGAGCTGCTCCCGACGTAAGTGCGTCCCCCTCTGGTACGGGGGAATATCCTGCATCCCGAGTAGAAATGGGAGGTCCAGATGGAGCGCCACCACCCACTGGAGGAATCGGGAAGGGAGGCTGAAAAGTACAAAAGGCAAATGCATCAGTATACATGAAGCAGTTTATCAATGCAGAAAGTACAGTGTGTGAATGCCGTGAGCAGTTTATCAGTGCAGAATGCAGTGTATGAGTACAGTGTGTGAATGCCGTGAGCAGTTTATCAGTGCAGAATGCAGTGTATGAGTACAGTTTGTGAATGCCGTGAGCAGTTTATCAGTGCAGAATGCAGTGTATGAATACAGAGTATGAATGCCGTGAGCAGTTTATCAGTGCAGAATGCAGTGTATGAGTACAGTTTGTGAGTGTCGTGAGCAGTTTATCAGTACAGAATGCAGTGTATGAGTACAGTGTATCAAGTGCCGTGAGGGCTAGGTATCCAGTGTTGTGTTATGCATCAGATTATGCGAAGCAGTTTGTGTATGGTTTGAAGCTATGACAGAGAGAACATACCGGAAGGCCGTAAAAGGCTAGGAACTCGAAGGTCCCCTGCAGCATCCCCGTCATGGAGGCATTCATCTCCAGTAACTGCTGGGTGTATCCAGAAGACGCCTGCAAGGGAATCAGATGCATCAATATTCTGTGGAAAATCAAATAAACCAAAATGAAATGACTGTACAGAAATGCAGTAATACATACCGGAGGCAAGTCGGGGACACCGACAAACTCGTGATCAGCAGGCGGAGGGGCGAAGGGAATCTGATAGGTCGCCCCATCCGACCCTCGGAAAGTCAGTGAAGTAGGCAGAGCGGGCCAACTGGCTTCCCGTCCTCTCTGAACTCTGCCCCTGCCGCGGACTCGAGCCCTCCTCGGCGCTCCTTCTCCTACTCCTGCTCCGGCCGCTGGCGCCGCAGGTCTCTCTCTCTCAGCTCGGCGACCACCGCTCAGAGGCCGCATGATGAAGGTCCGGACGTACTCCAAGTAATCGCCCTCGCCTCTGTAGCCACTCGCCTCCCAGCCGATGGTGTAGTCCGCCATCTGCTCAGCGATGAAACGCTCGGTGTCCCTCATATGCTCAAGAGGGTGCACTGGGACTATCTGCTCGGGTACGCCTAGAGTCTGACGCAAGAAGCGTTCGCCCAGGTACCAAGCCCGACAGACCGGGCCCTCTAGCAGAATCCGGTAGCGCGAGGTCTCGATGGCACCGGCAAACCGATCTCGCATCATCGCTGGCAAAGGAGCCCACCGCTGCCAGGTGATCTGAAATTGAAATACAGTTTGTTACCTACTGGTATTACAAATATACAGTGGAAAAGCGAAGCTTAAATGAACTGCAAGTAAAACATACCTCTGCGGGAGTGATGGTGTCGAAGTAGCGGCGGAAGAAGCTGAACGTCTCCCGCGGCCGCCGTGTGCACCTCCCGTCATAGCGGCGTGAGAAGGGGATGACTAGAGGAGTCTCCGTCTCCGGCACTGGCTCCAGCCTGGGAAAGTAGGCATAAACCCACAACTGTAAGGTGAATACCAGAATGTTTATCAGATAAAACAGAATACAGAATAAAGCAGAAATAACAGAGCCGTGTGTTGTGCAGTGTATTGAGCAGAGTGTACAGTGTGAGTAGTGTACAGCCAGTGTAAAGCAGAGTATGTGTGTGCCGTGTGTACAGTATACGGTCCGTGTGAAACAGACTACAGTGTGTGCAGTCTGCAGAGTACAGAAAATGTAAAGCAGAAATGTAAAGCGGAAAAGGAAATGTACCTCCCAAGCACGCCAGTAACCCCCGAGCAACTGTCCGCTGCCGCGGGAGACTGAGCTCATATAGCCATAGAGGGTGGCCAGAGCCGCACCACCCCAATCGAAACACAAGATATCTCTGACATCCACCAGTGCGCTGAAAAGGCAGAGAGGCACTGTGTTCGCCCGATCGATGAAAATCGTCGTCCCAAACAGGAACATGAGGAAGCCGCGTGCGTATCTATCCACGGCCTCCTGAGTCATCGGGGCTGCATCAACGAGGGTAGGCTAGACCCTGAACTGCACCTCGAACCAGGAGTAGCGGACGAAGCCAGGACGGGCGAGAGGTGGAGCCGCGCCAAGTAAGTAGATCTGAGCGGCGGTCCACCCATCCATATCGATGTCGAAGGGGATCGGATCACCCCCCACCCCGATGCCTGTAAGCATCGAGAAGTCGTAGGGAGTCATCGTCATGTCTCCCGCCACGGATAGGTGGAATGAATCGGTGGTGTCCCACCACCTCTCTGCCAGGGCAGCTAGAAGAGGCTTGCAAGCAGTAAGCCGGGTCAGACCCCTGCAGAAAGCGCCGAAGCCAGCCTGGTCCACGATATGTCGAACCGCCTCGGGAAGCTCCGCGTACCAATCTCGAGCCGCGACGTTCCCATACCCGCGGATGGTATGGGAATCTCCCTGTTTTCAAACAAATAGTAGCAAAGCAATATGAAAATGTACAATTTTGAAGAAACAGTGGTTCAGTGCCAATCTAGCATGTGTGCAAGTTTTTCAGATTCAAGCAGATACCGGGTGTCGGTGTGCTTACGGTGAACTACAACGTTTGATGCGTCAATGTGTCTGAGTGGTTCAGTGCAAATGTGGCATGCGTGCATATTTTCAGATTCAAGCAGTTATCGGGTGTTGGTGAGTTTGCAGTGAAATGCGGTGTGTGCCGTGTGTTTGGGTGATTGAGGCTAGTGCAGTGTGTGTGCATGTGTCCGTCTTAAACAGATATCAATTGTAAGCATGATTGCAATCGACTACAGGAAACAGTGTATCAAAATCAAGCAGTTAAAGAACGAAAACAACTTTGACAGTTAACAGTTCTACATTGCAGAAAGTAAGACAGAGAAGAGTGTTACCTCAGAAGCGCCAAAGGATAGGTGAGAGGTCGGCTCGCGTAGGAGGAGCTCCGGGTCCAGTGCTCGATCAAAGCTGCGAAAATGGTGGAGTCCATCCGGTGGTAGCACATGAATCACTGGGCGGTAGGTCGCCGGGTCGAAAGGACGCTCGCTCAACGGGAGAAGCTCGACCCCGGGATCCATCTCATGATCCAAGGGAGTCCCGACGTGTGGAACGTCGTCAGCCATGGCAATGGTAGTGAGAAAATGGCCGGAAAAGCCGGAATGCGGAAAGCCAACCGAAAAAGTCAACCCCGAGCGGGCCGAAAATGGCCGGAAAGGCCGGAAGATGAAAAGGCACGGAAATGAAGAGGAAACCGAGGGGAACAAGTCCCGAAAAAGTGGAAATAGCAAAAGAGGCACCGAAACAAAGATTTGTTCGGTTGAAATGCCTGAAACGCGAAGGAAATCGCGAATTCGACGACGAAATGGCGCGAGAGCGCAAAGAAACGGAGAAAAGATGAGAGGAAAAGGCTCTAGAGAGAGAGAGAGTTGATTTTCGGCGGTGGAGAAGTGAGAAAATAGGGTTGGAAACCCTATTTTAAAAGACCCATTGCAAAAAGTCGAAACTGTCCCCGATCAGCAACTTTTGGCCGGTCGGCACTATTTTGTGCCGGTCGCCACAATATTGTGCCGGTGGAGTAATTATGCAGCCGGTGGCCAGCCGGTGGCTTCCTCTCCCAGCCGGTGGTGCTCCCACAGCCTTGTTTAGGCCATGTGAGTGGTTTCTGGTCTTCATAGCCCAAGAAAGTGCAAGAAAGTGTATCTCCGATGCTCAATCGGCCCCCGTTTTGACCTCGGACCGCGTTCTGTGCGTGGCACTCAGATTCAAGCAAAGATTGTACTTTTGTATCCTTTTGTCTTTTACAAGATTCAAAAGTTGCCCCGTGCGCGTTGCACGCATCCATCACATTGTCCGGTGCGTCGCATCGCGCCGTCTTGCACGTCCCTTGCGACTTGCACCGTTTTGCATTTTCGTGTGGCATGCGTGTCATACTTGCATTTCATTTTCCATTCAATGAGGTATGCGTGCCTCATTTTGCATTTCATTGCATCTCGAGGTACGCGTGCTTCGTTTTGCATTTCTTTTCCATTCAATGAGGTATGCGTGCCTCATTTTGCATTTCATTGCATCTCGAGGTACGCGTGCCTCGTTTTGCATTTTATTTTCCATTCAATGAGGTATGCGTGCCTCATTTTGCATTTCATTGCATCTCGAGGTACGCGTGCCTCGTTT
This sequence comes from Camellia japonica, assembly GCA_030407325.1. Taxonomy (NCBI): domain Eukaryota; kingdom Viridiplantae; phylum Streptophyta; class Magnoliopsida; order Ericales; family Theaceae; genus Camellia; species Camellia japonica. The sequence continues at coordinate 398,644 of JAPPVO010000017.1, read as the reverse complement.
TGCATTTCATTTTCCATTCAATGAGGTATTCGTGTCTCATTTTGCATTTCATTGCATCTCGAGGTACGCGTGCCTCGTTTTGCATTTCATTTTCCATTCAATGAGGTATGCGTGCCTCATTTTGCATTTCATTGCATCTCGAGGTACGCGTGCCTTGTTTTGCATTTCATTTTCCATTCAATGAGGTATGCGTGCCTCATTTTGCATTTCATTGCATCTCGAGGTACGCGTGCCTTGTTTTGCATTTCATTTTCCATTCAATGAGGTATGCGTGCCTCATTTTGCATTTCATTGCATCTCGAGGTACGCGTGCCTCATTTTGCATTTCATTTTCCACTCAATGAGGTATGTGTGCCTCATTTTGCATTTCATTGCATCTCGAGGTACGCGTGCTTCGTTTTGCATTTCATTTTCCGTCTAATGAGGTATGCGTGCTCATGTCCATTTCAGTTTTGCATTCATGAGGTATGCGTGCCTCATGTTCATTTCATTTTGCATCTTGAGGTATGCGTGCCTCACTTTGCATTCATTTGCATTTCGTTTGCATTTTGCATCCATGAGGTATGCGTGCCTCATCTTGCATCTCATTTTGCACTACATCGCGCGATTTTGCGCACCTCATTGTTTTCAATCAGGTCTGGCGAGACCTTAAACACGCGCGGTCTCGGAGACCTTAAATCCTCGGGAGGTGCAAGACCTTCGGTGCATTAAGGTACACCTCATCGCATTTGGCATGCATCGTATCGCACTGTCTTGTGCACTCGCGTTGTCTAAACGCATCACGCTTTTGCGCATCTCATTGCATTTTGCATGCATTCAATCGCGCTATCTTGCGCATCGCGCTATCTTGTGCACCGCATCTCAATTCATGCATTGCCCCACATTGGTCTGGCAAGACCTTAAACACGCACGGTCTAGGAGACCTTAAATCCTTGGAAGGTGCGAAACCTTTACCGCACAATGGTCTGGAAGGCCTTAAACCCGCTCATTTGCATTGTTATGCATTTCAAAAGCAGCGCTTGGTCGCACCTTTCGAAATCATGCATCGTGCATTTCAATACATGCGTCGCCTCGCGCATCATTCGCATGGTCATGCGTTTCAAAACACGTGCATTGTCACATGCATTGTCATGCATACATTTTGCATCGCAGTCTAGGAGACCTTAAATCTTCGGAAGGTGCAAGACCTTCGTTGCTTTAGCACACACAATTCATGCATTGTCATGCATTCGTAAAGTCGCGCGTTGCCGCGCATTTCAAATTCATGCATCGTGCATTTTAAGCCACGCGTTGGCGCACATTTCAAAAAAAACATGCATTGTCATGCATACATTTTGCATCCCGGTCTAGGAGACCTTAAATCCTCTGAAGGTGCAATTCCTTTGGCGTTTGTCGTGCCCGGACGACTTTCAGTGGTCTGGTAAAGCCACCTGTCTATGTATGCGGTGAGTTCCTAGAAGACCAACTGGGATGGTGAAAACTAGAGTTCGAACGGCTTGTGCCTAGAACACAAAGGTTCGGGATTTTCGAGACTAAAGTCTGGTTTAAATACCCAGGGGGTGTACCCTTGGCTTGAAATCTGTATAGAAGCCCCATAGGTTGAGGCGGCATGTTTACGCCTCAATTCTGGATACTGAACCAACCTAGTATATCGCCCTGTTGGTAAGATAGGGAAAGCTGCAATCATAGTCGTTGCATCATAGTGCATTGTCATGCATCATTTGTAAATAGCATATGTCATGCATTTCAAAAAAAAAATCACAAAAAACAAAAACACATGCATATGTCATGCATCATTGTAAATACTGCATATGTCATGCATCATTCTAAATATTGCATATGTCATGCATTTCAAAAACAAAAAAAACATGCATATGTCATGCATCATCGTATATAGTGCATATGTCATGCATTTCAAAAAACCTGCATATGTCATGCATCATCATTGTAGTATAGTGCATATGTCATGCATTTTCTGTAAATATCCATTTCCATTGCATTGTAGTTGCATGCATCCACTGCATCATCCTCCATCCATGGCTTGCGCCTTTCCTTGTTGAGCTTGGTCTGGTATGTGCTCATACTTTTCACGTCAAAACACAGTTCTGCATGTGTACGCGCCTATTCCACGTTGGTATGTTGGTTTGAGGGTAGCGGCACCTTTTCTGTGCTAGACATGGCTTGTACGTGTACATGCCCTTCCTAGGCAAAACTTGGTTTGGCCTGCGTGCCATATCCATTGTATCCATTGTAGTTGCATGCATCCACTGCATCATCTTCCATTTATGGCTTGCACCTTTCCTTGTTGAGCTTGGTCTGGTATGTGTCCATACTTTTCACGTCAAAGCACAGTTCTGCATGTGCATCGCGCCTACTCCACGCTGGTATGTTGGTTTGAGGTTGCGGCACCTTTTCTGTGTTAGACATGGTTTGTATGTGTGCATGCCTTTCCTAAGCGAGATACGGTTTGGCCCGCGCGCCATAATCGCATATTACATTGTAGTGTAATTGTTGCATCCGGCATTAGGATCATTGTTCTTTCCTCAGCGGGTCGTCACCCCACTTATGTCAATCCACCCAATACTTGTCCTTGTGTCCGTCTACATTACTCATAGTTCTGCATGTGTATCGCGCCTACTCCACGCTGGTATGTTGGTTTGAGGTTGCGGCACCTTTTCTATGGTAGACGGACTTGTTACTTCCATCAACCTATTTGACATTTGTGTGGTTTCGAATCGCTCACGATTGAATCATGATTCAATTGCTTTGCATGTAGTTTGCATAGTTTCAATTGCATTGCATTATCATTTGCATTGTTCATACATCATTTTGTATATATTGCATATCATCTTGCATTCATTTCGCATTGTCATGCATATTGCTAACAATATTGTACCTGTTAAGTTTGCTTTCTTTGCAGGCACGATATTGTATGTACGGCTCATTTGAGGCCGGTGCAACCGGACGAGCCGCACAGGTATTGTATCCTCCGAGTGAGACGTATTGAGAATTGCATAATTCTCTTACATCCTTTCTGCATTGTAGTGTAGTTTGGTGCATGCTAGCTTAAAACTGTCGCATGCGTGCTTCGTTACAGCTTTCTTTGCATGATCATTAAGTTATGCTCGGCTTCGTGCATTTTCAGTTGCATTTTGCCCCTGCCTTCGGGCGCATATCTTGCTTGTCTTGCATGTTTGTCTAAGTCTTCGGCCTGGTCAAAAATGGGTCGTCTCTGGGCTTTGACATTCACTCCCGTCATTGTTATGACTTCCGAGTTCTGTCAAAGAGGGGCAACTGTAGACACCCCATTTTTGACCGTCCTCAAGACCTGGACGTCACCGCTTGAACACTCGGTGATTATCCATGTTCGTGTTCGTTTGGAGTTCCCGGAGTTCTCGGCTACGCGCCTTGCCTCAGGACCTCCGAACTTGACCGTTTTGTGTCTGGTTTTGCACCAAACACTTGTGCTTTGCCTTGGAGGGGCAGGGAATGCCTTGTGAGGCATCCCCACACACCACCGGCAGTGGCTAGAGGCCACCGGCTGGTTGGTGTTGCCATCGGCACTATATTGTGCCGGTCGGCACTCTTTTGTGCCGGTCGGCAGTCAATTTTGTCAAAATGACAATTTTGCCCTGCCGACTACTGTTCAGTTGCTTTTTGAGATATTTTGAAGCAGCTGTATAGCATTTGTTTCCCCTCCATACACGTGTATGGAGGGATGAGCCTTTGGTTTGCTTAGCTTGTAAGCTTTGTTGCCTATAAGAGAGGGCTCTCTTCTCTTGGCTCAAGGGTTAGAAAAATTAGACATTTTTAGAGAGAAAAGACAGAGAAGAAGCTCTGGTTCTAGGTTAGAACTTGTGTATCTATCCTATCTCTCTTTTCCTCTCTTGTTTCTACACTAGGTGCTTTAATCCATATTATTGCACACAAGCACCTAGTGTTTCACCTTCCTTCGGTTACTGAGGTTCTAAGGGCTGGTTCTTGAAGTTTTTGGTTGGATTTGAGCTCAAGGAAGCAACAACATCAACCTTTGTGAAGGTGGTCTTCAAGGGTAAGAAACTACCCCTTTTTACCCCATTTTTGCACTCCATTTTTGCATAGTTTAGAACTGTTTTTGTGCTTAGCATTTAATACAAAAAAGTTCTGTTTTTTAGTCCTCTTTATTGTTGGTTAAGAGTGTTTTGTGCTTTGGGGAGGTTTGACCACCCTTAGGCCTTGAAAAGGCCTCATTTTGTGCTATTTTGTGAGAGCTCCGGGATTTTGGTGTTGGGGTCTCTTCACCACTGAAATCTTGAGGGATTTCAGTGGTGAAGATGATGCCTTGAAGTCCCAAGAAGGAGAGGGTCACCCCCTCTCCTTGTTGTCCTTGAAAAGGACCTATTTTGCCTCTTGAGGGAGCCCCATGTTTGGTTGTTTGTTGGTTATGCCATGGCTGTATTTTGTGCTCATATTGCCATATTATAACTTTGTATCATGTTGGTTTTAGTACTCCTTGCATGTTTTGCATAGATGCTTTGTAATGCCTCTTTAGTCCTTTAACATGCATTAGGTTGTGTGCCTCTATTCTAACATGTTTTAGGCTTAGATTCATGAAGCTTGTATGCTTATTTTTCCATGAATAAGGTCTGTCCATGGTTACTTTGGTCGATCTTAGCTTGCATCACATAGCCTCTTTGCATTTGGCTTGTTGGCCTTAAGAGCATGAAAGTATAGCATGCCTTGCTTGCATTATTTTCAATGGTTTGGAACCATTTAGCATGCTATTTCAGTCCCTTAGACATGCTTGAATGATTGCCTTGCATGCCTCTTTGAAGTTTTGAAAGCATATGTTGTATGCCTAATGATTTGGTCATTGTGTGTGCCTTGCTCTAGAGCCACTTAGATGCCATCTAGGAGGTCCCTTTTGTATGGTCTAGGGCTGCCTTAGACCTGTTTTAAGCCTTCTTGGCCTTGTGAGGCTTGGTTGGCTTAGCCATGGTTTAGGTCTCCTTTGGCTTGCCTTGGATGCTTGGACCATTTGTTGCATGCTTAGTCTATTTTGTTGCTTGGTTTGGCACCATGTCCAACATGATTTTAAAGCTTATATATGCATGTTAATATGTCCATGTTAGCCTCTTTTAAGTGTTCTTAAGAGTTGCTTGTTTATGCCTAAGTGTTGGATTATGTATGCTTGCATGTGTGCATGTATTGCATATATCTTAGCCTTCACTTCTATGGCATTTGGCCACTGATTTTAGGCTTATTTAGAGCTGCCTAACCTATGTGCAAGTCCATCCTCTTGTTGCTTGCATATGCTCCTTGAGTGTTGTAATGTATTGGTAAGTAAATGCATGTTAGGACTAACATGATTGAATGAAGTCACATGCTTGTTTGCATGCTTGGACACCCACATTACACCTTGCATACTTGATGGTTGACATTGGTGTTTCATGCCTTGTATGTTTGTTAGCTTGTATGCTCCTTTGCATTGGCATGATTGCATACTAGTTGACATGTCTAGGATTGCATCACATAAACATGCATGCTCTACCTCTTGACCAAGTCATGATAGAGGCTTAGCACCCTTGTGTGTTTGTTTGGTTTGCATGCATTTGAAATAGAAGTTGCACATTTGGTTCTTTGGGCCATCATGCATGGAAATGCGTGATTGGTGGCCCGAGAATCGAGGCACATGCCCCTTTGAGTCACAAATATGATAAGGGGCATGATTGGTGCACACATTGTTGGAATTACATTGCCATGCAAGTTTTTGCCCTCTGCTGCTGTGAGTTGCAGGTTCTGCAGACATTCAGTGCCGGCCGGCAGTATTTAGTGCCGACCGGCAGTCTATTGATGGCCGATGGATGAATTTTGTGCCGGTGACCTCATGCTGATGCCGGTGGAAGTCCTACTCAGCCGATGATGTCCCTCAGTGTCCTGGGAGGCACTCCTGAGACTTTGGCAGTCTTCTGAGATGCAAAGCAGGGAAAACAGAGGCAATCTAAGCATGGCAGTGCAATTCCGAGCAAGTCCCGAGCATGCGTTGCATCCGGCCCTCATCTCGAGGCGGTTTACTGCTTTAATTAGATTAATTAATTTATTTGATTAATTTAGTTGGACTGTAATATTTTAATTAGTTTGCGTAGTTAATTAATCTGTATTATTATTTTGGTCCCTCCGAGTGGGGGCAAATTTGTAATAAGTGTGGGTGAGTGGTTTGTATGTCTTCCAACCCCCACTTCTTTCTTCCCTTTTATTTACCTGCTTATGATGGTAGATTAGGGCACGTCTATTTTAGCATACCTTATGCAATGCATGCGTGCATCCATGCATTTGTCTAAACATGCACCGGGCTCGGTACATCATACAAACTGCATTGTATTCTAAATTCCAACTTGAATACGTGCATCAAATGATTGCATTTCACGTGCCATTTTAGGGTTAGCCGAGCCTACTCTAAATTGCATCCTTGCCTGTGTTGCATTAGCCACTTAACATGACCTAGGGACATGCATGTCTGCTAACTAGTTTCTTGTTTTGGCACGGAGTACGATGTAAGTATTTTACGCTTTAGCATACCACATGCGTGTGAATGTTGCCATGACAGTATGTTACCATGCGGCTAAGTGCTTATGTGAGATAAACTGTTTGAATGCCTGTGGGTGGAGGTTGGTTGCTTGAGTTGGAAAACTCATTGAAATCCGTTTTTAGCCTACTTGCGAGTAGCAAACCCGAAACGCTTTCAAAAAAACGGATATGCAATGATTATTTCCGAATTAGGCAATCTAGTCTATACTTGTTTGCTGCGCGCATAACATAGTAATTCTAGGCTAATAATTGGAATAAGAGCATGTAATGTTTTCAAAATCGGATATCACGGTTAGTAGAGGCCGGTCTTCGAACCGGGCGAAAGGGGGTGCTCATAGCTGACCTTCCCCGATCGTACCCAAGCTCCCGAGCCAAGACTACTTTGGTTATGACGGACACGTGGCCTTCGGCACCGAGTCAGGGTTTCCTAAATTTCCCATTTTAAAAAATATTTAGGTGGCGACTCTGTAATCTGGCAAAGCAGTCCATGTTTGGCACTTTTCAAAAAATCTGTTTTTCTTCAAAACGATTTGCCAGAGTTGGACTCTTTGGTTCAAGATTTAGAACCACAAACAAAAAGGGGAGTCCGAACTGTAGAGTAGCATCAAGGCCCTCACGCGGGCGTTGTTACAAATATGCCCAAAAGGTACCCGTGTGTTTTAAACAGTTCGGACCCTTGATCTTTTTGATCTAGTCTCACTAGTGCAATGTGAAACATAGATGAGAGTCCAGATTTGGCAACTTTTAGAAAATCCATTTTATTGCAAAATCTTTTTCCAAAAATTGACTACGTCATCAGAGCTTAGAGTCGCTACCTAATATTTTTTGAAAAATTAGCAAACCTATGACTCGTGCCAAGGTCACTGTTCGTCATAACCAAAGTTGTCTTGGTTCGGAACCTTAGGTATGAGAGGGGAAGGTCATTAATTGAGCACTCCCGCTCACCCGATCAAAAGATCGGCCTTTACTAAACCATGATATGAATTTTATTTACTTTATATGTTCATATTCCGATTATTTAATAAATCCTAAGAATTACTATATGAAGCATACAAGTATAGACTATGTTATTTATTTTTGAATAATTTGATTTCATCTAGTTTTGAAAAAGTTTTGGAGATGTACAACCCAAATAAATTGAGTTTACAAACATGAAAATCAACACTATTCCAAATTAAGCGACACAACCTCCATCCACTGACATTCATACAGTTATATCAAGTAAGCAAGTAGCCACATGGTAGGATGCTTAAACATAATAAGAAAAACACACACAAACGGGATGCTAAAGTATAAAAACTTACATATTTACCGACGTCCCTCGAACAGCTACAAAACAAAGTGAAACATGCATGATCTTGTATACAAAATCCTAATGCAATTCACTCATGAGATGCAACTAAAGATTCGGCTTCTAGGATATGACATGTGAATCATCTCAAGAACATGAAGTAGCGCACATAATCACATAGGAATTGATTGAATCCACAAATGCAAAATTAGTCGAATCAAGATGCATGAAACATGGATGCAAAGCATGGATATAATGAAAGAAAAAATATGATGCATATTCACAGATAAAGAAAGCAAGTAAAAGAACGAGATAGAAAGAAACGGGGCGGGGAATTATTACAACACTTGAAAGAATAATTACAAACCAAATTAAAGAGGGATGAGGAGGATATTACAACAAAATAAAAACCTCACGATACACTCAAAATAAAATAAAAAAAAAAGAAAAAAAAGTTTCGTGTGCCTTAGAAACCATCGGAAGTTAGTTAACATTGGAAGACAAACGCTATCTTGTCCAAAAGAAGCTAACTGGCCGGCCAATTAGGCCTAACAAAGCCTATCTTATTGCAAAACCAAGAAAATGAACAAATAAGAAATATGTAGGTGGCTCAACTAACCACTACCGGTTAGATTAAAAACAAGAAAACAGATATAAAATAATTATAAAAAAAAGTGCAAACTTACAACAAAATTAACATGAACCTAAAATAAGAAAACAAATATAAGATAGAACATGCAAGATTACAACAAAACTAATATGAGACTAATATAAGAAAAATATAAGGTAGGAGATGCAAGATTACAACATAATTACTATAAAACTAAAACAAGAAAATAAATATAAGATAGAACATGCAAGATTACAACAAAACTAACATGAACTTAAAATAAGAAAGCAAATATGAGGTAGAACATGCAAGATTACAACAAAACTAATATGAAATTAAAGCAAGCGAATAAAAATAAATAAATTAATTAATAATTATGAGCTAAACAAACCACTTGGATTACAACAACAAATTATGAAATATAAAGTAAGAAAATAAATATGAGATAAACAAACCATTTGGATTATAACAAAACACTATGAGGTAGAACATGCAAGATTACAACAAAACTAACATGAACCTAAAACAACAAAGCAAATATGAGGCAAAACATGCAAGATTACAACAAAATTAATATGAAACTAAAGCAAGCGAATAAAAATAAATAATTATGAGTTAAAGAAACTACTTGGATTACAACAACATACTATGAAATATAAAATAAGAAAATAAATATGAGATAAACAAACCACTTGGATTATAATAAAACACTATGAAATAAGAAGCAAGAAAATAAATATGAGATAGAAAATACAAAAAAATGAAAGACTAGAAATTCACTTTCCAAAGAAAGATTAAACTTCTTGATTTTCAAACTTTCTCTTGATCACCCTCAAGTTTAGGAAGTGTGTTCTCAATCCTCAATTTGAAAGCTTGGAATCCTTGCTAAAATGATGGCTTGGAGGTGTACGTGGGGAAAAATTATTATCTCTCTTGTTTTGCTCACTTTTACCAACACCCACTCTTCCTCTTGATCAAAACTACTGAAATTCAAGTATTTCAAAAATTTTGGAGGAGTTTTAGGTGTAGAAAAGATGGAATTTCAGTTTGTATGGAAGGTATGGGGTGTATATGGAAGATAGGAGTATTTTAGCTCAAAAACTCAATTTTCTCTCTTTTTTCACTATTTTCTCTTCAATTTCGTGGTCTTCCTTCTCTCTTACAATTTGATCATTCTATATAGGCAATGAGGGAGAGTTAAGGTCAAAAAGAATGTGGGAGAGAAGGTAGAAGATAAGAATGTGATAGGAGGAGTGAAGTTTCAAAGTGGTTGCATAGGATACTTCCTTATGGATGTAAACAAAACCTCTTTTTGACAATGGAGGATAGTACGTATGTATTTGGTAATAGATGGGTTGGCCAATGGGGTAGAGGAGTGTCCCACACACAAGAAAAAAAAATGCAAAAATAAACCTTATTTACCTGCTAGTTTGAAATGGTCAAATATTATTTGAGGGGAAATATAACACAAGGCAAATCTTTGGCAAAGTGGTTAAGGTGTTAGGTATTGAGTGGTAGGTTGGGGGTTCAAACCCCCTTCCAAGCATTTCTTAAATTCATTTTTTTGGATAAAGACATGTCAGCGTCACGTCATCAGCAAGGACCAATCCAATCATGCCATGTTAGTAAGATCGCCATGTCAGCGTCCCAGTTAGTATTGATAGATTATTCTACATATGGACGGAATATACCCTGACATAACAGAATATTCTCTCACATAACAAAATATTTCCTAAGTTTTGAAAGTTACTGTCACGACCCCAACCCGCCCCTATGGGTTAAGGACGTGACCGGCCAGTAATCCCGTGATTACCTACGGCCTCAAATTCAAACGGACATATCTTGCCAGAGTAAAGGGGCCAAACGGAAGTAAAAATTTAAAACTTTGTCCATAGAGCGGTGCTTACATGCACGTCAACCAAACCATACTCATAAACGTTAATAACACACGTCAAAAGTATAGCAGCATAAACTTCTTTACAATAGGATCAACTAAACTGAGCCAACCCATATCAGACTACATACAAATGTATACAAAACCCTTGCCGACAGAACCAAAATATGATTACATAGCAAACTGGCAAGGACGGGTCTCGCACGTGAGACACAAGGCTGACTCTCCAAAATTCGTGTTGTTCATGGTAGACTTCACTGGGGCTGGGTTTGTACTTCTCTTGGCTCACCTATAAAAACATGAATGAGCGTGAGCGATAGCCCAGTGAATAATATCAATTACAGAATTTATGCGACAAGACGTAAAACAACGTTTTCCAAACGGCCTTGGGCCCAATTCATTTCTATAGTTAACATATATAAGGGTAATTTAAATCATAGTTCCGCACACGCTGGCCTATTACTCATTCAGCTTTACATTCACTACGAAACGGCCTTCGGCCCATTTGATTATGTCAGAACGGCCTTTGGCCCAACCATTCATTTCAAAACGGCCTTTGGCCCACTTATTCATTTCAAAACGGCCTTTGGCCCACTTATTCATTTCAAAACGGCCTTTGGCCCACTAATTCATGTCAAAACGGCCTTCGGCCCATACATTCGTATCAAAATGACCTTTGGTCCATTCATGTTCATCAAAACGACCTCTGGTCCATTTATGTTTAACAAAACGACCTTTGGTCCATTCATGTTTAACAAAACGACCTTGGGTCCGTTTATGCTTATCAAAACGACCTTGGGTCCAATTACGCATTCATATCTGACTTACGTCCACAATCCCAATTAGCAGTTCATAAGCTTTAAGGGAATAAACAATTGGACATTCACAAGCATTCAAATATCGATATTACTCACAGTGATCGGTTGATTGGTTCGCCTTGGAACTCGACCCTACACATGCCATGAACATAAGAGGGTCATTAACAATTCAATCCGTTCAAAATTCACATTTTACTCTTTAGGCTTCATTCTTATCTCTTTAAATCATTCACAATGTTTAACATATGCCTAAGAGTGCTTGCAAGTGAAAGAGAACGGAAAACGAAACACAGAATGCAAAAACAGAATTTCAGAAAATAGGGTCCCCGCTCGAGCGTGGGATTCTCCGCTCGAGCGTGGGATTCTCCGCTCAAGCGGAACCTTAAGTCTGCAGAAGCACTGGTTGCCTCAAATCCCCGCTCGAGCGTGAACTACTCCGCTCGAGCAGACTTCCTGTCTACATAGCTCCCCGCTCGAGCGGGAATCATGTCTGCAGAAAAATACTGGGAGCTCGATTTCTCCGCTTGAGCGGCCCTTCCCCCGCTCGAGCGGAAGTCAGAATTCTGGAAATTCCAGATTGTGTTCTTGAGCTTTAGTTCAATTTCCCAGCTACCATTCTTGCATGCAAAGGCTCAAATCTCAAATATAATCATACTAACATGGTATAAACACCAAAACACATCATCATGGGGCCTAATTTCAAGGATTAAACACTTGCATGCTTCAAATTGACACCAACTCACTTCTATCATTCATATTCATACATTCAAAGCTCCTATCTCCATAAATTGTACATGCATGTGGTATATCACTTTCATCCTTAGTTCATATGATGAAAAGATGGTCAAGTACATGGCTTTCAACCAAAATGCAACATAAGTCATGTGATTCAAGGTCAAATATGCTAATTCCAAACAATTACTTACATGCATGCATATATGGTCTTCCAACTCAACAAAACCAATTCAAAACATGTTCTTGGCCATTAATTAACTTTGAACACACAAGATTACACATTAAACTCATGGATTCAAGAATCAATGCTTACCTAGAAGCCCAATCTATGGTTAATTCTTGAACTAGACTTCAAATCTCCAAGCTTGAGTCACAAATTATACAACTCTCTCCCTCTCTCTCTCTAACAGCGGGCTCTCTCTCTCTCCCTCAAGTGTATATCTCAGATGTTTTGAGTTGAATAGAGCAAAAGGGAAGTGAGTGTTAATGCACAACAAGTCCCACTAAATCAATATAATAATAATAAAGCAATTGGGCTCTAATTTATCAATTTAATCAGTTTAAATTGACTAGAATCAATTTCCAATTAAATTTCACCGTAGGCTCTAAAAATTATGCCAATTACAATGGCGTAATCAATTTCGGGTTCTGTAGCCGATAAGGCCCTCAATTTAATTCCCGAAGGGGACTATTCAAACAGATATTCCTACGGTGAACAGATATGAATTCAAAATCACATATTATCACATAATGGCACACAAAATCATGCTAAACACATAACCATAAACAAATTAAGGACCAGTTTAGCACAATACAGAACAGGGGTATCACAGTCTTCTCCCCTTTAGGAAGTTTGGTCCTCCAAACTTAAGTTACCTTCGTCGGGAAACAAATGTGGGTAGCGTAGTCGCATTTCCTCCTCTTTTTCCCACGTGGCATCTGTCCCATAGTGTTCCTTCCATTCCACTTTCACCATTGGGATGGACTTATTCCTCAATTCTTTCACGTGTCGGTCCACAATTCTCTCTGGCCATTCAGCATATTCCATATTTTCATCAATAGCAACCCGGTGATAATCAATCACATGAAACAGGTCTCGGAGGTAGCCCCTCAACATCGACACATGAAATACATTGTGGATTTGTTCAAATCCTGGTGGCAAAGCAACTCTATAAGCAACTGAACCAAGTCTTTCCAGAATCTGGAACGGCCCGATGTAACGGGGCGACAACTTGCCCTTTTTCCCAAATCTGACTTGGCCTTTCATCGGAGAAACACGGATGAACACATGGTCACCAACCTCATACTCAAGAGGTCTTCTCCGGACGTCTGCATAATTCTTTTGTCGGTCCTGAGCTGTTTTGAGCCTTTGGCGAATAGTCTTGATCTTCTCAGAAGTGTCTTGCACAATTTTTGGCCCAAGCAAAGCTCTATCCCCGACCTCTGTCCAACAAATAGGTGATCTACACCTCCTGCCATACAAAGCCTCGTATGGTGCCATACCGATGCTGGAGTGGAAGCTGTTATTATAAGCAAATTCTGCAAGTGGCAAATAATCTTCCCAACTCCCCTGAAAATCCAAAGCACACATGCGAAGCATATCTTCCAAGGTTTGTATCGTTCATTCTGATTGCCCATCTGTTTGTGGGTGGAATGCAGTACTGAACCTTAGTTCTGTTCCCATAGCTTCCTGCAAACTCTTCCACAACCTAGATACAAATTTCGGATCTCTATCCGACACAATAGATACTGGAACACCGTGTAAACGGACAATCTCATCAACATAAATAGTAGCCAATCTATAAGCAGTAAATGTAGTTTTGACAGGCAGAAAATGTGCAGATTTAGTCAATCTATCAACTACAACCCAAACAGAATCCATACCTTGAGAAGTCCGAGGTAGGCCAACAACGAAATCCATAGTCACATGTTCCCACTTCCATTCAGGAATAGGGAGAGGTTGGAGTAAACTGCCTGGTTTCTGATGTTCAACCTTAACTTGCTGACACTGAAGGCACTTAGACACATATTCTGCAATCTCTTTCTTCATTTTAGGCCACCAGTAGGTCTGTTTCAAATCCCGGTACATTTTATTGTTGCCTGGATGCATAGCAAAAACGGATCTGTGGGCTTCGTCTAAAACCCTCTTCTTAAGTTCCGGAATATCGGGAACACACATTCTGTTTCGGAATCTCAACATTTCATTCTCAATGCTAAATTCTGCTTTTGGACTCGCCTCAAATTCATTGATTACTTTTCTGAGGAACTCATCCTCTTCCTGTTTCTGTTTGATCTCCTCAATAATTGCCGGCTCGGCCGTAATAGCGGCTATCAATCCGCCCTGTTCACATACCACTACCTCAATTTCAGAGTTCTCAAAATCTTGCAAGATTTCTTTCTGTTCGGTAAGCAAACAAGCCATACCCCCTGTTGATTTTCTGCTCAAGGCATCCGCAACTGTATTAGCTTTCCCGGGGTGGTACTGAATCTCAAGATCATAGTCTTTTATCAATTCCAGCCATCTTCTCTGACGCATATTCAGCTCTTTCTGCGTGAAGAAGTATTTTAAGCTCTTATGATCCGTATAGACTTCGCATCTTGCCCCATACAAATAATGCCGCCAGATTTTCAAGGCAAAAACAACTGCGCCAATTCCAGGTCATGCGTCGGATAATTCTTCTCATGTAGCCTCAATTGTCGGGAGGCGTAAGCAATAACCCTTCCGTTCTGCATTAACACACAACCCAAACCCTTGTAAGATGCATCACTGAAAATTACAAAATTTTCCGTACCTGAAGGCAAGGTCAAAATTGGTGCAGTGGTCAATCTTGTTTTCAGTTCTTGGAAGGCAGATTCTCTTTCATCATTCCATTCAAACGGTTGCCCTTTACGTGTCAATTGGGTAAGAGGCACGGCTAATTTTGAAAAATCTTTTACAAACCTCCTGTAGTACCCAGCTAAACCCATGAAGCTACGGACTTCTGTCACATTAGTTGGTGTAGGCCAATTCACAATTGCCTCGATTTTCTGCGGGTCTACCGAAATTCCTTCCTTGTTAATCACATGCCCTAAGAAAACAATTTCATCCAACCAAAACTCACATTTCTTTAGTTTAGCAAATAATTTCCTTTCCCGAAGTATTTGTAAGACATCCCTCAAATGTTGTTCATGTTCAAGTCTATCTTTAGAATATATCAAGATATTGTCGATAAAAACTACCACAAACTCATCAAGGTAGTTTTTAAATATTCTATTCATTAAGTCCATAAATGCTGCCGGAGCATTAGTTACTCCAAATGGCATAACAAGAAACTCAAAATGACCATACATCGTTCTGAATGTTGTTTTCTCAACATCCCCTACCTTAACCTTCAACTGATGATACCCGGATCTCAAATCAATCTTAGAAAACACCTGTGATCCCTGCAACTGATCAAATAAATCATCAATACGGGGTAAGGGATACTTATTCTTTATCGTTACCTTGTTCAATTCCCGATAATCGATGCACAGGCGCAAAGTACCATCCTTCTTTTTCACAAATAACACCGGTGCACCCCAAGGCGAAGTGCTAGGCCGGATAAACCCTTTATTAAGAAGGTCTTGCAACTGTTCTTTTAATTCTTTCATTTCGGCAGTAGCCATCCTGTAGGGAGTTTTAGAAATAGGCTGGGTACCTGGCACAGTCTCAATAGTAAACTATATCTCCCTGTCTACCAATTCCCCTGGTAATTCATTTGGAAACACATCTGGAAATTCTCTAACAATGGGAATATCATTAAATTCAACATTCACGGATTGTTCAGTCAATACATAACACAAATAACCCAGGCACCCCTTCCTGATCAATTTACATGCTTTCATTGCAGATATCAAATATGGTGGAGGCACTACCCCATTTCCCACAAACACAATCTCTTTTTGTTCCTGTGGTTTAAACACAACCCTCTTTGTCACACAATCTATGGTGGCACAATATTTGGTCAACCAATCCATGCCCAAAATTACATCGAACTGTCTAAAGTTTAAGGGCAACAAATCTACATATAGGGTAGCATCCTCAATATGCATGTCACAAAACCGATATATATAGTCACACAACACAGATTCCCCCGATGGAGCAGACACACATAACAAATATGGTAACAATTCTAGGGGTCTTTTCAGTCTAGATGCAAATGCATATGTCACAAATGAGTGCGTTGATCCAGAATCAATTAATACAAAAGCATCCCGATTACATATTGAGATAGTACCTGAGACAACGACATTGGCATTCCGTGTATCACCCGGAACAAGCGCAAAAACTCTCCCCTGCCTCACTGTGTCCCCGGTAATAGCGGACCTCACAGTATTTCCCGGCTTTGGAACCGATGCAGTTGAACTAGCTGCTAGTTTCCCACCGTTTTGATTGCACTCTCGGGCTATGTGCCCTTGTTTCCCACACTTGAAACAGCCTCCTGACGTGCGGTAACAGACCCCATGGTGCCTTTTGCTACAGACATTGCACATGGGAGCTGTGTCTCGGGAAGAATTTGAAGTAGTGGAGGAGCCCGTGTTTTGCTTCTTCAGAAATTTCTTCTTCGAAAAGAAGCCTTGCCTTTTGTTACCCTTCCATTCTGTTGCTGGCTTAGCTTGTCTAGCTATATTAGCCTCTGATATAATGGCCCTGTCAAGCACTCCGATGTAGGTCTCCAGCTTTAGGACATTCACCCTCTCTAGGATATCAATGCGGAGTTCGCCTTCGAAATGTCTTGCCTTCTTATAATCGGTGTCAATCACATGTGGTGCAAATCTGGCCAATTCAGTGAACTTGTCCTCATACTCAGCCACTGTCATGCTATCTTGCTTGAGTTCCATGAACTCGGCTACTTTCCTGTCCCGAACACATTGCGAAAAATACTTGTCATAAAAGATCTCCAGAAATTTTACCCAATCCACATCTTTATGATTTTCTCGCATCAACATCCACCATCTCCTTGCTTCGTCTTCTAGCATAAAAGTGGCTAGAAGCACTTTCTGAGTCTCTGAACAGGGGAACACTTCAAATAGCTTTTCGATGCCGAGGACCCATGCTTCGGCTTTCAAATGATCTAATCCCCCGTGGAACTGTGGTGGTTTCATCTTCTTGAATTCCTTAGTGAGAGCTATAATCCGGTCATCATTCTGGTTATCTGGCACGGGTGGTGCCGGAGGTGGAGGTGGCGGGTGTGGTTGCTGCCACTGTTGTTGCCACTCTTGTTGCTGTCTCAAAGCCTCTGCCATTTCCTGAATCAGTCTTTCCATTCTGTCCAGTCTGGCAGTAGAAGATTCCTCTATCTCATCACCTCTAGTTCTCACCATCTAGATTAAACTTGCATTATATTTTATACAAAAGATACACAAGTGCACATATACTAAGAAGCACGTATATTCAGATAATTTGCAATGCAAGTAGTTCACAACTTATAACATATTCCTGTTCATATCAAACATTTAAGCATATAACCAATGCTTCCAAATTCACGCTTATTACATGAATGCATCCTAGATCTTATCTAGACGCTTATTGCTCTTTTTGGACAAGTGTGTGAGTTATTAACTCGTGCTCTGATACGACTCTGTCACGACCCCAACCCGCCCCTATGGGTTAAGGACGTGACCGGCCAGTAATCCCGTGATTACCTACGGCCTCAAATTCAAACGGACATATCTTGCCAGAGTAAAGGGGCCAAACGGAAGCAAAAATTTAAAACTTTGTCCATAGAGCGGTGCTTACATGCACGTCAACCAAACCATACTCATAAACGTTAATAACCCACGTCAAAAGTATAGCAGCATAAACTTCTTTACAACAGGATCCACTAAACTGAGCCAACCCATATCAGACTACATACAAATGTACACAAAACCCTTGCCGACAGAACCAAAATATGATTACATAACAAACTGGCAAGGACGGGTCTCGCACGTGAGATACAAGGCTGACTCTCCAAAACTCGTGTTGTTCATGGTAGACTTCACTGGGGCTGGGTTTGTACTTCTCTTGGCTCACCTACAAAAACATGAATGAGTGTGAGCGATAGCCCAGTGAATAATATCAATTACAGAATTTATGCGACAAGACGTAAAACAACGTTTTCCAAACGGTCTTGGGCCCAATTCATTTCTATAGTTAACATATATAAGGGTAATTTAAATCATAGTTCCGCACACGCTGGCCTATTACTCATTCAGCTTTACATTCACTACGAAACGGCCTTCGGCCCATTTGATTATGTCAGAACGGCCTTTGGCCCAACCATTCATTTCAAAACGGCTTTTGGCCCACTTATTCATTTCAAAATGGCCTTTGGCCCACTTATTCATTTCAAAACGGCCTTTGGCCCACTTATTCATTTCAAAACGGCCTTTGGCCCACTTATTCATTTCAAAACAGCCTTTGGCCCACTCATTCATGTCAGAATGGCCTTCGGCCCATACATTTTTATCAAAACGACCTTTGGTCCATTCATGTTCATCAAAACGACCTCTGGTCCATTTATGTTTAACAAAACGACCTTTGGTCCATTCATGTTTAACAAAACAACCTTGGGTCCATTTATGCTTATCAAAACGACCTTGGGTCCAATTATGCATTCATATCTGACTTACGTCCACAATCCCAATTAGCAGTTCATAAGCTTTAAGGGAATAAACAATTGGACATTCACAAGCATTCAAATATCGATATTACTCACAGTGATCAGTTGATTGGTTCGCCCTGGAACTTGACCCTACACATGCCATGAACATAAGAGGGTCATTAACAATTCAATCCGTTCAAAATTCACATTTTCCTCTTTAGGCTTCATTCTTATCTCTTTAAATCATTCACAATGTTTAACATATGCCTAAGAGTGCTTGCAAGTGAAAGAGAACGGAAAACGAAACACAGAATGCAAAAACAGAATTTCAGAAAATAGGGTCCCCGCTCGAGCGTGGGATTCTCCGCTCGAGCGGAACTTAAGTCTGCAGAAGTACTAGTTACCTCAAATCCCCGCTCGAGCGTGAACTACTCCGCTCGAGCGGACTTCCTGTCTACATAGCTCCCCGCTCGAGCGTAAACTTCCCCGCTCGAGCGGGAATCATGTCTGCAGAAAAATACTGGGAGCTCGATTTCTCCGCTCGAGTGGCCCTTCCCCCGCTCGAGCGGAAGTCAGAATTCTGGAAATTCCAGATGGTTTCTGAGCTTTAGTTCAATTCCCAGCTACCATTCTTGCATGCAAAGGCTCAAATCTCAAATATAATCATACTAACATGGTATAAACACCAAAACACATCATCATGGGGCCTAATTTCAAGGATTAAACACTTGCATGCTTCAAATTGACACCAACTCACTTCTATCATTCATATTCATACATTCAAAGCTCCTATCTCCATAATTGTACATGCATGTGGTATATCACTTTCATCCTTAGTTCATATGATGAAAAGATGGTCAAGTACATGGCTTTCAACCAAAATGCAACATAAGTCATGTGATTCAAGCTCAAATATGCCAATTCCAAACAATTACTTACATGCATGCATATATGGTCTTCCAACTCAACAAAACCAATTCAAAACATGTTCTTGGCCATTAATTAACTTTGAACACACAAGATTACACATTAAACTCATGGATTCAAGAATCAATGCTTACCTAGAAGCCCAATCTATGGTTAATTCTTGAACTAGACTTCAAATCTCCAAGCTTGAGTCACAAATTATACAACTCTCTCCCTCTCTCTCTCTAACAGCGGGCTCTCTCTCTCTCCCTCAAGTGTATATCTCAGATGTTTTGAGTTGAATAGAGCAAAAGAAAAGTGAGTGTTAATGCACAACAAGTCCCACTAAATCAATATAATAATAATAATAAAGTAATTGGGCTCTAATTTATCAATTTAATCAGTTTAAATTGACCAGAATCAATTTCCAATTAAATTTCACCGTAGGCTCTAAAAATTATGCCAATTACAATGGCGTAATCAATTTCGGGTTCTGTAGCCGATAAGGCCCTCAATTTAATTCCCGAAGGGGACTATTCAAACAGATATTCCTACGGTGAACAGATATGAATTCAAAATCACATATTATCAATGGCACACAAAATCATGCTAAACACATAACCATAAACAAATTAAGGACCAGTTTAGCACAATACAGAACAGGGGTATCACAGTTACAATTTGGCCGAGAAGTTTCAAATAATTATGCTGTAACCTAGATTTGAGGACAATTTTTCAATGAGGTCCCTAGAAGTGCAACAAAGGTTGATCTTAGCTAAATGAACCATTTTGGAGACAACCTTGAGGTCAGAATATGCCCTTGGAAAGGTAATTTGTGGTCGTTTAGAGTTGGAAATAGGGCTCAAATTCTAAGTTTTCTTATTGAGGATTCTGTGAGAAATACCTTCTTGTTTTGTCATCATAGGGTAGTCAAAAGAAAGAGTCCAAGTCTTAGGGCCAGTCAAAATGGGGTGTCTACAGTTGCCCCCTTTTAACAGAGCTCAAAGTCATTCTTGACGTTGTAGACGTCCCCGAACGCATCCCGGGCGAGGAGTGTGAGTCCCCCCCGCTCTGGTTCAATGGTGGGTCACTACAGTTCAAGGACTCAAATGTCACGGTTCTTAATCTTGAACCAAAGAGTCCAACTCTGGCAAATCGTTTTGAGAAAAACAGATTTTGAAAAGAAGTGCCAAACATGGACTGCTTTGCCAGATACAGAGTCGCCACCTAAATATTTTATTTTTGGGAAATTTAGGAAACCCTGACTCGGTGCCAAAGGCCACGTGTCCGTCATCACCAAAGTTGCCTCGGCTCGGGAACTTGGGTACGATTGGGAAAGGTCACTATGAGCACCCCCTCTCGCCCGGTCCGAAAACCGGCCTCTACTAATCATGATATCCAATTTTGAAAACGTTATGTGTTCTTATTCCAGTTAGTAGCCTAGAATTACTATGTGATGCGCACAGCAAACAAGTATAGACTAGATTGCCTAATTTGGAAACAAGCATTGCATATCCGTTTGTTTGGAAAACAGTTTGAAATTGCTACTCGCAAGTAGGCTAAAATACGGATTTCAATGAGTTATTCCAACTCAAGCAATCCAACCTCCACCCACAGGCATTCAAACAGTTTATTTCATATAAGCACTTAGCCGCATGGCAAGCATACTGTCATGTTAACATTCACACGTATGCGAGATGCTAAAGCATAAATACTTACATTGTACTCCGTGCCAAAACAATAAACTAGTTAGCAAAATATGTATGACCTAGCTCATGTTAAGATGACTAATGCAACGCATACAGAGTGCAATTAGACAGGCTCGGCTATCCTAAACATGGCATGTGAAATGCACGAGTAACACGTATTCAAGTTAGATTTGAAATACAATGCAGTTTGTATGATGTACCGAGCCCGATGCATGTCAACAAATGCATGGATGCACGCATGCATTGCATAAGGTATGCTAATTTTAAATATGCCCTAATCTACCATCATAAGCAGGTAAATAAAAGGGAAGAAAGAAATGGGGGTTGGAAGACATACACACACTCACCACACTTATTACAAATATGCCCTCACACAGAGGGACCAAAAGAATATACAGTCCGAATAACAAATCGCTAAATTAATTATTACATAATTTCTAATCTAATCAAAATAAATGCAAAGAGAAGATGGCCGCAGCCCCCGCCTCGGGATGCGCGAATGATGCATGCTCGATCCGTCTTGCCCGGAAAATCCGCACCATACCACTGCTGCCTCTGTTTTCACTGTCCTGCCTCTCCAAAGACTGCCAAAGTCCTGGGACACGTTCCTTGCACACTGTAGAATACCATGGCTGGAGGAAATGCCCACCGGCCATGAGGAATGTCCATCGGCTGCTGATGAAGCTATCGGCCATTCACAAATGGCCGGTCGGCACTGTATGTTGCGGTCGGCAAAACTTCCTGCAGAAGACAGTTTTGACAGCAACAAAGGACAGACAGTGCATGGCATGAAATTTCAAGCAAATGTGTGCACCAACACATCCCTTATCATGATTTTGACTCAAAGGGGTATGTTCCTTGGTCCTCGGACCACCAATTGCGCATTTCAATGCATGATGGCCCAAGAAACCAAGTATGCACTTTGATTTCAAATGTCATGCAAACCAAACAAACACATAAAGCCCAACCTCTATCACTTGATCAAGAGGCAAGGCATGCATGCCAATGTAATGCAACCTAGGCATGTGATCTAGTATGCAACATGGGCATGCAAATGAACAATGTATGCTAGGCGCGCAACCTAAACATGTAAACAAACATGGTATGCAACAACATGCAACGATGGACTTAACTAACATGGATAGCTCGCAAGCATGCCAAAATCAGTGGCCATAATGAGGCAAGTGAGGCAACACAATACATGGGATGCATGCACAATGCATTAACCAAACCTAAGGCACGAAAATGCAATTCTACCAAAGCATGGCAAGGGATGCAAGATGGCATACAAGCATGTGAATTTCAGCACTGGAACATGATGCCAAACGGTCCCAAAACATAGCGAAATGACACTAAGTGCATGAAATGGACCCGAAATGCAAGATTAGGCTCATGAAATGACCTATAGCTATATCAAACATGCATAATCTGGACATGAAGCATGAAAATAGAAGCAAGGAAGCCCCAAAAAAAGCATGTTTACAGTTCAAAACATGGCCAAACAGTGAACAAAAGTGAGGCTAAGCTATCATGCAAAAATGGCTCCGCAAGGGAGGTAATGAAGCAAGTGGTAGATGAAAAGCCCAAACTGAAAAAGACCCTTCTACAACACTGAAGAGGGACCAAAAATATGACTACTTACAGTATATGACAAGCCCCAAATCAATATACAAACATGCTCAAAATGCAATGCAAGATTAAGGCCACAAGAGGGCTATAACATGAAGTATACAAAACATGCATCAAACAGAAAAGACCCTTCATGGGACATGGAGGGGGTCAAAATAAGACCCTTCAGTTCTGATCAGGGTCGAAAAACAGAAGCAATGTGCTAACAAGTCATGCAAAAATGGGGACCAAAGAGGGGTTCAATGGCAAGTGACACATGGAGGTCCCCAACAGTGTTGAGCCCTTCTTCAATGTTGAAGAAGGGCTCAAAATAAGCCTCTTTACAGTTTACATCGAAGCTCAAAAATACTTGTAAATAAGGCTAACCAATGAAGCTAAAAAATGCAAGTTTAAGGGAAATGGGTGCTTACCCTTGAAGAGCAGCAAACCAGCAGCCCTTGGTCCAAGTTTCTGAGCTTCTAACCTCTGCAAATGGCCTCCAAAGTGCTGGAATGGAGGATGGAGGTGTTGTGCTAGGTGTTGTAGGGCAAATGATGCAAGAACAAAAGTGTTTGGAGGCTTGGATAAGATAGATATAGAGGGTTGTAGATATATATGTTAGATATATATGTCTACTCTCTGGTTTTTTACTCAAAAACTCCAACCAAAATAAAGGAGAAGGGACCTCTCTTATATAGGCAATGCTAAGCTTCTAAGACAAGCTTCAAAGGGTCAAAGGGGTCTAAGGGGAGGTCAAGGCTTATTGGAGAAGCTTGGACAGCTGGTAGGCTTCTTGAGGAAGCCAAGACAAGGGGTCAAGGCTTCCTCAAGAAACCTTGAGCAAAGGGTGCAAAAGAGGGGTCCAAAGGTGGTCAAGGGCTCAAAATAGCAACATATATGCACGGGGGAGTGTGCTGGTGCATTCCAACTGGCACAGCTGGGATGCACCAGGCTTGGAGGGTGCAAAGGGTGCAAACCGGCCAGAAAATTTGGTCGTCGGCCAAAATAAAGTGCCGGTCGGCATAATATTTTGCCGGTCGGCAAAATAGATTGCCGATAGATGATTCCAAGGTCAAAAAACGGCCGGTGGATATGCAAATTGAAGCCCCGGAAGTTAGCTTTCCAATGGGGCAAACCTTGCATCAAAATTCCTCCTGTGCAGAAAGTTATGCCCTTTTTGGTGAAGCCGCGCAGACTCGATCCAAACGGGATGATGCCCAGCTTCAACCAATCATATCTCCTCCACCCGGACTTGGCTTTGGGAGATTCTTGAGTACAAAGTGAAGCCCCGGAAGTCTTCTTTCCAACGATGGTGGCCTCATAGCTTAACTCCAAGTATGCAATTGAATAAGCCGATTCAGCGAGGGCTGCTCGATTCTCTCCTACCCGGATTCATGCCGAACTTCTCCCAGACCAGTTTTTCTCCTCTCCTTTCCTCTTCTCCTCAACTTCGAACCCCTAAGTAAGGTGTTTTGAAAGATTTTTCAAAGATTTCATCTCTCTTTCATTCATCCCCATTTTGTCCTTGCTCGGTTTACTGAAAAGCGCAACATTTGCCGAAATTCGAGCGTCGGAACATCGTGGGAATTTTATTTCAAAAATGTTTTGAAAGAGAAGGTTTTAAGGTCTAAAAACCATCCAAAATAATTGTGGTCCAAAATGGGGTGTGAAGTTGAGATTCGCCTCTCTCCTTGCCGAAGAAACTGAACCTGTGCCCTGCACACCTTTCTCCACCAAGTAAACCATCAGTAGTGTCCAAGTCTTAAGGGCGGTCAAAAATGGGGTGTCTACAGTTGCCCCTCTTTGACAGAACTCGTAAGTCATAACAATGACGGGAGTGAGTGTCAAAGCCCAGAGACGACCCATTTTTGACGAGGCCGAAGACTTTGACAAACAAAAATACAAATGAATAAGTGGTTGTGCCCGCAGGCTGCCTACGTATCCCTTTGCAAGGAATCAAACCAGCGTAGTTCAGGGGTAGGATGCAAAGTGATGCACAATGCAAGTGCATAACTTATGATCATGCAAAGAGAGCTGTGATGAAGCAATTATGCAAAATAAATGCAACATTTTAAGCGAATGCTATGCAAGCAAGTAAACGTGAACCAACCTACATCTCATGCAGAAAGGATGTAAGAGAATTATGCAATTCTCACGAACATGTGCGTTAGATACACAAAAGTGAACGAAGTGTGATGGATACACTAAGTGGACAAACATGTGTGATGGATACACCAAAGTGAAGAGAGTGTGATGGATACAGTATATGAATAAAGTGTGATTGAAACACAAGGTGAGTGCAGTGTGATGGATACACTGTATGAAGCAAAGTGTGATGGATACACAAGATGAGCATAGTGTGATAGATGCATAAAGAGAAAGTGTGTGATTGATACACAAAGCGAGCGTGTGATTGATACACAAAGTGAAAGTGTGTGATTGATACACAAAGCGAGCGTGTGATTGATACACAAAGTAAGCATAGTGTGACAAATACACAAAGCGAAACGAGTGTGATGGATACACTAAGCAAATATGTGATAGATATACTAAGCGAATGTGTGTGATGGATACACAAAGGGGGCATGTGTGATTGATACACAAAGCGAGCGCGCGTGATAGATACAAAGCGAGTGTGTGATAGATACACTATATGAACGAAGTGTGATTGATACACTAAATGAATGAAGTGAGCAAAGCGTGATGGATACACAAAAGGCAAACACAAAGTGTGATAGATGCACTAAGTGAACAAGTGTGATGGATACACAAAAGGCAAACACAAAGTGTGATAGATGCACTAAGTGAACAAGTGTGATGGATACACAATAGGTGAACACGAAGTGTGATCGATGCACACTTAGTGAACAAGGTATGATTTGATATACTAAATGTGAACACGAAGTGTGATAGATGCACTTAGTGAACAAGTATGATGGATATACTGAATGTGAACACGAAGTGTGATAGATGCACTTAGTGAACAAGGTATGATTGATATACTAAATGTGAACACGAAGTGTGATAGATGCACTTAGTGAACAAGTATGATTGATATACTAAAGGTGAACACAAAGTGTGATAGATGCACTTAGTGAATAGGAGTATGATTGATATACTAAAAGTGAACACGAAGTGTGTGATAGATGCACTTAGTGAACAGGAGTATGATTGATATACTAAAGGTGAACACAAAGTGTGATAGATGCACTTAGTGAACAGGAGTATGATTGATATACTAAAAGTGAACACGAAGTGTGATAGATGCACTTAGTGAACAGGAGTATGATTGATATACTAAAGGTGAACACGAAGTGTGATAGATGCACTTAGTGAACAAGAGTATGATTGATATACTAAATGTGAACACAAAGTGTGATAGATGCACTTAGTGAACAAGTGTGATTGATATACTAAATGTGAACACGAAGTGTGATAGATGCACTTAGTGAACAAGAGTATGATTGATATACTAAATGAGTATGTGTGTGATAGATACACAAAATGAGTGAAGTGTGATTGATACACTGAGTGAGAGTGTAATAGATACCCAAAAGTGAATATGTGCGTGATAGATACACAAAATGAAAATGTGTGTGGTAGATACACAAAATGAATAAAATGTGATTGATACACTAAATGAGTATGTGTGTGATGGATATACTAAATAAACATGTGAGAGATAGATACATAGGGCAAACAGAGTGTGATTGATACACAAAGCAAACATATGATATGAAGAGAAGAATGGTGTGATAGATACACAAAGTGAGTGAAATGTGATTGATACACTAAGGCAAATAAAGTGTGTTAGATACACTGAGTGAATGAAGTGTGATTGATACACTAAGGGAATGAGGTGTGTTAGATACACCATTCTGGCTTGAAGCAAACTTGGTCTTGAGCTTGAGGTAGAGGTACACTCATACTTCGGAGCATTGGCAAGGCCTGAAGAGGTACACACGGGATGTAGTCTCGGAACTTACTGAAGTTGAAACGAACTTAGATACCCGACGTTTTCCTCTTTTGCTTTTGCATTGCAGTCCGGAACCATTATAGCTTCAGATAGGTCCCGGTTCTACTGTTCTCACATGACCTGGGTTGAACCCTGCGGTTTTATGAAAGAACAAATTCTGTTTTGCACAAATGTGGAGAATGGCACAGCACTCTGAGCACAAGATGATTTTGTGAAATTAAGAGATGAGTTCTTGACCGGGGTATTGAGCCTACGACTGAACACAGCGTGCTACGACTCAATGACGGAAAACAAAAGGTAAACATCCTAAACACATCGAGTAACACTCGAAACGACTCAAAACAAGAATCGAGATAAAACAAAAAGACACGACACTCAGACATGCACAGGGAGCCTGTTTCACCGGGTAGTGTTTCCCACCCTTTCTCATTTGTGATTCTCACATCACTCGGCCCTCAAGCTCTATTTTTCTGAAAAAGTCATTTTCCTCACTTTTTCTCTCATCGCACGTCTCTCTATTCTTCAATCTCTCATTTTTTAAAATCCCTCCCCTGGGTGGTTGATGGATAGATAAAAAAAATTATGGGCTCTTGCCCCTAGCATTCTGCTAGATTTTGTTCACAACAGTGAGTTTCTCCCACAGAGGGGTTGTGCTACAACTGGGTGTGTAGCAAATCTACAGCTAACATCGGTTGATGATGTCCTGCTGGGGAGTTTGGACGTGGTTAGATCTGTCCAGATGAGGAAGTGGAACATCTTGATCCATTCCAATTCGTGCTTCGCACTTGACTTGATACCTCGCTGCTTGGAGGACGTGAGAGCCTTCAGCCCTTTGTTGTTGACTTCAGTTGTGCCCTCTTCTGGCAGGTAGAGTGCCCTTCTTGGCAAGTATGTTGATGATGGGGAAAAGACAGAACACCTGACTCAACTGTGCCCTTAGTTCATCATTTTGACCATTTTTTTTGGTTTTAAAACAATTTTGACCAACATGAAAGTTAGATTAACATGCTTATTCAACTTTTTGATTTTGAAAATCACGCAAGTTAGGTTGTGAGCACTGAAAATTTTCCTTTTTTGGGTCCAAGAAAATGGTCCAGTTTTGGAAAAGATGGAATAATTTTCGAGAGAATTAGTCAACCTCAGTAAAAATTCTCAAAAACTATTTTTGCAAACGGCCAATGCTCAACAAGCACGGAACCTACTCTTGAGATGCGCAACCTCGGATCCATAAGCAATGGAAAATTGCCCCTTGTCTGAAGGACACTGCATGGCAACGGAAAGTTGCCCCTTGTTTGAATGGCACCACAGTGCATTAAATGGCAACGGAAAGTTGCCCCTTGTCTAAATGGCACCGCAGCGTATTGAAATCAATCCTTCAAAGTGACGATCACAACCGAACTCTCGGATACAGAGAAGGCAAAGATGATCAAAACCATTTCATGGACACAACTGAATTTGAAGTGTTTTAGGGCTGGACTTCAGAATGAAGTTGCCTACGTATCCCAAAGATGGGAATCAAGCCTTACGTAGTTTGGGGTTAAGGTACACTCGGGTATTTAACCTCTCCTTTTATGCTCTAACTTTTGCCAAGGCGCCCGTTGCAGGTTTTCAACCTTGCGAGCTTTGTTCTTCTTTCTTTTTCATTTCTTTTCTTTTCTTTTTTTCTTTTTTTTTTCTTTTCTTCTTTTTTTTTCTTTTTTCTTTTTTCTTTTTTTTCTTTTTTTTCTCTTTTCTTTTTTTTCTTTTTGCTTTTTGTATATATCTTTTCTTGCTCTAACTTTTGCCTGGATCGCCCTTTCCGGGTTTTCGGCCCAGCGAGCCTCTCAAAGGGTAAAAGTGTAACAGGTCCATGCCAAATGGTTTTGGGATCCTGAAGTCATCTGAATCCAGGAAAATGACTGCTGTATTGATTCGCAGAAGGATCCATCTTCGGTTCTTTGAGCACATCGGATATTTTTGCCCCTAGTTCGAGGGGTGCTTCTGATTTGGCTTCGCAACCTTCTTCTGATGAGGTCTGATCTCCTTGATCTGACTTTGGTGCCTCTTGTTCGAGGGCTGCCTCAAATCTGGCCACATAGGCCTCACATTGTAGTTGACCGTTGAACATTCTGAATTCAAGTTCAAGGTTTGGAAGCAAAGGGGTTGAGTCTCGAGGCTGAGAGCGATCCTAGGCTGCACAATCTCAAGAGCGATTCCACACAGGTCTTCGCAGGACCGCGTAAAACATTTTGTTTTTGAAAATTTTTAAGAAAGCGACAAATCACTCGCGCTGAAGATAGTGTGAAACCAGTCTGGATCAAGCCAAGGTCCTTCTCAGTACTCACATTAACAAGCATGATTTCATTCATTAAAAGGCTTAGCACGCCTCTCTTTCTC
This sequence comes from Camellia japonica, assembly GCA_030407325.1. Taxonomy (NCBI): domain Eukaryota; kingdom Viridiplantae; phylum Streptophyta; class Magnoliopsida; order Ericales; family Theaceae; genus Camellia; species Camellia japonica. The sequence continues at coordinate 369,549 of JAPPVO010000017.1, read as the reverse complement.
TCAGTTTGATCAAATTTTGCAAATCCCGAGGAATTTCTTCCTCTTTGTTTTCAACACAGTGTTCAAAAAGGTTTTTAAAAAACTTAGGTCAAGGTAATGAGTTCAAGGCACAGAAGAGCAGACGAGGAGCACTGTCATTTCATTCAAACTTCTGGCACCACTAGCACACGGCGGGTAAAAACACAAGAGTGTGAAAATCACTGCTGTTCCATTCAAATCTTCTGGTGTAACTGGCTCCAAGGCAGAAACAGACTCAAAAGAAAATGAAAAGACAAACACAAAACAAAATGGTGACGTCCGAGGTAACACCCCCGGAATCACCCGACTCCTACATAACAGGACTGACTCGATACAACAAGACAGACCTTAACCAAAAAGACTGACTCAAAACAAAGAGACAGACTCAAAACAAAACAATAGAACTGGCTCAATACCCAAGTCAGAAAGTACAAAACTAGCATTCGCAAATGCTCAAAGCAGTGCATGCCAAACGCCACATCTGGAGTAAACTGAGTGTTGCCCGCAGGTGGTTCATCCCTGATCATATCGTATTATCCCCCAAGTTCACTGACCCAGTGACGATAGACCTTACTGAGCTGGTGCGATGATGACGTTGTTGTCAAACAAATCTTGTACATCATGGCGCAGACGAAAGCAGCTATCGGTCTCATGACCGGTTTGTTGATGGTACGCACAGTACTTAGTCCGGTTATGCTTTGGAGGGAGAGGATCAGGTAAAGGCCGTTGTTCCAATGGTTTCAGATGTCCTTTCCGGATTAAGACCTCTAGAGCCTTTGACAAAGGCATATAAAGTGGGGTGAACACCCTCTTGACTCGAGGTGGATATTTGGTTTTCTGTGAGCTACTTCCGGACGCACCGGTAAATGGGGTAGCTTTTTTTGATATGGTGTTGGTGACCATGCCCACTTCAAAAGATCTTGCAGCTGCATCACCACTGGTGGTCACATTCGAACTGCGGGAAAACACCCTCCTGGGTTGCTCCTTCTCCTGGTCAATAAGGCCTTGCTTTATAGCGTCCTCGATTTATACCCCAATCTCATGGAGGTCTGCAAAGGTGGGTAGGGGGAGGACAATCATCTTCTGCATCAGCCTGGGTTGGAGATTGCGCACAATCATCCGTATCTGGTCCTTGTCGACCGGCCTGGTGGTCATCGAAGAAGCTTTGGCCCTCCAACGGGTTACAAAGTCAGAGAAGCTCTCTTTCGGCTCTTGCCTGGTTGTCTCAAGATCACGGGTTGTGATCTCGATCTGGGTATTGTATGAATATTGTGCGACGAAGGCTTCGGACATCTCCTCCCAGCTTTGTTTCATTGAGTCCTCTAATTTGGCGTACCAGATGGCTGCGATACCCGACAGGGTCCTGCTAAAAAGGGAGAGCTTCTGTAATCTTGTCAAGCCCATCGGGCGCAGAACATCTGAAAACAAACTCAAGTGGACCATGGGATCTCCCGACCCGTCGAAACGGTCGATGTGAGGCATCTTGAACCTGTCCGACAATGTCACAGCTGTGTCCGTGTATCCATCTTCAATGTCAGGGATGGTCTTGAGTCCCTAGGATCTCTTGAACAGCTTTTCAAGCTTGCTCAACTTCAGTGCTGTGGGATCCGTCTCGAACTCAAAGGGAGAGTCCGGTAGGTTGGTGGGTGTTTTTGATAACTGGGGTAAAATTGGGGTGGAGCCGGCCCTACCGGAATGTCTGTACCTTCCTGGACATTTGGCGTCTCCCCAGGTGCTGGAGCTTGTAGACACCCCATTTTTGACCGACCTTAAGACTCAGACGTCGCCGATTGAGCGCTCGGTGATGTTGCATATCGTGCTCGTTCAGAAGTTTCAGAGTCGCGCCCGCGCCCTGCCTCCGAACTTCCGAATCCTCTTCTGTGCCTTGTCTCGGTTTGCGAACCAGACTCGGTTTTCTCTGTTTTCTTTCCTGAGGGAAGGGAGTAGTCCTGTAGACTATCTCTCGGTGGCCGTGCGCTACTTTTGGTGGCCGTAGGTCATTTTGCCCATTTCGGAGCCCGGTTCCCGGTTTTCGAGGCCGTCAGGCGTGTGCCTCGGCTCGGACCGCCCAACCATCTCCGGTTTCTCCGGTTCTTGGCTAGTACCTCTGTTTTATCATTTTGAGGAACACTGCGGCCCCCGATGCCCACTTCGTGGCGCGTATGCCACTTCCGGTGCCTACAGCCGGTTTTCGGGACCCCGAACTGCGTGATTTGGGCCCCGAGCATTCATTTCGCATCGGTTTTCTCCGTTCTCGGCATGTACCTCTGTTTCATCATAACAAGGCACACTGGGGCCCCCGATGCCCACTTCGTGGCCGTATGCCACTTTCGTTTATAGCCGGTTTTCGGGCCCCGAACCTCGCGGTTTGGCCCCCGAGCATTCATTTCGCATCGGTTTTCTCCGGTTTTTGGCATGTGTCTCTGTTTTGTCATACGAGAAACCCTGGGGTCTCAGATACCCACTCCGCTGCTGAACACCACTTCGGTGCCTACAGCCCATTTTCGGGACCCCAAACTGCGCGCGGTTTAGGCCCGAGCGTTCATTTCTCATTAGTTTTTGTTCAAATTGGCAGGTACCTCTGTTTCAACATTGGGAAGATCACTGGAGGGTAGGAGGCCAGCAATTATCCCAGATAACCAGTTTCGCTCCTCCGGCGCCCGTTTTGCTCACTTCCGGGCCAATGTTGAACACCCTAGGCCATTTTCTTCCGACCAAAGCTACATATCTGTGATCAGGGGACATGGGAGGACCCTAAAAACTACTGGTCAGCCAGAAATTCCAGGTTTCATTTTTGGACCTCTCTTCAGATGCAATGTTGTGACTCCTGCTTCAGTGTTGCCACATTCCGACCATGGAACCTTGTTCTACACATCTGGGAGGACCCTAAAAGTTGGTGTCGGCCAGCATTGTGCAGTTCATTTTTGAGCCTCTCCTTCAAGCTCTATGTTGTGACTCCTGCTTCAGAGTTGCCAGATTCCGACCCTGGGCCTTATTCTACACACTTGGGAGGACACCTTTGCATGGTCGGCCAGAAATCATCACTTCTTGCTTTCCAGCTCATTCCAGCTGTCCGATATTTTTGCCAAAATATCTCCCCATCCGGGGGATATTTTGGGAGGGAAAGCTTGGGTGCTTTTCCCTCCCCTTTTACACTCTTTTTGGCCTATTTAAAGGGACCAACAGCTCCTTTGCCTAGGTTAGAAAATTTGCTCTCAAGAACACCTCTCCCAAATCCTCCATCTCCATAGCTAAAAAACTCAAAAAGCTTCAAGGGTCAAAGCCAATTCCTTATCAACCCCTAGCACCACTATCACCAATTCCATTTCAGCAGCAAGAGAGTGATTTCCAGTGGCCAAGGAGCAACAAATTGAGGTTAAGAAGCAAGGAAAGAAAGGTCTTCAAGGGTAAGTCATTAATTCCCTCTTTGTAGCATAATTTTGCTTCCTATTTCTACCCTATTTCCTTTCAGTTTTTGGGCCTTGACCCCTACTGGTTTTAGGCTTATTTTGAACCCCTCTACAACTTTATAGAAGGGCTCAACTTCATTTGGTGCCTCCATGATACACTTGCTTCAATACTACTCTTTAGGCCATAAAATTGCATGCTTTATTTGGCTTTTGAGTAATCTGATTTTGAGCATGACATAAACTGTGAGTGGGCTTATATTGAGCCCCTCTTCAACATTGAAGAAGGGCTCCATCATGTTTGGTGACTCTAGCATGCACTTACTTCGAAATCCTTCCATTTTACCGTAAAATTGCATGATTATTTTGGCCTATTTGTGATCTTAGTTGGAACTTGTAATATACTGTGATTGTGCTTATTTTGAGCCCCTCTTCAACATTGAAGAAGGGTTCAACCTGGTTTTCTTGCTCTACATATCACTTGCTTTGAATTCTTGTTCCACTCTCATTTTGCATGCATTTTTAAGCTCACCATGCTTCGGATTTCAGCCTTCATCAGGCCTAGAGAGTGCCTTATTTTGGTCCATTATTCATTATTTGTTAAGGGTCTTAGTCCATTTGATGACTGGTTTTGGTACTTGCTTTGTAATCCTTCAATTTTACCGTAAAATTGCATGTTTGTTTAGGCTTTCTTAGCCACTGATTTGAGTCTTCATCAGGCTTATAAAGTGTCTTAGAATTGTCTATTCTTCATCTTTTGTTAAGGGTTTAAAGTTGTTTGATGCTTGCCTATGGTACCTCATGTTGTACCCCCTTATTGGCTCATTTTTGCATGCCATTTTGAGCATATCCACACACTGAAATAGAGGATCTCATCTACTGTAAATATGCATGTTTTGGGCCCTCTTCAATTTTGTAGAACTGATTTTTCTGGTTTGAGCATTGTAGATACCACTTGCTTTGTAATTCCTCTCTTTTTCCGTATTTTTGCAAGCTATTGTTGCCATACTTGTGATCATAATTGGGCCTGTTTTGTACTGAAAAAATGCCATATTTGGGGCTGCCTTGCTACTGTTTTTGCTGTCATGTATCAATTTTGCATGTATAGCATAGCTGTAGGCCATTTCGGGGGCTAAATATCACATTTCGGGAGCATTCTGGGCATCGGGTGCATTTTCATTACTATTTTGGGGCTGTTTTCCCTTCATTTAGTTGCTGGAATTTGTTTGCATGTTTGCATATCATTTCCCATGTCATTCATGCCTTATTGCATTGCCTCGGTTTGCGCCCGTCGGGCACGAACTTCGAGGCACTCCGTTTTCACCACCGGCATCTTATGTGAGCGCGGCTGAGGCCCTCTCATGTTAGTGTAAGCCCAATCTACATTTTTCATGCCGTATGTCATCGCCTCGGTGTGCGTGCCTGTGGGCACGCATTTCGAGGCACTTCGGTTTTTTCCGATTTTTCTACTATAATCGCCTCGGTGTGCGTGCCTGTGGGCACGCATTTGAGGCACTTCGGTTTTATCCGATTTCTCATTTCATCATCGCCTCGGTATGCGTGCCTGTGGGCACACATTTCGAGGCACTTCGGTTTTATCCGATTTTCACTTCATATCATCGCCTCGGTGTGCGTGCCTGTGGCACGCATTTCAAGGCACTTCGGTTTTTTTCCGATTTTCACTTCATATCATCGCTCGGTGTGCGTGCCTGTGGCACGCATTTTGAGGCACTTCGGTTTTATCCGATTTCTCATTTCATCATCGCCTCGGTATGCGTGCCTGTGGCACACATTTCGAGGCACTTCGATTTTATCCGATTTTCACTTCATATCATCGCCTCGGTGCGCGTGCCTTGGGCACGCATTTTGAGGCACTTCGGTTTTTTCCGATTTCTCATTTTATCATCGCCTCGGTGGTGCCTGTGGGCACACATTTCGAGGCACTTCAGTTTATCCGATTTCCACATTTCATCATCGCCTCGTGTGCGTGCCTGTGGGCACACATTTCGAGGCACTCGGTTTTATCCGATTTCCACATTTCATCATCGCCTCGGTGTGCGTGCCTGGGCACACATTTCGAGGCACTTCGATTTTATCCGATTTGCATTTCACATCATTTTCTCATTATGCGTGCCCGTGTGCGCGCATTTCGAGCCC